>BSBK01000215.1:2487500-2802500 GCA_027943335.1 Chamaecyparis obtusa
AGGGAAGAGAATGCTTTGAGATTATTGAGTGAAGTTAGTGAGAAAGTGTATTAGTTTTGGCTTTCTGGGAGGGCATTGAGATCCTCTTTGTTGTCTGGAAAATGTTTGAATAAGGAAATGATGTTTACATAGTTTATTAGTATGGTAATAGTGTCTGATCATTATCATTTTGATGTATGAAGTAAATTGATGTAGTTGCAATTTTGTTTGTCAAATGTATTATTGCTTTTCCTGAGTTATATCTGGTTGTTGTTGAATCTATGGTTTGGTTTGGAAGTTGTTTTATGTTTTAATGACTCCTTAGAAAGTCCCTTTCATGATAGATGCTTTGTTTCTATTCCTTGAATCATGTTGGTGTGAGTTCATAATACCTTCCTGAGATTTTCTACATTTTTCCAAACTAGGTCCCTGTCAATCCTTGGTTAAATTCTAGATTGATTTAATAAGTGTTCTAGAAGAAAAAAAAGGAGATATCAAATGGGTCTTCCTCTATTTTTGCCTCAAGGGACTTCATCTAACCCAGTTTGAGTCGTAAACTCATTTTGGAACTTGTTTTTTTTTAAAACACAGTTCATTACCAACTGTGTAGTTCTGGGTACCAATTGCACAGATCCCTGACCAATTGTGCAGATTTTGGTACCAACTATGTAGATCCTTGAGCCAACTATGTAGTGATAGTACCAACTACACATAACAGTTATCCAAGTGCGTGGGTTAACCAAAATGTCATATTTTAGGGTATTTTGATGTTTTTTGGATTCTTTTGGTCACCATAGGCTATTAGGGTTTGATTTTGGACTTAATTGATCTATGATTTCATTGAATATGCTTTTGAGATCATGTATGGTGCATTTTGATGCCTCCTTAAGATTTTTGAATGATTTTGAACACCAAATTAGGATTTAGTGTTCTCCGGTAGACTACAGACAATTAGTGATCTCCTAAACTCAGTGAATTGATGTTCTCATATTACTATGGCATATCTTGTGTTGTTGAGGTTCTTGATGCATGTATGATGTTTTTGGTTAGAGAACCTAGGAACATTAGGTGAGTGCCTCATAATGGGTGTCGAGGCCCAAAGTGGCTACTAGGAGATCCCATTGGTGAGTTATCTTAATCAAGTGAAAATATTTATTAAATTTACTAGGAAAGGGGGAAAAAATCATACTAATCAAGATTAATTGATGCCTTGCCCATGCGGCTAGTGCTTGTACAGGTTAGGGATGAGAGTGGGAGAAGGTGCCTTGTTAAAGGTTATCGGTTCCGCATATGCTAGTTTGGGTGTCAAGGTCTAGAGTAGGACTATAAGGAGATCCCTATGAGTACGGGATATGCGATGACACTCACCTAGCTTTTAGTCTAGCATCTTTACGTCCTTGATTTCTTGTGCCTTTTCTATTTTCTTTGTTGTCTCTTATAACCTTGTTGTGCTTTGGGAAGGGTTATTACCACTTTAAGGGTGACCTAGTTAGTACCTCATGCTTGGACCTTGGTTTCTATCTCTGAGCTTGGGGGAGTGGACCTATTGGTTCCATGTGGTTGGGTGTTTAATTTTATCAAGGTATTGTTCATGGTTTCATGGGTTGGCATTTATGCTTAGTTTTCATCATTGACAAACATCAAACACACTGGTCTATATGTTAGAGCAGCAGTGGTGAACCAGTAGTTGTCCCATTTGACAACCATCAAACTTGCTAAGTAACTAGTGTACTTCACTAGTCACAATAATACCGGTCTTGACCACCGGTCTAGTAGAAAACCACAGGAGGTAGATGACTCAATCAGTAGCACACTGGTTCCCACTAAAAAATATCAGATCTACCGGTCTGTGTTTTTATAACCCGATCCAATTTTTGCGAAGCATTTTAGGATGAACTAGAGTTTTATATGCGAGTGTTTTGGGATGAACTAAAGTTCTGCATGAGAGATTTTTGGAATGCCTTCCAAAACAACAACATTTTGGAAGAGTTACAACTTGGCACCACAGTTTCCTGTGGTAATGTGAACATCTTTATATATATGGATCATTGTGCATTAGCAATGTGTGGTTGAAGAAATCAAGTGCACAGAGAGAAAGTAGAGTAGAAGAGCTGAGTCTTTAGAGAAGGGATACAGTCACAAGGAGTGAATGAAAGAGATTGAATAGCCAAGCTGAGCAAGGAATGGAACATGTATGATTTGAATGATAATTTGAGTGTCTAGAAAAGATCATTTTTCTTATTGTTTGAAGCTCATAAAAACTCTTTTATGAGGGTGAACCCTAATAGGTTCCATTGTATAAATCCCTTTACTGGGTGACATCTTGATTGATGTCAGAAGTCCTCATTCCAACCAGAAAAGGACACTGTGAGAGGCAAAGACATTATATGCATAGACACACCGGTCTATCAAAATCCAACAACAAAACTGATTATTGTGAACATCACTGAAGACACCTATGGTGATCTAATTCCACCAACTATTCTAGCATCTCTAGAAAAAGGTAAGGTTAAAAAGCTTACTGTTGATGATATAGTTGATGAAATCTTAGATTTTGGTAAGGTTAGCAATGCTACAAAATGGTTCAATGCCCTAGGCACTAATGATAAGGCTAAAATAGAACTAGCCCTATTAGAAAGTTTTCCTGAGTTCAGCCGGGGACCCAAGGATTACAGATCCATCTTCCCAGCTAAACTTAATAAAAGACTCCTAACAAAATGGAGAGGAGTAGCAAAAGATGCAAAAATCATAAGGGAAGTTCTAGAAGAAGTAGAACCAGCTCTAGAAGAAGAAGAAATCAAAATTCTTACTGAAGCAAAAGTACTAAACCTAGACTCTTGAGATAGAGTGGCCAAAATCATTAATGGTCAAGAATACAAAGTTTATGAAGAAATAGTGAAATTATGGAAAATCATGATTTCACCACTCCAGCAAAGAGGCAAGAAAAAACTGACATCGAAATAGGTATCTACTGAGACACCTCATTCAGTAGGTCCTTGGGATAAATCTCAAGTTCAATAGGCAAAGGACATGGTCGTACGAGAAAAATCAATGGACACTAAGGTATCTAAGGAAAAATTCACAACCGGTGAGCAGGTCACAATCGGTGAGCATGACAAATCAGTGATCAAGACACAACTAGCAAGCAGACCCCAACTGGTGTACATGCTACACTAATCATACCGAAAGGACAAGAAACAAGGGAATCATCAAAAAAGATAGCTGAAGGAAAAGATACCAATAATGCAGAGGATAAAATTACCCAAAAAATTGGTGAAGAGGAAGAATCAGAGCAACAATAAGAAGAAAAGGTAGAGGAAGAAGAATAGCAACAAGAAGAAGAAAAGGTAGAGGAAGCAAAGCAAAAAGAAGAAACTATGGAAGAAGAGAAGCAACTAGAAGAAGAGTACAAATCAGGAGAAAAAGGCACTAAACAAAAATAACCAACAGATATGCCTAGCTCCTCTTCATTGAAAAGGAAGCTATCCTTTGTAGCATACCTTGATTCCAAGAAAGGGAAAGAAGAAACTCCTCAAATAGGAGAATCATCAATTGACATCAACAAAATGTCAATAAGGCAACTCAGGTTGCTCACAAAGAGGAAACAAGATATGGTTCTAAATAGTGTAAGGAATATTCTGTACAATTTTTCTCCAGATGCAAATATTAATGAAGATGAACCCATCATAAATCAGCTAGAAATTCTAGCACAAACAATTGGAGAAGACTTAATTGATCCAAAAGGTGTAGCTATAGATCATTATGAAATAAAGAGAATCAATATCCTACATGACCAGATTGTTTCCATTAAAGCAACTGTTTCTTCTAGCATAGAGGAATTGAAGAAACAAGTTCAAGATGCGGGAAAATTAATAACAAAAACTTCAAATTTTGAAGATTTTGTCAAGGATATCATAGAAAGAACCAGTTGGACAACACAAGAGATGAAAGAGATAACAACACTTTTCAATCGTCAGACCTCTTCAGCAACGGAGTATAGTCGTGAGCTAACCAATTTAGCACTCATTGAGAAAAGCATCTAAGGAGCATACAAAGAGAATCTACGATCTCATTAGATTTCAGCTATACATAGCTCCCACTTTTGATATGATGCAAAATGTAGGAAAAGATGCTGACACACTTCTAAGTGAGCTAGATTACAAAAAAATTGAGGACATGGAGAACCTCATTGTTTCTCTCTAAGCAATGCAGTATAACCTTGACCAAGTCATAGCTGCATGGAAACCATTCCTTGTTTCAGCTAGAAAAATCTACAAGGACATCTTTAATTGACTTCAATTATTATGAGATTTCACACCCTTTGTCCCTTGGAGGCAAAAAGGGGAAGATCAATGTCCTTTGATATGGAAGAGATTGGTCAATAGAGACAGACACAGGGGTTGCCAATGCATAGGGGAAGTAATGGTAGTATATACCAGTTAACAAGGGAAGTATCACTTGACAAGATGATACCTGACAGGGGAAGTATTATGATGAGAGCTTCATATGTATATACTCCTTTGTAAATTGTGATATGTTTTGCCACCAATTCCAAAGGGGAAGATTGTTGGCATTTATGCTTAGTTGTCATCATTGGCAAACATCAAACACACTCGTCTATATGTTAGAGCAGTAGTGGTGAACTAGTAGTTATCCTAGTTGACAACCATCAAACTTGCTAAGTAACCAATGTACCTCACTGGTCAAAATAATACTAGTCTTTGCCAACTGGACTAGTAGAAAACCATAAGAGGCAAATGAATCAACTGGTAGCACACCAGTTCCCACTCAAAAGTATTAGATCTATCAATGTGTGTTTTTATAATCCAATCTAGTTTTTGCAGAGCATTTAGGATGAACTAGAGTTTTGTATGCGAGTGTTTTGGGATGAACCGAAGTTCTGCATGCGAGATTTTTGGAATGCCTTCCAGAATAATGATGTTTTGGAAGAGGTACAGCTTGTGCCACAGTTCCATGTGGTAATGTGAATATCATTATATATATGGGTCATCGTGCATTAGCAATGTGTGGTTGAAGAAATCAAGTATGCAGAGATAAAGCAAAGAAGAAGAGTTGAGTCTTCTGAGAAGGGATACAATCACCAAGAGTGAATGACAAAGATTGAACAACCAAGCTGAGGAAGGAATGGAATAGGTATGATCTAAATGATAGATTGAGTGTCTACAAAAGATCATTTTTCTTATTGCTTGAAGCTCATAAAAATCCCTTTATCAGGGTGAACCCTAATAGGTTCCATTGTATAAATCCCTTCACCGAGTGACATCTTGATTGATTTTCTTAAGTCCTCTGGCAAGGTGACTCCTAACAAGGTCAAGATCTTAACCGATCTATATCAAATTCCCTTACAGGGTAGCACTCTAACAAGTGTTGTTGTAAGCCTTTAACAGGGCAACTTTATTACTGTCATAGTGAAGATTGTGGGTTTTGTCCCATTGTGGTTTTCTCCCTCTAACCGAGGGTTTCCATGTATAAATCTTGTGTTAGCTTTTGTATGTGATTTATGTTCAAGTTACTCTATAACATGCATTACATTTATATAATCACACAATAGCTATATTTAGTTTCATAGGATAATAATTCAAATTGTTGAATTGACAGATTCACCCCCCCTCTTAGTCACTAGTTAGGATTAACATCATGGATGTTACATTCTAGATTTGCAGTTGAAGGCTTAGAATTTTAACATGTATTATGTTGTTATATATTTGATGTAAAAATGAATTTTTATAGTTGTGAGCTCTTGAAAGGAGAAATTTGTATTTAATGTAATGATGTATTTTTTATTCAAAGCAATGTAACAGGATGGGTAGATTCTAGGTATAACAGAAGGGAATAAGTTATGTTGTATTTTGCATAGGTTACAAATAATAAAAGAAGTTGAATATGTTATTCATTCATATTTCATATCTCTGAAAATAAACTTATGTATAGTTGCATCTATAATTATGAAAAGTTAATTGTGCTAATTGTTCATGTTATTCCTCTTTAATAAAAGAACTTAGATTTAAACTATGTTGATGTGTTAAAAATAATGATATTTATTGGATAATACTCAAATAGTGCAATAAGAAATGAATGAGTAAATGGATGGTAGGAAAATAAATGTTTATAATAAAGTAAATGGCTTTTGATTAGATGAATGATTGATATGTTAGTAATGAAGCTAACATTATCTCTTGTTTAATGATTAAGTAAATGAAATAGTAAAATGATTAATCCTAATAGATAAAGAATTTATGATGATGAAAAAGATCAAATTTGGATTTGGTATTCTAAAATAAATCTTTTGGTAAAGGATTATATAATGGTTGCTAAGGAATCAACATTAGGGAACTTGTGAGGGACATGGACCAATTTAGTTCTCAACCAAAATTCTTAGGTTGTTATAGAAATGTGTTATGATGCATTATGAGTTAAGTAACAAGGTTTTGTACTTCATGTTAGATGTTTTTTTTTTTTAAATCGGTGTAAATTTAGGGTTAGTAGCTATGTCCTTTCGGGTTCCCTGGCAGGGCGTTACACATATATTCTTTGTTATTTCTTTATGTTTTATAATATTATATGTTTCTACTTCATATTGCATATGTTTGATAATTGATTTGACCTTAAATTCTCTACACTTTATTGTTGGTATGTGTATGTTAATACCCCACTAAATTGGGGGTTAGATGTAGATTTATAAATTGTGTATCTCTCACAAATGGATGCGGTGTTTAGCATTCATTTTGGTGCATGGTGTTTAGCACTCATTTTGGTTCTTATGATTGATTTTATGAAACATATATGGGGACTAGATTGGCAAGAATTATAACATTTTACATTTCTTGATACTTCAAACTATCAAATTCACATCGAAATGAGCACCCTAGCATTGGGCGCTAGTTTGCTTTCATTTAGACCTTTGAGTTGGAAAAAGGCTAGGACATGAGCACCTAACGCTATTGTGCTCCTAATTTTGCCCCAAATTCAAAGTTGTTTGTGAAATATTGTGAGTTGCAAATAAGAGAAACTCACACCATTTGCAAGGGTTCAAGGAATCTCCCCGTCTCTAATCCTACTAATTCAAAAAAAATCAAGTGAAGAATTTTGAAGGCAATATCAAACATACAACAGTTTTCTATAAAGTATCGTTTATTTTTATGGCTTGCATGGCTTAGAACTACATTGGAAAACTTGATGAAACATAAAGAGCCTTGCCCTCTGAACTTTTAAGTAGGATTGGATGCTAGTGGCCCAGTGATGGGTGCCAGTGTGCTCTAAGTTTGGACCTTTAAATTGTCAAAAATGCTAGGACATTGGTATCCATAGCTAGTGTCCTAATTTTGGCATAAATTCAAAAGTTCCTTGTTTGTACCCCTCATTATTTAATGCAGTGTTTAGCACTCATTTTGGTGCTTATGATTCATTATATAAAAAGTTGCATGTACTAGGACTAGATTTACAAACTCTATGAAATTCCAAATTGTCTGGTTGTTTGAATTGTTAAATTGGACTACAAACTAGCACCCTAGTGTTGTGTGCTGAAGTGGTCTTAGTTTGGACCTTTAAATTGTGAAAAGGGCATGGACACTAGTACCCAAGCCAAGTGTTCCAATTTGGTTATAAATACACAAGTTTGTTGTGAAAAGGTGTTAGTCTCGAATAATAGAAACTCTCTTCCTGATTTGCAATACCTTCTAAGAATCTCACCTTCTCTAATCCTAAGAACTCAATATCAGTAAAGTGAATAAATTTGAAGGCATTATCAATCATGCAACAATATTCTATCAAGTATTTGTTTATGATTATTAGTATCGTTAAGCTGTACTAACATTTTGCAGCACTTTGTGAGAGCATGTCAACATCACCTGACATGAGATCTAGGAAAGGGTTTTATTTGCTTTTGTCCCTGAGGGAGCATGCAATAACTATTATAATTATTCAACTCTATTGTGGAGGTGGGAATAGTAATAGGGGTTTTGACTTAGGCAAGCCCCTACATAGCACAACCTTTCTTTCATGTGTGAAGGTGCAGACTCAGAGGATTGCGATCGCGATAGTGGTACAAACAAACATAGTAGACATTGATGAACATCGTCAGATTTCAAACCATCAAAAATCCAAGTCCAAGGTATTGAATTTGAAGGTCAGAGAAGGTAGTTGAAATGAAAATTAATATGATCCAAATGGTGAACTGTATGACAAATTGTGAGATATAATTTGTAATGGATGTTTTTGATTTGATAAAATTTAATCATTTGAATAATATGGTAACTTTATTTGTGGTGGTTGCAGGTATGTGTCATTCTTCTACCTAGTGAGACTGCTCTTGATTTTGCACCCATTACATTTGGTACATCTCTTCGTGTAGCCACATCTTGAAAATATTACTAAAGGATGGCAACTGCCACCATCTTCTACTTTCTTTTTAAAATGGATTCTTAATGGATAGTATAACCTATAGAAATATTCCTATTCATTGTTAATGAAATGATTTTCAGTGTTAAAATCATGGAATCGTACACTTTGTGTGTTGCCAAAATGTTGAATCATTTCTCAAATTTCTTGCCAAGTACATTTTCATTGCATCCAGTCATCCTTGCATCAGCTACATTTCTCCTTTATAGGCCTTTGCAATTGTTCCAGTGGTGGTTTTTTGTGTTCTTGTTTGGCTATTCTCTTATCTTGTAGTTGGATGTCTTGTTATCTATGATATAGCTGCCAAAATTTTGAATGGAATCTTCTTGGCTGGAGCAACAAGTTCCATTTCCATTATGGTAATCATTACTTTTAAATTTTGAAGAGCATAAGTATATTAAAATTTTGAGTTGTTTTTTGTAGATTTCTAGCTGCTTCGATTGCTTTCATACAGAGTTCACGAGTTAGTTGCAAAATGAATTTTTGGAGTTTGGTTGCACATACAAAGGTGTTTGATATATTTCAAGTTAATATTTTTGGAATGCTCATTTAGTTTGTTGTGTTTGAGTCTGGTTGGGTGAGTTTAGTAGACTTATTGCACATTGTTCCCTTTGCCATCTAGCTAGACTATTCATATCCTAACAATATTTTAAAGTTCTTACATTATGGGTGTTATTCTTTCTTCTACTGTTTATTTTTATTACCAATGAGAATATGCATGCTGGCCATGCAGTTTTAAATTTCTACTATTTTTAATTAGTAGATTGGAGTCTTGAGAGTTTTGTACCTTTCCAAATGGGTTGTACATGCCATGTTTTGGGGCATGTGAATTGCATAAGGTAAAACACCTCCTCTTTGTTGCTAATTTTTCTTTATCAATAGTTGCTTGTTATCTAGAGACAGATAACTAATTGCAAAACCAACCAAAAATTGCACCACCTTTATGTTGAAAAATGTTGGTTTAACAATTCAAAAAGTGTCCTGGTAGTGAAAATTCAGTTTTGCCATCAAAAGTTCTCATTGACTCCACTAAGGCCATATATCATGATTTTATATTCCAACATTGCTTACTTCTGATCAGGTCTACAATGATGGTGTTCACCCTATGAAAGTTGTTAGCTAAAGGACTAAGATAGGATGACTTTGCAAACTGATTGGAAGATGACAATTGAGGTGTATTACAACACAAATGATGATCAATTGGTGATAAACCTAACAAATGTCAGTATGAACTAAGTTTTGTAGAGGTACCAACAATCCAAAAGCATATTGAAGAAGTTGGATCAATGGGAACAAAGTGGTTCCCCTTAGCCAAGGAGACCTTAAAATGCTTTGGGACCTCAAATTCAACAGAATTCAATATGTTGTGAAGCATGAGGTACTATAAGGAAGTCAAGAGGTTGTTAAGCATGGTATGGGACATTTTGGGAGTATCCAAAATAATTTACAGACCTCATAGTGACATGGAAAACCTAATTGGTGAATTTTCCATTTGTAATAGGCAGCAAAAATGTCAAATACTATAGTGAATTCACTACATCTACCACACATGGAAAACAGAAAACCATTGCCTAGTAGATTTGGGAGAAATATACTAGTTAGTATAGCATGAGGAATGTGAAGGGTTTTGTTAATTGATCTTGCTTTTTGACATTTAGAATTCCATTTTTTGAGGCTGGGAAGGCTATAGAAAATGTAGTTGAAGTCATTTGGAAAGAAGAGAATGTTAACTAAAGTGGAAACTTCCATGTCCATGACATCTAAGTGAAAGGAAGTGATAATGCAGGGTTTTGAAGTTGTAGAGAAAGTTGCAGGTTTAAAAAGCTAGTGTATCATCACCTTAGAGTTTTGTATACAATCTAGAGGCACTATAACACCTTTTCTACATAGTTGTGATGGTGCAAAAAGGATAAAAGCTCTCTTGTTGGTGTTTTTACTCATTGAAGGGTTTCTCCAAGGTAATTTTTTTTTATTGTGGTCTTGTTATTGAAAACTATTTACATGTTTCCTTTATATTATGAATTTCTTTAATGCTTAGCACAAAATTAAGTGTAACAAATGTCCATTAGACATGATTACAATGGGTTGAAGTTATAGTGAGTTTACATTCAGAAATCATTTTAGTTGATGAACAATGTGTGATGGTTAACACCCCCTCACCCTCTTTATTTGCATCATGAGGTCCACATAGATTTGTCCACTAATTGATTTTGTTCAGAAATGTGAGTGTTAAGATTTGTAGTTAGAGTGGTTGTAGCTAAAATAGAGATATGCTGCAACAAAGTTTTTTTTATGATTGGCTCATATCAATATGTGATTACAGATGAAATAATTGATATACTAGATAGAAAAATAGACTATATCTTAAGATATCCCTAATAAATTTGATTTTAGATCCTTAATACCAAGGTTACCAGATACACTAGTAGCCCCCTTTCCCTTGGTATCCTTACCAGTATAGATGGTACAAATATGGGTACAATACAACTTGGTTATACTTTGGTTACTGTGCCTTCCTGTAACCAAAATATATGAAACTCAAAGCCATGTCAGATATGTCTTGATTTGATGACATAGTCTGACTATAACATATCCAACTTTAATATTTAAATTTTTCATAAACAAAAAATAAACCCTAAAATGTTCACGAGCTACAAATGGTTCCTTTATAGGAGGATGGACAATGATCATGTGAGCTATAATAAATAACAGATTCCCCTCCTATTTGTTGGGTATGTGAACCATACATGAGATTTGTCACACCCAATATGCCCGTGCCTTGTAACTTTGTAAGGCCACCTGGAATCATTGGTATCATAGTCAATGTCTTCAAAGGTTCTGTTCCTGCCAATTGTCAAAGTTTGCAGAGTTGAGGAATCAATTTTACAAATGATGTGATAAGAATCTCTCTATGGATGCACTTGAATTTCAGGTTTAGAGAGGAAGTTTCCTAAACTTTGTGACATACTGGAAAATCTTATTGAGTCCATCCACTAGTCAATAAATAATTCTGAGGATTTTAGGATGTAGATATTGAAGAATCAATCTATTGCTGATGAAAAAATCACTCAAAAGGATGAAAATTTAGTCTCCAACTCTATAGCAGAAAAGAGAAAAATAAAATAGAGGTAGAATCTTTAGAAGAACATTATGCTGGTATCTTTTCATAAGGAGTTTGATATCTGCAATTGAACAAACTTTAGAAATGATGCTGAAAGCTGCATATATAGACCTATTTTTTAGTGTTTGTCAATCCTATCAATTTAGGCCCATATCATTGATTGTTTTTCCATCTAAGAAGTGTGTTGACAAGAAAAAATAATGGATTTTCTATATCTGTGCCACCTTCCTTGAGTCTATTCTTTGCCCTCAAATATAGGCACAAAAAACTTAAGTATTTGCCATTTTTTGAATTTTTTGTCAAAAAACCTTATTATATTAGATAGAAATCAAAGTGTACATATGCATCTATGCTAGGCCTGAAAGTTATTAGTCCAAGCTTGTGTAACACAAAGAAAAGGATGCATATTAGAGTTGAACAAGCAAGGTTGTAGTTGTCAAGAGCCTAATTGGCTAGCTTATTGGTTGTTTTATTGCATTCTCTAGGTACATGGCTGAAGTGAACCACATGGAAATTGTCCTACACACTATGAATGTTCCCCTACTCATTTGTTATTTTCCCATTTTTTTTAATGGAATCTTGGGAACAGATAACAAGTTGATGATTACTTTTGAATCAAATCTAGTTTGGAATTTTTGCCACCCAATTTTGAAAGTTTATTGCATCTCTTCATAAAAAGCTTTGATTTATGCTAGATTATTGGTTTTATATCCCAATTTTTCAGCAAAGAAGAAAGCTACAAATTTATCTGAATATCTACCAATGCCTTCCATCCCTTCATAAAAATATTTGATTTCTGCTAAATCATTGGTTTTTTATCCCAATTTTTTAGCAAAGAAGAAAGCTACAAATTTATTTGAATATCTTCCAATGCCTTCCATACTAGCTTGACCTAGATTGCTACTTGAGGCACCATCTATGTTCAAATTATTGTGCCCAAAATGAGGACTCCTCCAAGGTATAACCAACTAATTTTTATTTTTAGATTGAAAGGAAAACATTGTTGAAGTCCTATTTTGCAAAGAGATCTGTCTACATAAATGCTCCCATTCTAGAGTGAGAGTTTGGGGAAGACAAATCTTATGCTCGATAGATTCAGTTATATTCACTTTGATCTTCCAAATGCAACTGATATCCTTGTTAATTTGTTGGAAAATTCTGTTGTTTCATTTCATCCAAATATTCTAGAGCATGAGACTAATGCCAGACCACAAAGTTGGGAGGAGTTTTGACCCTTTGGTAGATGGATCTTCCATGCTCTAATCAATTGTTCCATTCATAAAGGTTTTCAAGTTCCCAATATTCATTTGGAATTGAATTAAAAGATGAATCAATATCATAAGGAGACCACCCATGGGTGGAAAAAAAGATGTGTGATAGATTCCTCATTTTCCAACCATAAAATACAACAAAAGTGGTAATAAAAGCCATGTTTAATGAGCCTATCCCTAGGTTAGACTTCCTTTTAGGACCAATGATACAAATAAGCTCACCTTGGGCAATGCAATAGGCTTCCATATAAGTTCAAGACATGCTTTAGTGGATGATTAGTATTCTTGTTTACAACAACATAGCCTGAAAAGACTACATATTCACTTATAGGGTTGCTTCCCCAAGAGAGGGAGGGTAACAAAGCTAAGGTAGTGGAACAACTTCTAATATTGACCTTGAGAAAAGGGTTATGTAAAACATTTTTAGATCTTTACAACAGTTACAAAAATTTAACAGAAATAAACATAAATAGCATCCACACCACAACACGGTGATTTACCTATGGAATACCCTCTCGGGAGAAAAATCCCATAATCCAAAAGACATCCAATATATTATTCAAAAACTAGCAACAAAATACAATACACATAATATACCTAGATTTTAACATAGAAATTCAATCAAATATTTTGCATGCAGTTGATTTCAATTTATCCAGCAAAAATACAAAATACCCAACTAAAATAGAGTTTTAGAAATGAATATTGCAATTAAATCTTCAGTAAGAAATAATCATGATCTAATCATAGTTATAGAATTTACAGCAAGATTGGATACCAGAAATATGAACTTGAAACACTAAGTGAGACACCTAAATGATATCTCCAACTGACAATGGGTTCCTATCCACTACCTCCAAGCTCAAGGATTTTCGTCCTGAAACTTGTTGAAAGCTAAAGCTTCCAAATTCTCCAAGAGAACAATAATCAAATCATAAACCAAGCATGTTGAAATGAATCTAACATTCTTCTTTTAAAGTCCAATGCAATGATCTTCATTTTCCCTTTTCCCGTCTCTTCATCTTCTTTCTTTGTCTCTTTTTAAATCCCCTTTTAAAAAATAAAATGACATTTTTATTAATTTTCATTAAGCTCCAAATAAATCATTTTAATACTTTATAAAGTTATCATTGAATTTTCTAATGTCCCTTAAAAAGGGACATTATAGTCCTCCCTCCTTATAGATTGCTTGTCCTCAAGCAATCATGAATCTGCATACCAATACCAGGATCCCATATTAATCTACAAGAAATCTATGACACACTCTGAGACAATTGAAATCAAATCCTGCCACACTGTGAAACAATATGTTCAGATGCAACTCATTCAACAATAATATCCTTGGATCCCAAGACAATCTGGAAAACACTACTTCACCAATCCGTTGTGCCACTCTATAAACAACACTTTTCCTTAAGCCATGAAGCAACCCATCATGATCCATGAAAAACAAAGCACCGATCCTGTCCACACATGGATCCCAAACCAATCTATCCATCAAACCATGGAAGTAGAAACAAATGTCTATCAATATACCATCTGCATGTAACATCCACCTGAATGAGAATTCCACCCCAAAGATGCCAAAAATAACTCCAATATGCATATAAATTGACTTGTTAGACCACCAAATGTTACTGCTATAACCCAGGTCAACAATAAGAATGATATTGTTGTTGTCACCATACCTCTGTATTGGAAAGATAATAATCTCATATAGAATATACCTCAAGTAAAAATGTCTACACAAATCTCCATGCAACTTAATAACCATTATAGACCATGCCAAATCTGAAAGTGCAATGGAAGACCAAGTGGGGCAGCCACTATAAACTGGAGTATTCATGAAGATTAAATCACCAATCCATAAGATAACAATTGTCATGTCATATGAAATTGGTGACAAATCTGAAAATAAATTGTAGATTCTTTCCTCATTCATGACAAACAACTATTGAGTGTTTGGTTCACTATAAGAGTCATCAACAAAATCAACTTCTCCATCAAAAATTTGATCACCATCAAATGAAATTTCAGAACTAGTAACACTTGGTTTATTATCATCCTTGTGCGAAAAGGTTATCTCATGATGGTGTAAAGAAGTATGACTTCTGTTACAAAATTCAGAATTGCTACCATACTTTTACGTCATATCTTCATCCCTTTCAAACACCTCTTCATTGAAAATTTTACGGCTGATACTTGCACTACGGGTACCAACACTTGTAGGCCCTTGTTCATTATTGTTTCCAAGTGAAAAAAATGCAAACTCATGTGAATGTGAGGATAAACCTTTGCTGTCCCAAATCAGAAGTTTAGGCTCCTCTATACTCTCATTGGACTCCTCACAAATCACCCAATCTTGACTTGTAACATGTCCATCCCAAGTGAACAAAGGGTGGTGATGCATCAAAGGAGTCTTCTTCAAAAGATGTCACAAGGCTGCAAGGTATTTCCTTGTGAAAATTTTCAGTCCTTTCATGAACTTTTCGGATGTCCTTAATATGTAAATTGTTAGGATCATTGCCTCCCATTTCTTCTTTAATGAATTCCTCAATCCCCTCTATTGTTTGTTTGATCTCCATCTCCCTTGTATCAACTTGTTCTTTGGTTGTGTTTAAAATAGACATCTGATTTTCTGATTTGTGTAGAGAGAAAAGAGCCATGTTTAGCTGGTAACAAAAATCATCAACTTCATTTTCCTTGTCTTCCCCAACTTTGATAGCAAGATCCCTATCCATTAACAGCTGCAAGTAGTTTGATTTCTGTTTTTCAAATGCTTCTTTGATGGTGTGCAATTGAGAACTAGTAACACCACACACAATTCCTTTTTGCCTCTCATCAATTTGAGTTTTTCACATAAGATCTTAAATGAATTTGTGTGAATCATCTGCCCTTGTTAACACTTGTACAACCCATCTCCTTTGTGACCAATAATCTATCCTTCAAATCTTGCAATGCCTAAGGCTTTAGTTCAAATTCATCCAGGGGACATGGGCTGTCACACAATAAGTTTTCTAATTTGTTCTCAACTGCGAGAACATTATCTCCATCACTCTCCATTGTATCTCTAGAAAATGTCATACACTCTTCATGTGGCACAATTGGGACAACATTATGATCATATAAAGATTCCTCAAAGAATATTCTTTCATCACATAATCTATCAATACGGATATGCATATCACCGATAAAGTGTTCTGAATACTCCTCACCTGTGATGATTGATTCTTCCCCCACATTATTCGTCTTAGCTGATTGGAAACCATTATCCCACGTGCTTTCACCATGCCTAGTAAGAGATGTATTCAAAGCTGTATTTTTAACTGGCTCTTCGTGAGTCATGACACTGCTTTCATCTACAACTTTTTCCTCATCATCACTTGGCTGCAATAAATCTTCTTCCTGAATAATACCACAAATATGTACAAGTGTCCAAGCCTCCTGACGTGAAAAAAATCTTCTCTTTCCTCATTTGGTTCCTACTCTTTATTGGAGTTCCTGAGACTTGTAATCCCATTGAAATTAATTCTTCTTCAGTCCGTTGTTGTTTGTACTTCTCAATTTTTGGCTCACATTGTTTGAGCACCTTGTTGACCAACTCATAATAAAATTTAGAAGTATCCTGTTCTTACCTTGAAATTGCTAACAAAATATGCATAAGAGGCTGAAAATGAGCATCACTCTCATTTATTGACATAACCATAATAGTTTCCATAGCTGCAATACCATCTGCATTGTGTTCTTTCCTGATTATGCCTAAGAAATGTTGAAACATGGTATGCATTAAATCATGCAATCCCAAGTCAAGCAGAAGATTACACAATCTGATTTCTGCAAATGATTTTAGTATGGCAATCCTTCTAGAGAAATGACAACTATTGATGTCCCCAAGATTTTGAAAACTATCAACGATTAGCTGAAGTACCTCCATTGTGTTTTCTTCATAAGGTTCTTGAGGTACTAAGATTCTTGTGACCTCCATCAAACAAGAAGTAACCAGCAGCCTTATCTCGCCATCTAAATGCTTCAGCCACTTGTGTTGATTCAATGCAGTCACTGTAGGAACAAGAGCAATCTGCAACACATTAGGGAGTGATTTCTCTTCAATAGTCAAAACATCCTTCCAGTTGGATCAAAGTGATGAAAATATTTTCCCTTGTCTGTAATTCCATCTCGAGTTTGCTACCTGTCTCATAGAGAACTTTGGCCAACTCCAATACATCATTTGATGCCGTTTTAAAATCTGAAAAATCTTATTATTGGAAGCCAATCAGTTGATCTCAAGTCGGATTGAAAAACAGATTTAGAACATTTACCAACAAGGACTAAGCAAAGTCTTATGATGACTGAAATATAGTTCCAGGATGCTGCTATGATGCCAATAACACCCCCAAAAACTTATAGTCAGGCCTATAAACCACTCATAAGAGAACAACAGTGAGAGCTACACCTGATATGATTGTCAACAACTCAAACAACCTGCAAGATTCACTTCTGTAGTAAACTGCTATACTTTTCAAATTTTAAACATGACCTGTGGGGTCCTTATTCAATTACCAAGAAATGCACAACTAAAAATATAGATTTCTATCTCACGCTTCAAATTTGAAATGAACGATCTAGGTCGACCGAATGACAATCCAGGTGCCTTGTTTGGATTATACTTTTTCTTGCATACACAAGAGGATGCAAGATATTTTTGTTTCGTAACCCTTTCGTAAAATTTTATTAGGGTTTATGGATTTGTTTGGAGTTAGGGTCACAAGTAAATTTGTATGCAGAGGGTTTGTTCTTCTTCGTGTGCAGTGCAATGGCTTGGGTTTTTGTTAATGTGAATTGAAATTAAAAAATTTCTCAAGGAATGTGTGCTTGATGTTTATGTTGTGCCGGATGTGTAAAATTTGTTTAAACTATGTATTTTCAGCATTTTTCTGACACCTTTTTTCATTTTCTGCATTCATTTATTAATTTCTACGTGTTGTACTTTTCTTCTCCTGGAAAGGATATGGTGTCAGAGGCGTGTTCGGACTGTGGACTTGAGCAGTCTGGGGCAGGAATTTTCGATGGCCGTGAAAGTAAAACAGGTCCTACAAAACCATTTCTGGCATTTTGTCTGCTCTTCCGGAATTTGTACACCATTAAAACTGGCCACCCTCTTCCTGCAAAGGAGGAATCTCCGTCTGGTTAAAATTTACTATGTGTTTTTCGAATCAAATTTATTCTCTTCAAGATAAAATTTCTTAACGTAATGTTTCCCTTCAGGAAGGCGTGGATTTCTGCAAGCAACACTTAACTACTAATCGAGAGGCATTCTCCAGCTCCTGACTTGATCCGGTGATGAATGATACAATGTAAAGCTTGGGCTCCACAAATATCAATGAGAAAATTACATTATTACTTCGAATTGCTTGATATGGAAAATATTGGATTTTCCAGGGCGGAGCTCGAAACGAGAGTGGAATGTTCTGACGTGATAATTGGAGACCTAGCGGACCCCATAGAAGGGGGTCCTTGCTACCAGCTTTACACCAAATCTTTTTACGAGTGGGTTGTCAAGCCAAAACTATGTTGCAAAGGCATTTTCGTTACACAGGCAAGTGCTCTCATTAGACTATTTCTCAAAATCTGTATTGACAGGCCAAAAGAATGACATTCAGTATGGATCTAATATTTTCTTTAATAGTAAAGGCCTCTATTCATCAAAACATCATATTCAAAAATTTCTCATGATCGCCACAACATACTTCATAATTCTGCAACGCGTCGCAAGGCTCGTGCATCCAGGAAATGATCCCTGCGATTCTCAGTTACCGTCGATGAAGAAATTTCCATATAATATAAGGCGTGTCTCATAAACTACAGAGGTAACCCCGGTTGATTGTGAGTTAGAATATTTACCCCGAAAATTGCATTGACATCTAAAAATTTATACAAATGCATATTTTTCAAAACGGTGCAGATGATTCAGATGAGTTCAATCATCTTGCATGCGTACGACATGCTAGACGGCTGTCGATTGCCTTAACCCAACCGAATGCATCTCATATATGAACCCCTTCAGAATAATTAACGAAGAGGATTTCGCTGCCCTACTACCTTTGCTTCTCGTCAGTACTACACAAAAGGGCATTTTAGACAAGTTTTTAAGACAAAATTAGTTTATTGTCTTAAATATTAGATTATCTTAAATAAAAAATAAATTGTTTTAATCGTCTTAACTTACAAATTAAGAAAAAAAAACTTCATTGCATTTTCAATAGGCAGCAAAATCCTAAAGGCGCGGGGCATGTCTTGGAACTTCTAAAAAATGGGTATAAAATGTTTCCAGTAAACATACACAGAAGATTCTGGGACAGATCTACGGTACCCTGTGTGATTACATAACCACACTTATTCTTTCTTTTTTAAAGTTTGTTGATTCAAGTTTGACATTTCAACTTGAAAACATAACCTAAATCCAAATTGTGTACGGCTACCCTAACGCTGTTGTTACAGAATATGTCAAGGGAGGACCACTTGTATAAACACATTCCTAGTCAGACACAAGCTTCAATGTTGCACTGTTCCTCTCACATGGCATTCTGTACTACTCTGCTGGAGCTTCTCTTGGACTGTTTAGCATGTCATTATATAGATCAAATATACAAAACCTTGTAAGAAACCCAATCTTATACAAATAAAGAAAATTTCAGTTCTAACTCTTCGCGATCTTAGACAAATAGCGAAAATTAACACACTCAATAAAATTTCTAATTGTCCAAAATATAAAATTGAACAAAACTCCTCATCATCTAAATGCTCTAATATATTGAGTATAAACTAACACACATCTAGAGAAAATGCAATGACTATGTCTATTGTAATTTGCATCCTATTGCACATAGGTATGCTTAAGATATGTGAAGTAGTATAAAATGTGTTTTTTTTTTGGAATTTATGTATAATTGAATAATTGAGTATATATTTATTATATTTATGGTTTTCATATATAGATAGTTTTTTGTATATGTATAATTGTGTATTTTTTTATAATTGTCTTGATTATTTTTTATGTTGATATAATTTTTAAATATTAAAAATAAAAAAAAATATAGATATATTTTTAATACATATATTATTGTTTATTTTAATTTTGTAATTGTATTGAATTATTTTGATGATTGTGTTTAGTTAATACTTGAATAATATAGTATATATTTTATTTATTTGCGTTTGATATACATAGATTTCATTTTTATATATGTTTGTAATTGCCTTGTTAGTTATGATGTTAAGAATTTATAATTGATTTAAATGTAAATATTATATATATATATATATATATATATATATATATATATATATATATATATATATATATATATATATATATATATATATATATATATATATATATATATATGTGTGTGTGTGTGTGTGTGTGTGTGTGTGTGTGTGTGTGTAATTGTAAATATGTATAATTATATATATTATTTTTTATTTTTTTAATTAATTTTGATGTTAGGAATTCTAAATAAAAAATTTAAAAGTGTTTTTAGTTATTATTATTGATTTAAATATTTTTCTATATATTTTTATAATTTTGTTATTGTATTGATTAGTTTTGAATTAAGAAATGAGTCATTAGTTAATTCAATTGATTTTGACATTTTTTATTATATTGGTCAATTTGGTAGATCTTTCAATTTTTAATGTTTAATTTGTTCTGGTGTTTTATAATTTGTGTATTGAGGTCTATAATATTACTAAGAATTATTAATTTGTCATGGTATTTGTTTCGACTTGGATGGAGTATTTGTTTCTTACTCTATTTTATTTTTAGTTTTCATCTATCCTTGAGTTTGAATTTCAGGTTCTTGATATAGTTCAAGGAAGCCATTGAAAGATGAAATAAAAATTTGAAATTGAATGATCATATTGTAACTCTATGGTTTCATCTATTAAGGGCTACTTTTTTTGAGCAATAAAAATCTTCACAATGTAAATTGCACTTTTGTGACAATCAGATGGTAAAGAATGTAGTTATTTACTTTGCATTTTGTTTTGGCATAAATTATTTGTTGCTAAAGTGAAATTCTAAAATTATAATTGCTTACTTAGAAGCAAAAGACATGTTTGAATGTCATTGTAAGGAAAGATTAAAAGGTTCATCAATAGAAATTATTTTCAAATGGTGTTAGAGATTATTAGTTTTTATTTAATTAATTCGTGCAACAAATTGATCAATAATTTTGATATAATAATTGTGTCAAATTGTGAAGGTATTCAAATAATATTTTAACAATAAAGTAAAGAGAAGAGATAAATAAAATAGTGTATTAATTGATTTGTATGTCAAAAAAATATTGGAGAGTTCTATTTCGGATTTGGTTGTAGAATATTGTTGAATATGGTATGTTGATGTTACTTGTAAATATGGTTTAGTAATAGATGGTCTGTGCATAATTTCACCAATTGAACCTGTTGTTAGTTGATTCATTATTTATGTTTTAATTTAGGAAAGATAGTGGTTTGGTAGTAATTGGTACTATGTTAATTAATATTTTATTAAATAAAATTTGAAATGTTAGAAAGAAAAAGTTTAGATGAGCATGTAATACAAAGGAGTCTTCTTCAAATGGGTCAGGTTGTACTATTGCAAGAAAAAGGTGTGTTATATTAGTGGATTGTAAGGGCAATAATATTAATGCAGCTTCATTTAATTCTACATCTTTAAATAGTAGGGTTCACTGTAGATTTAGTATTTTAAATAGTCATGAACATGACCACTATTAATATAAAAACTATATTTTTAATTTTCTATCCTATCTTTTTTGATAATGGTTATGTTTAATGTATCTATATGTTGAGGTGAGAATGCTGAAATTGTGGAGATATCTTAAGGAGAACACATAATGTAGGCATTATATTTTAGTTGGACATTCTTTTGCAAAGTTATGAATAACAAATCCTTGTTATCTTTACATTGAAGAATGAAAACAAGGTTGATTGAATGTACTTCTTTTCATACATGGTGTATGAGCACATAGGATAAGAGAAATTCTCAATTTCTCTAACCAAAGAGAAAAACCCACTACCCAAGTTTGTAAATCCAAAAACTATCTCATCTATTTGTTTAAATAGTATTATAATCCATAGATGTCATTTGTGTTATGGAATGAATAAAAAAACTTCACATTTACAACTTCTAATACCGTTGATTACCACAAATAGTGGACAAGAAAAAATGTAAAAAGAAAGTGACTCAAAATTATGCAGGCACATTCATGTGTCTAAAATGTTGTATTGATATCTCAGTATGCAACTACAGCTATGTGCTTAAAATAGACTTCATAACATCTTTTCATTTGAAGGGCCAACACATTCCTTCATCATTTCAAGTTCTATAATAGATCATTATTTATAAATATAGTTTAGTAATAGATAGGTTGTTGTATAATTTAACCAATTGAACCTATTGTTAACTAAGTCATTGTTTACCTTTTAATTTGGGAAAAATAATGGTTTGGTACTAATAAGTAGTATGGTAATTGATCTTTTATTTAATATGCTTTGAAATCTCAGAAGGAAAATCTTTAGATCAGCTTGTAATACATAGGAGTCTTCATTAAATGGATCAAGTTGTTGTATTTTTGCAAAACCAAGGTGTGTTATATTAGCATATTGTAAGGGCAATGATGTTATGCAGTTTCATGTAATTGTACAACTTTATAGTAGGGGTCATTTCAGTTTTAATAGGACAATTTGTTGCCTATATGTCTAGGTAAGAATGTTGTAAATGTGGAGAGATGTTGAGCAGAACATATAACATAATCATTGTAGTTTACTAGGGCATTTTTTACAAATTTATGAATAAAAAATCCTTCTTATGTTCACATTGTAGATTGAAAACAAGTTTGATTGAAGGTACTTATTTTCATAGGTGTATGGTATAGGATAAAATAAATTTTCAAATTCTCTAACCAAAGAGAAAAACCCATTGTCCAAGTTTGTAAATCCAGAAACTATGTCATCTATTTTTTTAAAAGTATTTCACTCCATAGATGTTGTCTCTGTTATGGAACAAATAAAAAAACTTCACTTGGAAAACTTCTACTACCTTTGATGCCCACAAATAGTGAACAAGAATAAATATAAAAAGAAAGTTACTCAAAATTGTGCAGGAACATTCCAGTGTCCAAAATGTTATATTGATATCGTAGTATGTAAGTACAACTAGATGCTTACAATCGACTTCATAATGTCTTTGCATTTCAAGTTTGTAATCATTTATTTAAGAGTACAATGTTTTTTCCTTTTGTGAGTAATTCTTTCTATAACATCAATTAAGTAATTAAACTTATCTTTTATTGTTGCATTAGATTTCATTATTTTAGTTTTACATTTTTCCAAATGATAGTTACAGGATTAATGGACATAACTTATTCAATGTCATCTGTGAGGAACATACATATTGAGATTTTTGTAATGACTTCGTGTATGGGTGGGGATGATAGACTGCATGTATGTGGAATGAGTTATTTTTGAATAGCTATAGAGGACTATATCAAAACAATTAGTGGAGTTATTATATTTGGTTTTGGAAACTTTAATGGAACCATTAGATGTCAAGTAAAGACTATCCATTTGACTAAAAATGAAGAATTCATCTACAAGTTCATTGAAACAAGATACATGTATTCCAAATTATTTTAGATGGAGATAGAATTTTATTTAAATGATGTGTGTATCAAGAATCAGTTAAATGATTAGGTGACTGAGTAGAACATAGCCAATCATGAATCTATAGAATAATAAAAGAGAACTAAGCATGCTCACAAAAATGAAATACAATGAGAAAGATATCATAGCAGGAAAATAATTTGTAAAAAAAAAGATGAGAGACTTTCTAAAATACTATACCACCATCATGAACATCCAATCTACTTTCTTCTCCTACCTTATGTCAGGTACAGATTCAAATAGATTATTCTCATATAGAACATACTGTTGGAGTAATATTATTTACTCCTTATTTAAGTTTACATAGGTCAACTCATAAATGAGTTAGATAACTTTGAGTCCAATTTGGACTCTATCATATCTAGAGGATATTGTAGAGTTCTATCAGAACTCTACCTCCTCCTAGTTGAGACACTTGTCTCAACCCTATCCTTTCTTTCTACCAGCTCTTGCCTATTTAAGTAGAGCCTCTGTATGTTTATTCTCACCTCATTACAATCAATACAATCTTGTATTGCTATTCTCTCTGATCTGGTAGATGTCTGTAGACTGGGTCTTGGGTATAGGATGACCTATCCTAACATGGTATCAGAGCAGCTGTCTATCAACTCTTTCTAGTTTAGAAAAGTTTTTTTCATTTTTTTTTGTGTTGAGGTCCCTGGTCTTCTATCCGATAGTTTACCAGTGTTTTCTATAGATCTATGTTTATTAGCTATAGTGAGGGTATATTATCTCTTTGTTCAAGAGTTTAATATTGGCACCTTGAAAGCTATGAAAGCCATGCGGGTTCCAGGCTTTCATGAATGCTACTAGAGCATTCGACCCTACTTTGGTGAGCCGGTCTTAGGCAGGCCATCGAATTTACTGCTGTGATTGAGGGGAGTCACCTTGTGTGATGGGGAGATCACCATGAAAATACACAAGTTTTTTTTTCCCAATGCCCTTGCAGTCAACAGATGCACAGTTTCCTGAAGTCTGAGAGTTGGTGTTTGACGAGCCATGCTGCGTACCAGAGGCCAATGGTGTAGGAGGCGTAGAGTAGGAATTGGGCGAGCCCAAATCTGCTCCCTGCTATTTGCCCCTTCCAGAAGCATTTCTTCAATGGGGCGTCTAGTTTTGCTTTGAGGAGTGACACTGTCTGGCGCTCTGAATTGAATGCCTGCACTGTCCTGACATTTTTGACTCCTTTGTCTCTCCCTGTTTGCGCATTTCTTTGCATTGGAGGGCCCACATTTCCTTTATGAACGTGTCTTCTTTGCCAGTCCATGCTAGCACAGTGGTGGTGATTAAAAAAATATATGTGCTGGTGGAGCATGCGCACTAACTTTTATGGAATGCGCACTATAGTTTTTTAGATCTTCTTGAGTATGTTCAAATTTTTTTGAGGTAAATGAATCCATATTCTCTCCGTGGAGACGACTGATAGCGGATCGCTAGTTGGGGCGAGCAGATCCTAATCAGGTCGTGAGTTGCGACTGGAGCCATATTTTGGCATTGTTGATAGGTTTGGCCTGCTGGAGACAGTCTCTCTACTGTTGGCTGGGCCAGAGCCCATCTCGGCCTGCGCCTGCTGTGTTGTTGAGATGAAGGCCCTGGATGGGCCAGAAGCATAAGCTTGGAACCTCCTACTTCTACTAGTGATACGAGGAAGCATTGTAGAAGACGACTCGTGTTGAATGGGGGCATTGGGAGCAGCGGCTGCAAAGCCTGTTTTCGGTTTAACAGATGCACGATTGTGATCTTCAGTTGCCGCTCGGACTTGCAATCACAGAGGTGAATTTATGGAGGCACACATTTTCCAGACTGGTTGACACTTTATAGCTAGAGGCCCACATTTGATTTTTGTGGAGTCACAGCGCATAATCCAAAGGCAGCCAGCGTGGGTGTGCAGTAGTTGCACATGACCACATTTTTATTGGAGGGGCTATATTTCTTGATTGCCCTGGCAGTCGTATTAATATTGGAGAGGCCAGCTCCACCCAGCTAGCTTAGTACGTTCCTATGCGGGCTTGCAAAGCTGCAAGAAATAGTATCTTTCTGTGGAGGAATGATGCTTATCAAGCTCTCAACAATGAGCCTATGTTCTCTCATTTGTGGCTTGGGAACATCCTCTCTTACCCCAGCTACCACTAAATGAAGGCCGCCAGTAACGTTCGCATCTTCTTTGCTGGTTTTGAGCCAGCCGTGGCACCTCTGTGCCTTTAAAGCTCTTGACAGCCATCTTTGGCGTGCACTGTGACTGTGCCCTGTTCGAGTTGCTGACGCTCATGGTCACATAAAGCTACTAAAAGCTTTTCTCGTGAGAGGCAAATGCCTGAAATGGCCCTTGATTTGCTTCATAGTGCCCATACTGTTTGGCAATGTTTTGCCTATGCCTTCAATGGCATATATTTCAGTCCCTATTGTCCACTTCAAGTGGTCAATGAATTTAATTTTTTTCATGGTTACGGGGGTTGGCGTGCAAAGCCACCATCAAACCCAACCACTTTCTTAGCTCTTCTTGGGCCCTCTCCATCTGGGAGGGGCATTCTTTTTTGAAATGATGAGCTGATGGTCCCATGGAGGACCAAACGTATGCCCCTGGGTACTTAAGAGGGGTGGGCGATTTCTTTCACCTTTCAACCCTAATAGGCGAGCATTGTTGCAAAGGTGATTTCATGCACTTCCTTCGTGCATTTTTATTTTCAAGTTTTGTTTTGCTTGAATTGTCCTTATATAATCCTATGAAAGCACTTTTATTGTAGACACATTAGATCCAGTGTCCATCCATGACTTTTGGGGATTTTGCACACATGATGTGTCATATTATTGTACTCGCACTAAATTATAAAGTGCTATGGGGGGTTGTGTGTAGAGCCATTGTTTGCCAATCATAGCTTTGTCAAGGAGAGTTCCTCCACGACAATAGAATGTTCACTGATATTCTTGCCTCATGCGAGTGTGTAGTTTAACCACACACACCCTTTTCTCAGTTGCAGATACTTTTGGTTCCTTCTACATAGCATGGTGACACATCATTATCGTGGATCTATCAAGCCTCACCCAAGTCAGCATTATGGGGGGGTAACCTACTATTCCTATTCGTGCTAATACTTCCTTGGTTTCGCTTGAAGTGTACTGAGACACTCTTGCATTCCTTTTTTAGTGGAAGTTCCTTGGTTTCACTTGAAGTGTGTTGAAACACTCTTGGATTCCTTTAAGACTATTGCACTTGCATTTTCAACAAAGTTGAGAAGTGATAATGGTATTAATCAAACAACATCATTGGTTGTGTAGTGAAGATCACTCATGCAGATTCTTATGCCATCTATATCTTTGACATCTGATCAATGATCGAGAAATGCCAGTTGGAGCACTCATATAGATTGTTGTCATTTTGATCATCTTCTTCTTCAGAGGAGATCATTAGCTATAACACTAGAACAGGTATCAACAGTTGTCTACAGATCCTTTATGCTTCAACGGTGTTCACATTCATGATTTCAGGACATGTTTTTTGAAGGCTTCTTATACCTTCTTTTTCTCTCTTTTGGAGAGGAGTTTTCTCCCATTGGGTTTTCTCCTTTTCTCTATTTATGAGAGATTTCTTTGTAGTTGTACATGGGTACCTAATATGGCTTTGTCTGTCAGAACCCATATAGCCCTCTACTACATTGTTTTACTCCCTAAGTTGCACTTAAGTGGGGGTGTTGGAGTAATATTATTTACTCCTTATTTAAGTTTACATAGGTCAACTCATAAACAAGTTAGATAAATTTGAGTCCAATTTGGACTCTATCATATCTAGAGGATATTGTAGAGTTATATCAGAACACTACCTCCTCCTGGTTGAGACACTTGTCTCAACCCTATCCTTTCTTTCTACTAGTTGTTGCCTATTTAAGCAGAGCCTTTGTATGTTTATTCTCACCTCATTACAATCAATACAATCTTGTATTGCTATTCTCTTTGATCTGGTAGATGTCTGTAGACTGGGTCTTGGGTATAGGATGACCTATCCTAACACATACATCCTACTTTAATATATTTAAGCGTAACAAATTTCTAGCTTTTTGTTTAGGATCTAACATAGATAAGATTGAATATATACCCTACATTAATCAAATTGATGCATATAGAATACATATTCTCTAATTAAGATGTATTTTTTAATAATGGCATGCCACAATAGAAGATATAAGATTTTATTGGTTTAAAAAAAGATATAATATGTATTGAATTAGTATAGATGTCATTCGTTAATAGATGCAAGTTTTAACTAATTATACATTTAAACAAAGAAATTAAACAAGGGGTCTAAATTAGGAAAAAAGTAGCAGATCTAAAAGAATAGAGATAAATGATTATAATTGTAGTAGATCTAAATATATTTATTTTGAATACTAAAGTGTCTTACCTTGTTTAAAAACCATTTTATTTTACATAGTTTTCCATTTGGGTGTAAAGAAGTGGTAAAACTGAAAAAAGTAAAAGTTTCTAGATAATAAATGAAATTTAGAAGTCTGTATCTATTAAACTAAAATTTAAATTTAAATTGAATGAAATCTATATAAATTTGTGAATAATAAATTTGATGCAGAAAATGTAAATATATGTATGCCATGGAATGAAACAAGGATAGGAAGTAGAAATGATGATCTATTAAATATATAAGTCATACTTATATTAATTCAATATTAAATCCCATGAGTAAAGATAAACAATCTAGATATTCAATATTCTATGAAACATTTGAACTTTCCATCTTGTCCACTCCTTTGGTTTTTCTTTTCTCATAATCCTCCATTGTTGTGTATACTCTTTTTATTTACTATTTGTCTAGTATGATAATATTGTCATTTCTTATCATCCAATAGTCATGTTTTTTCTTGACTTGGATGATTTTCTTTAGAGAATCCTTGTGTGTCTTCAGTTGTAGTAGTTAATACAACACTAATTATGATAAGTTTATGAATATCTTTAATTTTTCATTAATTACTAGTATTGATGATATCATCAATATGAATTTTATATTTTTCCTTCATCATTTCAAGGTCTATAATGTATTCTCATTTTTCTTGATTTGAATTATAGGAAAAGTCTATAAAGATTTTCTCCATGTGTGTTGTTAGTATACAAATTTTCCTTCTTATTTAAAACATAAATATTCTTGACATCCTTGCCTAATCAGAAGGAAAATTGCTACTAAAGTTGAATCGGTTACACACAACTGAACTTTTTGCAATGCAAGGAGTAGCTACCTTAAAAAAAATCTATCTTGACATTCTATTTATTTTCAAAGAATGAATTTAATACATACATTTAACCCTAAAGTAAGAAAGGCTATTCATACTTCCACATTAAATGATTCTAAAAGATTTTAGTATTCCAAGAATGATCCCTCATTCATCAAAGCTAACTGACCGAGATTAATAGCAAAACATTCCTAAAATGGCCAATTCAATAAATACTATGATGAAGAAGGAAGAATGGAAGGTAATCACAAAATACATATACAAATTATAGTAATATGCATTTAATTCCAATTGAAACCAACATAAACATGCATCTATTAGATTAACTAATCTAAAAGTGTTATTTCCAATCTTTTATAAATTGACTCATATTATATTTAATATGTTTTTAGTTCACCATACTGGATATCAAAAAGAAGCATTATAGAAAATAACTAAATCAACTAGTTTTTGATACCAAAGAACTGACCCTTCAAAGGTCTTCAGAAATTCAATATATAACCACGCAGGGCATAGTTGGTTTGATAACTACTTGTCCTAAAAAGCAGGAAATGCAACTAAAAATTTGAAAACATGGAACTATCTTTTGAAAAGACTCAAGTGATTGATTGGTCTTTCTCAACATCTTTGTCTTTGTTCGTGGTGTCTTTAGTTTCTTTGCGCATGGAGATCCATTCCTCAAAGGCTGCTGCAAACCCTGATTTGGTAAAGAAATAAAATTGAGCCTCTGCTCCCAGATGAGTTTACAATTCTATAACTGTTCTAGCTTAGTTTCAAGCATCTTCATCTATTCATTACCAAAAATTATCAGTGATTCCACTTGGGCTATGTCTGAGCAATTTTTAATCATTATTTGTTTGGAATCCTTCAAACCTCATGCTCACTCGACAAAAGGATTCCTACATCGTTACCACATTAGTTCCAATTTTAGTCTCATCCTTGATTAGCTTGTAAAGGAAATCAATATGATTGCTAAGGACCACCTCAACACATTCCAGTGTTTTTAGTGTCTGGCTAGACTCTTCAATACTCTAATAATAGAGAGAACACCACCATTCTTCATTGAATTTAGTGACAAACAATGAGTTGGAATTAATTTTAGGTATCATTTTACCAGTAAAAAAATTATCTATGCCATACACATAGACTTCTTCCATGTTGGCTATTTCAATTTCCAAACTATCTCTTTTTTCTTCCTAGAGATTAACATCTATTTCAACAGCCAATACCAAAGAATCAAACCTCTAGGTTATGTCTTTGTAGGCTTGTGAAAACTTGGTGACATTTTCACCAATTTCCTCCATTTAGCTGAAAAATGCCTTGGATAAAGACTTATCTCTGTACACCTGATCTAGAAAATTTTAGTTGTCTGAAGACTTGACATCTAAATTTAGGGGCACCATAGCCAAGGGTTGAAGAATAGGGATTTGGAGCTATTGGATATATTTAGCCATTTCACACAAGGCCTTCTTTAAATTTATCTTGTGTTCTACATCCTTTAACACCCGGTGATTAATTTTCTTTTTTGCAGAGTTCCAGATCTTCAAATCAGCTATTCTGGAAGCCACCCCTAGATCTACTTTCTCCACAACAAAGTCTTTTTCTATGACTTTAGCACTAGCCTTATCTGAATTGGGTTTGAAAATTTTTGCAACCCATTGACCTGTATTAGGATCCACATCCACACATGGCTTTTGTCTTTTTCTTCTTTGACCGTGGAGACTTCCCAAGGTATCTACTGACTAATTCTCCAACAGGCACTGTAGTAGGAACAATGTTCCTCTTTTTTCTCACTAATAGCTCTTGTCAGTTTGGAGTCTTTGGACTACCATTCTTCACAGGAGTTTTAGTATTTAGATTATTCAGAGCTGTTAGGTCTTGTTGGCTTGAATCTCCAATGTGTCCTTTTGATTTAGAATCCATAACAAGAATTTTATTCCTTTTCAATCTCTTGAATTGTGTTGTGCTAACTTCCTCTGTATTTGAGTCTAGAATAATGTAAGGGCTTTTACTTATCTTCTCCTTCCTTCTACTTCTGATCCTTGTTATCTTTTCTGGGTTATCAAGAACTGGTTATGAGTCCTCAAGTTTAGTAGCATCTCCCTAACCTGTATCACCTCTAGACAACAATTTTTCAATTCCATCAATAGGGGCAAAAGGTGGTTCAGTATTAGGAGTTCTTCAACTTCTTCTGATTTTCATTCCAGGAATTTTTTGATTCTTTTGTCTTTTGGTTTTAAGTCATTCCTTTGTTCTTTTGAGAATTCCTTCAGACAGGGACTTCACATCTTCCTCTTCACTTTCTTCCAGTTGACTTCTCTAATCACCAATTCTTCATCTGGCCTTACAAATCTAGGCTCTAACACATCTCCTTCATCATCATCTTTAATATCTTTAATGGTAAAAGGAAGTTTTAGTGTTACAATTTTCCTTAAGGAGAATCTAGAAAGTAATCTTTTCATGACTTCAACTTCATCTTTGCAATCATCCCAAAAATTCTCCAGCTCTGGATGATGTAAGAACCTGGCATCAAATTTTAAAATAATTTTCCATAAACTTCTTACTATCATAGTCTTTCTTGGGATGATAAGGTTGAAGGTTCATCTCCTTTAATTAATTAGTTAAGAAAGAAAAGTCACACATTAATCTAAAATGATAATGTCCTAATTTGAGTTGAAAGAAAGCATTGATTCCTCTTTTGACCTTATACTTCTTCTCCACCATTAACAATTGTCTGCCTACCTCCAAGAAGATATATTTATCTAGACATTACCTCAGTAACTTTAAAGGCTCATCACTGAAACCCCCAATTCTCAGGTAACTAAAGGTTGGAAACTGTATGTAAAAACTACCATATATCTATATCATCTTAAAATGGAAGCACTTCCATGTTAAGAGTGTTTAGCCCTTCGAGTAAGTGGTTTGGGGTCATGTTAAGTGCCTTGATCAGATCTTTGTATGTACTTGGCTTTCTCCCTACTTTTCACTTCTTCTCTGCACTTGATTTCATCATTCTCTAGGTGAAATTAGGGTTAAGGTCTTAAGGACTCCCCTAATTTTCCCTCTTCCATGGCTCTATTTTCTAGGTAGGGTTTAGAAATAGAACCTCCTAGTCCTTCATCACATCAATCAGAGGATTTTATGTCTATCCGAGACATTTGGTCCTATTTTGACATCAATTTCCAAGTTTCTAATATCTCTAGAACCTTTGCAGAAAATCTTGTCAAAGTTAGGGTTTGAGGTCAAAGTTGACCTCAACCTTGACTAGGTCAGGGTCGACCTCAACCTTGACCATTTCCCTTTCAGGATTTCAAATTGATAATTGTTGGTAATTTGGCTTTCAGGATAATTGATTCTCTGCCTTCGGGTCGGCCATTTCAAGCTCTGAAATAGTAAATCCTTTAATTACATTTAATCAAGGTATATTTTCTAAAGGGTAGGACCTAATTGGGATTTAATTCTCCAAGGTGGCCCTTCTAGAGGAATGTATCCTAGATCACTATAAAAGGAGGCCTTCCTCTCTCATTTTCATCATCAAGTTTTGTGAGATCATCTCTCAATCAAGTGTTCATGTTCAAGTTCTCTCAACCTCTCAAGGTGTTCAAGAAAGCATTCATTCAAGCATTCAAGTCTTCATTTTCATCCAAGTTCTCCATTGAAGATCAAGGATTCAAGAATTCAAGCTATTAAAGGGATTTGGTTCAAGCATTCAAGATCTATCATTCAAAACCTAGATCTAGCCACCATAGTGGTGTGATCCTCCTTCATGATCCATATCGTTATTCCCTTAAGGTGGATTTCAAGCATACAATCATGGAGGTTTGATTTACATTTATGTTATGTGCAAGCTTTCATATCAACATACTTGATTACATTTCAAATACATTAGCATATCTATTGAATTGCATAGCTTCATTGTTATATTCATTTCTACTACTTGCTAGCATTCTCCATTTTCAATTTCAATAGTAAGGTTGATTCAAAACTAGGGTTTGACCAAGGCAAACCCCCCATACAACCAAAACCCCCATTTTCTTGTAGGTATAGCTGCAAAATCTTAGATCTGAGAGCAAAGTTGGATACCCTTTTTGGTAATCTTTCAGGATCTGCGAATAGAATCAGAATCAGAATCAGACTTCAAATAAATAATGTGGTCTTTGACCTTTTAAGAGGATCAAAGTTGACCTATGTGAATCTGGGAAAAAGATTTTTGGGTTTTGTAGATCCTGTAGTTTCACTTCAAAATTATGAGAATCAATAGTTTTTGAGATCGTTTGATAGGGTTTTCAATCAATTATTTTTCAGAGGTAAGTACCTTTATCTCTTCATTTCAATATTAGTCATCTACATTTACTTTCCAAATCAATACAATTTCATGTAAGTATAAAACATTGGCTTTGGGGTCTCTTTTATGTGCAAATCATTGTCCTATCACCCCATACCCTATTTTTTCACTTTACATTTTGGTGAACCCGACATACTCACTCTCCTTTCTGTTGTGGATTTAGATGCTCTATTGTGTTAGACCTTCCTTTGTATTCCCTTGTGTGTTCACCTTCACTATACATTTTGGTGAACCCATTTACAAAAACACTTTCTTTTTAGTGTTAGATTTTCATTTTGTGTTAGATCATTTGTTTTCTAGCCTTAAGATTAGATTTCTTTTATGCTCTTGGATTTACATTTCAAAAACCTGAAAAAATTGGAAAATTTCTTTAAAAATACAAAAACATTTACATTTTCATGCTTTTACTATTCAACATGTATGATTCTTGTTTTGAGTACTTTGATGAGGCTTTTGTTGTTAAAGATGATAGATCCCTTAATGAGGTACATGGTGTATGGTGTAAAAGTGACCACACTTCTATGAATCATTACATGCAAGGTTGCTCAACAATGAGGCCTCACAAAGCGACTCATATCTCTCTATGCATGGAGTTGCAAGGAACTTGATAGATTTGCTCTCAGCTAGAGCTATGAACTAGTGACCTTTCTAGTCAACCACACAATGAGAGATTCACAATGAAGACAAGGGAAACAATGCCAATATCCCCAAATGGAATCAAAGTATGCAATGCAATGCAAATCTAAATGATGATGCAAAGTAATCTATGAAATGACAATGCAAATTAAACTAAGAAAGGAAATAGAAATGGATTACAATTCCCCTAATTAAGCTATGTGAAGCTAAATCTATTTGCATAAAGGAAATCTAAGCTAATATGCCATAACAATGCAACTAATAAAGGAAATATGCAACTAAATGATGAAAGCAAATAAAAGGAAGCAAGTCTTCAAAGTAAGCTAGAAAACCTACAGCATAACATTAGCATAAAAATATGGATCTTCAAATGAAGGAGAGAGCTCTCCTTTTATAAGAAATGAAATGAAATGGACCATTGAGATTAAGAGGCAAAAGTCTTAATCAACGATGGAGAAAAATAGAAGCTTGATCCTTGTGCACAAATATCATCCAATAGAAAAATAGAAGTTGACTTTATGTCCATATGAGACAAAAAGTGTTTTTTCACTTTTTTATAAAATAAGAATGATGCTTTATTTGTGCAACTTAGGATAAGAAGAAAAGTGGGGCTTTTTTATTTAATAAAAGGGGAGGAAATATTCCTTTTAATTAAATAAAGACTTAGGATAAAAAGGTTATCCCAAAGAATAATAAAAAATGATAAAATAGGATTTCATCAAGGAAATTGATATAATTTGAAAATGTTGATTTTTGAGAATATTGATTTAGGAATTTGATAAAATGAGAAACGGGGCCCAAAATCTAGCCGACCATTTTTGGGTGCATACATTTGCCCCTCTTTGAATAATGTGTGATCGATTTGGGAACACATGTAGTCAAAGAATGAAGTTGAAATGTGAGATTGATTTGGGATCACAAAAGAACTCAGATCTGAGGTCGATTCAGGATCATATTCGGACAAAGCATAACAACGGCCTTTGAACATGAGGTCGATTCAGGATCATATTCAAAATAGGAGATAAGAATCTAAAATTTGAGCAAAAGCTCACAAATGATGTTTGAATCAAGAAAATCGGGGATGAGAATCCCATAAATACTACCCCGTTAGAATCAAAATTGAAATCAGATAGAGAGGAACAACAAACTGATAAAGATTTGATCAAATCATAATGAAGATAAGGTCGATAGGATAACCATTAGGCAGTGAAACATGCTCCAGTGAGGAAGTAGAAGAATAGAAATAGAAGACTAGAAGGATAGCAAATGAAAGACTAGAAAATGTGAGAGACATGGAAAGAAGAAAGTCCATCGAAAATCAAAGAATTATGCCTCAAATGGTCAGTCAACTGCACAGAAGAAGGGAAAAGAATTTGAAATATGATTTTGACTAGAAAGATGACCTCGGATTTCAATTTCAAATCCGAAAATGGATCCAAAATGTTGAAATTAGCTAGGGGTGTAATTTTTGCGCAATTCTGAGGTGTTTTGAAAATTAGGTCAAAAGTTAAAATGCTATAAGAATAGAAAATGATGTGATGTGAAAGACAAGAAGTGATAGACATAATCAAGAGGAAGTGGAAGGTGAGTGCAGTTGGCTAACAGGTCCACGTAAGATAAAAAGGAGAGCGCTCTCCATATGCAAAGTACAAAACTAAACTAATCATGAACCTAGAAATGCAAGCTACTATGAAAAGTGGTTGATTTGCAAGGTCACAACGCTTATAGACATCTAATTATCATCATCAAGCTTTATTGGTAGCGTCTTAAGATCATACAATGCACACTAGTATAACTATGTGGATATGAATATGATCTTTATCAGATAGAAATGTGGAAATCTCACCTAGGCATCAAAGACATATAGGTCAAGATGACTAGTGCAGTGAGATCACCTAAGTTTGATATGGCGATATTATGCTTGTATCAAGACACATGAAGGCTAGGATAACTAGAAGCATGCACTCACAAAATAGTCAAGGATAATACCTTGTCAATCTATAGTGTCAAGTAAGACAAGCATAAATGCTCATGATAGTTAGGACCAACAAAATATACCCACAAGCAGATAAAGAAATAAAACATGGTCTCATACCCTTAGTCTTCTAGCTATGCATCATCGAAAACTTCCCAGGGAGAGACCACTCATCAAAGAAATCCTCATAGACAGCACACAAAGAAAAATAAAGTCAACATATCTCAAGCGAGTCGATTGTTTATGTGCGTGTGTGTTGGCCATAGAGTCAAACTCTGAGTATTGCATCTGCCAATGAGAAATATCACATTACACTTGGACTATTGGGTAAGACATCTGATAATTGTTAAGAAACACTCGATGCAAGGGTAGTGTTGAAAAACACTATTTGGGGTGGTGTTGAAAAACACCTATTGGGAAATGCCCCAAGAGACAAATGCAACCTAAAGGACCTATGCTGACAGTTATGCCCCCTAGACAAAGACAAAGACCAATTTCAGACTTAGTCAAATAAGGTCAAGGCATGATGGAAAATGGTTAAGTATCGAGGACACATGCTAATAAAAAGGAGTGCAAAGGCCTCAAGTAACACCTGTTTCTAGGTTTTCACCCCTTGGATTTTATTGCAATTTTTCTCTTTTTTCATTTTTTTCATTCATTCATTTTTTTTTTTGTATTTTTTGTATTTTTTTTGTATTTTTTTTGTATTTTTTCTCAATTTTTTTATTTTTTTAATATTTTTTCAGGACGTTTTATGCTTTTAAAGATTTTTTCAGCATCATATATGAATTTTTTTGATATTTTTTCAAGATCAATAAGTATGTACAAAAGATGCCCCCAGCCAAAAATGGGCATTCAGGGATAGAACTTCTTTAGGTGCAACACATTAATGAGATCGGGGAGCTATTCCCCATTCTCATCAGATAACAAATAGGCACCTATACCAAAAGTAACAGTGATAACATATGGGCCAAGCCAATTAGGTTCAAACTTCCCCTTTTGTTCTTTGTTCTGTTGATTTTTAGGGTTCTCTCGTAAGATGAGATCACCTACTTGAAATTCTCTAGGGTGAACCTTCTTATTAAATGTCTTGGACATACGTTTCTAGTATACCCTTATGTGATCAAAAGAAGCTTTTTTTCTTTTCATCCAAAAGTTCTAATTCCTATAATCTCATGGCATGATAATCTTCATCTATGATCAAACCTTTGAGGGAGACTCTAAGTGAGGGGATCTCTACTTCCAAAGGTAATACTGCTTCAGTGCTATAGGTAAGTGCAAAAGGAGTAGCACCTGTAGGTGTGCAAATGTTAGTTCTATAGGCCCATAGTGTTGGATTGATTTGCAAGTGCCAATCCCTACCATTATTGTGTACTGTCCTATGAAGAATCTTAAGAATGGTTTTATTAGATGCTTCTGCTTGTCCATTTCCCTGCGGAAAATAGATGGAAGACCAATGTTGCTTGATTTTGAATTTCTTGCATAAATGCTTTAGGTCCTTGTTCTTGAACTGTCCTCCATTATCAGTGATAATCTCAAAAGGCACTCCAAATCGACAAATAATATGATTCAAAATAAATAGTGAAATCATTTTGCCTGAGGCAACAGAAAGAGGGACTACCTGTACCCACTTGGTGAAATAATCAGTAGTTGTAATGATGAACTTATGTCCACCTAATGAATTGGGGTGAATTTTCCCCACAAGATCAAAGGCCCAGCGCTGAAATGGCCAATGAGAAATAGAAGGAATTAGCTCCCTACCCGGAGCATAAATCAGGTTTCCATGTTTTTGACATTTCTCGCAAGACTTAGAAAAAGCTTCTGCATCTGTTTGCATTATGGGCCAGTAATACCCTGCCTTAAGCAACCTTCAGGCCATGGCAAGACCGTTGGAATGTCCACCACAAATGCCCTCATGGATGTCTGCTAACGCTTGGTTGGATTCCTCCTTTTCCAAGCACTTAAGAAGTGTCCCATCTAAACCTCTCCTATATAAATCACCAGAGATAAGGGTGTGGTGGGAGGCATTACAAACAAGGTTTTGGCATTTAGAATGATTGAATGTGTCGAGGATGATGGCATAACAAAGATATGAATAGATAGCACCATATCGGGAAGACTCATGTGTGACAAGGGTACAAATGACATTGCTTTCAGATGAGTCAAATATGGGATGGTGTAGCTCTTCCACCAGGAATTTGAATCTTGATTCATGTTGTTCCAACTGAAGGAGTGAAGCTAATGTGGCCATAGCATCTGTAGCTTTATTCTCTATCCTAGGGATCTATTGAAATGTCACAAATGTAAAGTAACGTCTCAATGATTCAACCATCTTTTTGTAGGGTATCAATTTATCATCCTTGGTTTGATACTTGGCATTGACTTGGTTGATAATTAACTGAGAATCCCCAAAGACATGTAACTCTGTTATGTTCCATTCTATAGCCATTTTTAATCCATTGGTTAAAGCTTCATATTCTACAATATTATTTGTACATGGGAATAAAAGTTTATAAGATTTTAGAATGTTGTACCCATGTGGAGAGACAAATAATATGCCAGCACCTGATCCATTCTACATGTGGGAACCATCAAAGAACATCTTCCAAGTATGAGTAGTCATATACAGTATGTGTTCATCTGGGAATTCTACCTGAATAGGCATACTATCTTTAACTGGGAAATCAGCTAATTCGTCAGCAATAGCTTGCCCTTTTATGGCCTTCCTTTCAATGTACTCTATATCAAACTCAGATAAAACCATCATCCACTTAGCAAGTCTACCCGTAAGAGCAGCCTTACTAAGCAAATATTTTAGCAGATCAATTTTTGCAACCAAATGTATAGTATGAGTAAGCATATAGTGTTGCAACTTTTGGGAAGAAAACACTACTACAAGACAAGACTTTTCAATGCTATTATAATTGATCTCATAAGATATTAGAGTATGACTAATGTAGTAAATGGCCCTTTCTTTCCCGGTGTCATCCAATTAAGCCAACAATGCCCCCAAGGAAGAATCTGTCGCTGAAATGTACAAAATCAATGGTTTCCCTACAATAGGAGGCATCAAAATTGGAGGATTGGCCAAATATTATTTTATTTAATCAAGGCTTTTTTGGCAATCCTCATTCCATACACATGTGGCTCCCTTATGTAATGTTTTGTTAAAAGGTTGTGCTCTATCGACAAGCTATGAAATAAACCTCCTTATGGATTGAAGTCATCCTTGAAGACTTCTCATCTGACTAATGTTTCTTGGAGGTGGCATATCTAATATAGCTTGGACCTTTTCAGGATCAACCTCTATTCCAATTTCTGAAATTATGAATCCTAGAAGTTTACCTGAGGTGACACCAAATGTGCACTTCTTCGGATTCAACCTAAGTTGAAATTGTTCCATTCAATCTAGAATTACCTCCAAATCTTCGAGATGTGTATCCCTTTTCCTAGACTTAGCCAAGGTGTCATCCACATAATCTTTCATGTTCTTATGCATCATATCATGAAAAATTATGGTCATAGCTCTTTGATATGTTGCTCCTGCATCCTTTAGGCCAAATGGCATGATGTTCCAACAATAGGTTCCCCATGCGCATGTGAAAGCTATTTTCTCTTGATCTTCGGGAGCTATTTTTATTTGGTTATAATTGGGAAAACCATCCATTAAAGAGTATATTTCATAGCCCGCAGTCATATCCACTATCATGTCTATGTTAGGGAGTGGAAAGTCATCCTTTGGGCAGGCTTTGTTAAGGTCTCTGAAGTCTATGCATACATGAATAGATCCATCATGCTTTGAAAATGGAACAATGTTTGAGATCCACTCAGCATAATCAATAGCTCTAATAAATCCTGCACTGAGGAGTTTTTCTAATTCAGCCTTAACAAGGAGAGCTATGTGAGGATGCATTTTCCTCAACTTTTGTTTGACCAGTTTTATTCCTGGAGCTATGGATAGATGATGCATAATAAGATTAGTGTCAAGCCTTGGCATGTTGGAATATGTCTAAGCAAAGTTAATTTTCATTTTTTGCAAAAAATTTCTATATGCCTCTTTTTCTTCAACTGATAGAGATTGAGCTAGATGGATGATTTTTGGAGCCTCTTCTGTATTCACATTCACTAGTTGTGTAGGCTCAATGAGAACTGATGACCTATCTTGGAAGTAACTCAGCAAGCTATTAAATACCCCATCCTTAGGTGCCTCGAAGAGGTTTTCACCCTTGGATACATCATTTATTTTTACTATTTTTGGTTCTGACACTGCCACAAAGTGGTTTTCACCATCAGACCTTTTTTTCTTTTTTTCTTTTTCTTTTATTTTTAGACTGAGGTACTTAATATCAGGCTCTATCATACTTGTTGTCGGTTCACTGGTGAAAGAGACTACAGGCTTGAGGGCATTTAGATAACAAGCAATTTCGTAGTCATTCTGGAATGTGAGGAGTTGTGGTTCTTGATGGTGTTGAGACCAATCAATTAGGTCATAGTGAACAAGGGGTAAGTCAATGGCTGGTTCAACATTATTTATGTGGAAGGGGTTATCTCTGGTGACCATACAATTGGGGTTCATCAAGTCTCCTCCTAAGATACCTAAATCAGGATTTGTCCTACCAAATGAAGCATCGTCCACTAAGACAATTTGAGGAGTCCAATCCTCTAGTCCTACACTAGGCTCGTTGGTCACATCGGGTTGAGCACTATAAGTATGGAAAACATCCATGTCCAAATCAACTATTGCATCTGAAAGTGAGTCCCATTCAAACTCATGTGAGTCTATTTGTGAATCATTATTCGGACCTTGTGATGTAGAAGCCTCAAGATTGGGAAGGGTTTCTCCTTCTCTAACACTAGCATTGTTACTATCCATCGCAGCTAGGATAGCAACACTTTCCATTATCAGTCTAGCATTCATATATTCACTATCTGTTGCAGCTGGAATAGGAGTACTATCAATCATCAAATCTTTTGAATCTCCCAAAAGGAGATTTTTTGAAGGCACCCAATCATCTGACATGTCTTGTTGATTAGAAAGATTGGGTGTGTAGTTTGAGTCATTGTCACTGTCTATCATAGCTGAGATAGGGACACTTTTCTGTGTTTGATTTTCAAACCCTAAGCCAACTATTGACTTATTCCTTCATCCAAAAAGGGTGTGGTTAAGAGGTTCAGCTTTAGCATCTAACTGATGATTAAGGGGACCATGTCCTAGATAACCCATATTCTTGACCAATGTATACCCTCTCCCATAAGCTCTAGGGGAAGGTGTAAAATTCTCATTATGTAGATACTTCTCTTCTCAATAAATCCAGTCCTGGATGACAACTTCTTCTTTTTCTTCCTGGATTGGAACTAAGGATTCTACAAACTTACCAAATAATGTCATGGCTGAAGTCGAGGGTTTCATATCTTGAGAAGGTTTGCCATAAGACCTAGGGGAAATTGGCAATTTTATGAATAAATCCATTTTGTACTCCCCCATACCAAGATCTATGGTCTTGATTTTATTCTTGCATTGTTCAAATGTAGTATTAAAAGTGTCAGCCTCCCTATTCAAAGGAATGTGAGACCCTGCTGAAATTGTGTTGACTGACAATGTGCTATCCCCGAGAATGCAGACTTCTACCCCATTGTAAGGGAACTTCACACACTGATGATAAGTAGATGGGACTGCTTGCATCTCATGTATCCATGGTCTACCCATAAAATATTGTAAGCCAAAGGATCGACGTCAACAATCTGAAACAAAATGTCTTTCTCTACAAGACCAATTTGAATAGGAAGAACAGCCAATCCTTTAGAACTACGTTCTGCTTCATCATAAGCCTTGATGGTGATCTTCTTCCTTGTATCAATGACATTTTATGAATAACCTAAGGCCAACAATAAGCTTAAAGAATAGATATTAAGCCCAGCACCCCCATCTATCAATACACGCCTCACAGGGGTCTTGTGAATCATAACCTCTATATGAAGGGCCAAAGTGTGTGGGTGGCTTAATGACTTGTCATCTTCTTCTAAGAATGTAAGGTAGTGAGGGCTAGCCAAGTGGTTGACCATATTCTAGAATTGATCTACATCTATATCATTAGGGACATTAGCCGCTCACAAAGCATCCTCAAGAACACACTTATGTGCTGGTGTGCGTTGTAATTGGTCAATAAGGTTATAATTTGAATCAGAACCAACAACAAATTTAGGAAGGACACCCTTTGACACTAGCTTCTTAGACTTACTAGAGCTAGGACCTCTAATAATAATGGGTGCTTGAGACTGACTCCTAGTGACTGCATTGAGGGGTTGGGACATCCTTCATGAATGAGGACCTCTTAGGACCACAACGGGTCCTTCATCAGGCATAGGCTTTGAATCCACATCATACCCATAAGGATCTTTTCCTCTCATCATGTTGACACTATCATCAACAACTTCAAGCATGTTAATAACATTCTCATCATTTGTGTAGGTGTAGTTAATAGCCGCCTTGCCATTCTTGTTGCTAGAATTCTCTCTTTTCTCATATTTGGGAAAGGGTTCTTTAAAAGCTTTGTGATCTGCATTAGTGGTTAAACCATCAACTTGTAATCATCCTCTTTCAATAAGATCTTGGACAAGATGCTTAAGTTTAAAACAATTTATTATATCATGTCCAATTCCATTATGAAAAACACAAAAAGCCTTCTCATCCCACCAATGAGGCTTAGGATCTGGTATGTGGTGCTTTGCGAGATCCTGAGGGTGTGCCAAATTATGAGCAACTACCATCTTGAAAATGTCTGCATAGGAGTCTCCCAATTTGGTAAATTGTCTCTTTTCTGTTTTAGGTCTCCCTTGATACTTGGGTTTATTCTCTTGTTGTGTTGAAGGTGTTTGTAGCTTCATGGCTTGGACTGCATTAGAGAGGTTAAGAACTCCTTCATTCTTAGGTTGGGATGAGTCAACAACTCCGTCATTGACCACTTGCTTATTCTTGTTCCAATAGGGGTTCTTTTTGTCCTTATTACCATTAGTGTTGTTGTTTTGGCCATTGTTGTTATTAGTTGATTTAGCCAAAATTCCTTTTTCTTTTAGGACATCCTCTATGCGACATGCCACTTCTACCATGGTATCAAAAGAATTAAATGGGATCTTCTTTACTTCATACCTTAACTCTAGTATTAAATTTATCACAATGATGTCTATTCTTTCCTCCTCAGGAATTGTCCTTGGATATTTCAAGCACAACCATCTCCATCTTTGTAGGAAGGTGACAAAAGGTTCTCCTTGATTTTGTTTGAGTTTGCATAAATCAAGCATTGTGACCGACCTTGATAGATTGTAACCAAATGTTGAACAAATCTTTGGACAAGTTCTTTAAATGTCTTCACTAGAGGGGTAAGGTTAGTGAACCACTCCATGGCTTGACCTTTTAGACTTCTTGGGAATAATCTCATCAAGTAGGAGTCTTCATGGTGAAAGGAAAAGCTCATTATGTAGAACTGTCAAACATGGTCGTGGGGGTCACCAGTGCCATCATATTTGTTATAGGTTGGAAACTCAACTTTCTTAGGGAACTCTACCAACACCACACTCTTGTCAATTGGGTTGGGACATATGGAGTCCAAGTTAAATGTGCTCTTAGGAGCCCTCATCCTTTCTATATCCTTTTGCATTTTCATGATCACCTCATTGGTTGAAGGATTCTATTTCTTAATCTTTTGGGGGGACATCAAAATTACATGGAACCTTAGCACCTTTGTTAATGAGACTTTCTAGGAATTGATCTTTGTTTTGTTCCACATATCTTTCCATATATGCTTGAAAGAATAGTTCTTGTTGTAGAGTCATAAAATCCATTTTATCAAAGTTTGCATAACTTCCTCCATATTGTGAGCCATGATGTGCTCGTTGAGAGGGTTTTTTTGAAAGTCTACGAGGTGATTGTCTCCTATGGTGATCATATCTTGAAGTCTTTCTACCTCTAGGACTTGGGGATCTTGAGGGCATCCTTGACCTTCTTCTAGGACTTGGGGAGGGTGTAGATGGGGGCAAGTTGGTCCCACTATTGGTACCCCTCCCATTAAAATGATTTTGGAGTTGTTGTGCATAGAGCCTATCTTCTTCTTCTTGGGTGACTCATCTTCTTATGCCTAATAATACACGTTCTTCTTCTTCTAGTTGCCTAAATTTCTCCTTTTTGGCATCTTGTTCATCTAGATAGGCTTTCTTCTCTCTTTCAATGCTTTTTAATCTCATATCAGCATATCGAGAGGTATCTTTAAGTGGAGAAGATTGCCTTGAATGTCTAATTGCATTAGCTACATTGATATGATGGTCACTAGACTCATTGTTCTAGTCTTTGTGTTGTGACTTTGAATCTAAGTGAGCTTGTCTATAATGTCTCTCAGCTCATTGGTGAGTATCAAAATACCTTGTGTTGTTGAGGGGTGACCCGGGTGGACTAGTATGAGAAGAACCACCATATACTTAGGTACTCGTATGTCATTGGAACATATCCTCAAGAGTCTAATTCATAGCTTCTCTTTGTTGTCGAGTGAAAGTGTAGCTCATGTCCATACTTGATGAAAGTGGTGCTAAAGAGGTGCTCAATTCACTAGGATTACCTTTTGGATTACAACAAACCTCAGATTCACTTTTAGGAGATTGATTGAAGAGGGGTTATTTTCCCTTGTGCTATTGACAAGTCTTAACTAGTGGTAACTGGCTAAAGACAATAGTGGGTCACTTCCCTTGATTGACTTGGTACCTTGTTGTAACTAACATGAAAGAAAGAAAGTCCTAATGATAAGATGACCTCTTGAAATGTCAACACTAGGATAATCAAAGTTCTCTATTGTCCAAAATGAAATGAAAAGATAGAAAAAGGGGCTTTACCAACACTGTCAAAGAGATTCTTCAAATCAAAGGGTGACTACCCATGCACTTTTGAATCAGGAGGTTGGACTAGGCCAAAATATAATTGAAATTGAGATTAAATGAAAATGATTTGGACAATAAGAGTACTAAAATTCTCTAAGAATGTATTTAATAGTCCTAGAGGTAAACTTTCTCACCAAGAATATCTTGCTAACTTGACAACTATTTCCAAAGTGACCTTGTAGATCAATTGATGCTATCCCTAGAGAGAAAAAACTAGAAATTTAGAGTCAAGACAGGTCTCTAACAATAGAGCAAGAAACCTATTCCAAGACCTAACCTGACTAGTAGTAATTGAAACTAACTAAAACTACAAACAGAGCAGAAACTGCTCAGGCAACACTTTCCAGGAAAGCAAGATGATAGTTTATATCGAGGTGCCACTTTGCCTTAAGCTAGGTGACAGTTTAAATCTTGGCAACACTTCACCTTAAGCCAGGCGATAGTTTCTAGGCTATGAACGCGCCACTTTCCGTCAAGCAGGGTGACAGTTGTGCAGGGATGAACTGTCGCGCAACAATTCTCAGAATAGGACGCAACACTAGTTTAGTGTTGTATGACTCTTTGACCAGTGAAGTTTAAAATCTCAGTTTTAAGGCCTATTTGTTCAAAAAATTTGGTCTGAGGGTTGATTTTTCAGTTTTAATCACAACGACAACAGTAAATTGATAGGTTTGCAAATAGTATGGGATCAAACATGTCTTCAAGCACTTGAAACAAGGGCAAAAGAAACCTTTCCAAGACAAACACTTGTGATATTGAAAATGAAAAAGAACCCTATGAAAGCTACTGATTGTTTGTATGTTGAGAATGTTTACACTGGTATAACACAATCAAAGACACTTCAAGCAATATCTACCTACAAGACAAGGCTGAATACTTACCAACTTAGCCCACAACTTGATGTTCCCTCGCCTCACACAAAGTGGTTACCCACAATAGATGTTGGCTTTGTCATGGAAGTTCCAAAGACACAACCAAAGGAACACATATGGTGAGTATCTTAAGGTGATCCAGGTTGTTCCACTTGGATCGATCCTTGCACTAAGAAGATAAGTGGCTAAAATAAGGTGGCTTCTAACCTAGGTTTCTTAATAAGGGCTTCCATTCATAACACCCCTCTTGCTCCTCATAGAGGACTCAGACCTCGTGGCCTCAAGAGTACCTTAAGCATTCTTGCTCAATGATTTCCCCATGGTCACAATCCCATGAGCTACTCACATCAAGCGAAGAAAAGTGTTATGTCTACCAAGGTTTTTAGTGTCCTTGATAGCCTTGAGATTATAGTGAGTTGGAAGAGCCGGCAAAAGGCTTGTCCCCACTTCAGTCATTCCTCTTGATTGCTCAAGAGCAGGCCCGCTAAAGGATTCCTATACTAAACAAAAAGTGGATGATTTTTGAGGCTCAAGGTTTTTGTTTCACCTCAAGGGTGAAGAGCATACTCCTCTATCTCAAAAACTTCTCCCAAACACACCAAGCAAAAGATTCAATTACCCCCTTGCTTCCAAAACCTTAAGATGGGTCAAGATTTTCTAGTTCACCTAAAGGTGAAGAGCATACTTCTCCTACCACCTCAAAATTTCTTTCACAAGGTATTAAAATTCCTAAAACAACTAGTACATTGCCACACTTGAAATGGAATAAACCACAAGCAAAAAAATAAATTTGTTTTTATTTTTATGCTTTTTGGGCAGCCCTACAAGAAACCGTTAGTATCCCTTTAGCATGCAATTTTTTGGCAAATTTCTTAAGCAAGGGTACCTCAACCACAACTAGTCGGGCCCACAAGGTTAGAAAAATCCAAAATCTAAATAAAATATGCAAGATTCTAAGTGAAATATGCAAGTTAACTCTGTCTAATTGAAGTAAATAAAAATAGAAAGCTAATCAAATCTAAATTCAGCTAAAAGAAGTCACTATCGAGTACAGGTGACACTGTGATCAGCAGGATTGTTGCGCGACACTTCTTTGCATAACCATACGATAGTTTTAACCTAGGGCGACAGTTCGTCTGATAACAGGTGACAAAACTCGTCAAAGAGTGTGACACTTTCTGTTAAAGGGGGCGACACTTTTAAGTGGTAAAGTGTCATGCCATGATATAGACAACTCTCACGTGACACTAGTAAAATGTCACGTGACACTAGTAAAATGTCATGCGACACTCTGAGACAGAAAAACTAGAGATCGAAAATAAAGCCAAAAATTGATGAAAATTTTGATGAAAAATGCAGAATTACAGGACAAAGCTAATCTACTCTGCCCCACAGTGGGCACCAAAAATGTATGGTCTAAAAGTGACCACACTTCTATGAATCATTACATGCAAGGTTTCTCAACAATGAGGCCTAACAAAGTGACTCATAGCTCTTTATGCATGGAGTTGCAAGGAACTTGATAGATTTGCTCTCAGGTAGAGCTATGAAACTAGTGACCTTGCTAGTCAACCACATAATGAGAGATTCACAATGAAGACAAGGGAAACAATGCCAATATCCCCAAATGGAATCAAAGTATGCAATGCAATGCAAATCTAAATGATGATGCAAAGTAATCTATGAAATGACAATGCAAATTAAACTAAGAAAGAAAATAGCAATGGATTATAATTCCCCTAATTAAGCTATGTGAAGCTAAATCTATTTTCTTAAAGGAAATCTAAGCTAATATGCCATAATAATGCAACTAATAAAGGAAATATGCAAATAAATGATGAAAGCAAATGAAAGGAAGCAAGTCTTCAATGTCTTCAAAGAAGTCAAGTAAGCTAGAAAATCTGCAGCATAACATTAGCATAAAAACATGGATCTTCAAATGAAGGAGAGAGCTCTCCTTTTATAAAAAATGAAATGAAATGGACCATTGAGATTAAGAGGCAAAAGTCTTAATCAACGGTGGAGAAAAATGGAAGCTTGATCCTTGTGCACAAATATCCTTCAATAGGAAAATAGAAGTTGACTTTATGTCCATATGAGACAAAAAGTGCCTTTTCACTTTTTAATAAAATAAGAATGATGCTTTATTTGTGCAACTTAGGATAAGAAGAAAAGTGGGGATTTTTTATTTAATAAAAGGGGAGGAAATATTTCTTTTAATTAAATAAAGACTTAGGATAATGATTAGCCCAAAGAATAATCAAAAATGATAAAATAGGATTTGATCAAGGAAATTGATATAATTTGAAAATGTTGATTTTTGGGAATATTGATTCAGGAATTTGATAAAATGAGAAATGGGGCCCAAAATCTAGGTGACCATTTTTGGGTGCATACACATGAAAGTGAGGACAAAAATGGTTTGAATGAGATCTCCATTGATCCTATTCCTATTTCACCCTCCTCCACAACCTCTTCAATTGACCCTTACAAAGATGAGTTAGGCATTGATGTTAATTCTTCTCCTAATATATGTCTTTTCTATGAGCCTAATTTAGAATACAATTTACCTTATTTCCCCTTTAGGGATCAAGCTTTAATGAGTTTTGACAATCCTACAATACACTTTATGGATAGGGATGATAATCCTCCTATATGGGATGAACCTTTAGATTTGGATGTTGATTACTCCCTTCCTCATGAAACCATTATGGATAATACTCCTATTTGGGATGAACCTTTGGATTTTGATGTTGATTACTCCCTTCCTCATGAAATCATTATGGATAATCCTCCTATTTGGGATAAACCTTTGAATTTGGATGTTGATTAGTCTCTTCCTCATGAAACCATTGGGGATGATTCTACTTTTTGGAACATGAACCCTTGGACAAAGACATTAATTTACCCCCTCTTCATGAAGAACTTTTCATACAAAAGGATGACATATTCTCTAAAACACACTTCCCTTATGTGAAAGAAGATGACATTATAGATCCTTCAACTCAATTTAGGATTTTTTCTAGTGGCGAGGCATTAACAAAGAAAGATATGCATTCCCTTAACGCTCTTCCTATTAGTAGTGATCTTATGGGAAATCAAGACCCTACCTCACAACCTTCTTACCATAGCATTACTTTTCCAACTATGGTTCCAAGTGTTCCTTTGGTTGTCTCTTCCATTCATATCACTTCCTACACTTTTCCTAGTATTCCTAAACTTCCTAATTCTAATTATATCCTTCTTAATCTAGTTCCTAAACTTCCTAATCCTAATCTTATCTTTCCTAATCCGATTCGTAATTTTTCATCTTCTATTCCTAGTTGTTCCATGCTTATGTTGAGGTTCAAACTATGGTTGATGTGCAAAGATTCTTCAAAGTACCTTCGCCTTATTATCCGGTCTATAAATATAAGAGAAAAGAAATTTTCTCCTTTGAGATTTATTCATAATTTTACCCCTCACTCTGATATAACATAGATCTTTTTTTTAAATTGGGGGGAAAGATGTATATTTCTTCTTGTCTTTTATAATCCATTATGTTCCTACTTTAAGCTTAATTATTTATGTTTTCATAATAGTTTTCATCCATTACTCTTTTCTATTATTCAAGATATCTTTTCTAGGACATGTGTTTTGTAAAGATATCCCTTGCCTTTCATCCCTAGGGGGAAAGGTTCTTTCTTCTCTCTCTTCGTCTAGGGAACTGCTTTCCTTAGCTTAGTGGTATTTGTTTATATTGCAATATTATTTCATCATATTGACAAATTTTTTGACTATGGATAACCTTCTTATAGGAGAAGTTGTTGTCCTAAGTCGTCACTTCTTCTCTATGTTGCAAATTATGTTTGATATAAACTTCACCCTTGTTTGGTGTTGAAGTTGTTTTCCTTCATTCCAAAGATTCCTCTTTCTCTCCTTAATAGGGGGCTTGATGATTGAATCTTCGTTCTCACCTATGAAAGATGATATTTTATCTAAAGCACTCCTCTTTGTTGGGGATCTTGTTGATAAGATCTCTTTATTTGAGGATCCTTTTCCATGAGTGACATATCCTTTTCATGATTATCTATACTCTTGGATATAGGGGTCAATATCTCTCGCTAAGAATATGGTATACATTTTTGTAAACAAGATATCTCCTTGCTTTGTGAAGTAGGTATCCTATTCCATCTTTGTTCCTACACTTGGGGGGCAAGGATGCCTTCTCCTTCTTTTTTGTCTTCAAGCATCTTTGAGCATTCATATTTGGAGCAAGAGAGAATCATTCTTCCTTGATCCACCATTATCAACTTTTCAAGCATTCAAACATGGAGTAACAACTACGGATTGTGAGTTTGGTAGAAGTACTTTAGCCTTGGGGGCTTGGTATGATTTTCTATCTTATTCAAATCTATGCATTATTATTTCATACATATTCATACGGTATCCTCTTCTTTCCTATCTTTCCAAGGATTCACCTCTTTCCTTGGTTAAGCAATATTTATCTACTATGTGATATCCAATTATACATGAACATTTTGGTTTCCATTGAGGATCTTTTTCCTTGATCACAGCCGATTTCATTGTTTGACATTGGGTTTCCATTGTAGATGTATACCTCACCTTGGAAACTGAATAGTGTGCTATCCCTCATCAACGATTACTTTCTTTTCATTTCTTGTATGATATCTCTTTACATTCGTTCCTTCCATGGCCTCATAGGAGTTGTGACCTTCTTGGCTTGGACTAGGTGTTGTTTGTGGATATTGTCTTGATGCTGAGGAAGGCTTTATCCTTGTTCTTTCTTTTCCTTAACATGTTAAAATAGTATGTTTTTTCCATATTAAGGAGGGGGGCATATATAGGGTCTCCCTTGTACTATATTTTTTTATTTTTATATGCTAAATCTTCCGAAGGTAATGCACATAAGTTGCTAAATCTTGAGGAGACACATTTTTCAAATTTTCCAATATGCTAAATCTTGGAAGGTAACACACATAAGTTGCTAAACCCTGAAAAGACATGCATTCATATGCTAAATCTTCCAAAGGTAATGCACATAAGTTGCTAAATCCTAAGGAGACACACATTTTTAAATTTTTTTAATATGCTAAATCCTCTAAAGGTAACACACATAAGTTGCTAAATCCTGAGGGGACACGCATTGCCAATTTTAAATATGCTAAATCTTCCAAGAGTAAAACACATAAGTTGCTAAATCCTGAGGAGACACATTTCATATTCATAGTGATACAAGAAGGTGGATCTATGGGTATTCCAAAAGCCATCAGAAGATGCACTAATATTACAAGCACAGTTTATGGGTGAACCTATTGGGCTCTCCCTCCAGGGTGATTCATGGTAAGGTAGGCATCTTACTAGGCGAGGTAATCACTTTCTCCTTTCTCTCTTTTCACTTCCATACTAGTAGGACTGGATCATGAAGCTATGTTGTCTATATTATTGCTCTTGTCTTTCTTATGTAATCATTTATGCTTTTATGATAGCTTTCCAAATATGATATTGGTATGAGAAATATTTCTTAGCAAGGTTTCTTATGCTAATTGATTTGGGTTGTTTAGTACTAACCCTTGTTCTTTTGTATACCCTCATATATGTATGTTGAGTTAGAATCCTTGGTCTGGGGGCTAGTGTTCTCGACTAAGTGTTATTTTATCTCATTTTGAATCCACTGGGATCCCTTCTCTCTTCTCCTTTACCAAGAGTTTGCATCGAGTCCATACTCTTGCTCAAGTGGGGGCTTAATGTATCGTCTTAAAATGGAAGCACTTCCATGTTAAGAGTGTTTAGCCCTCCAAGTAAGTGATTTGGGGTCATGTTAAGCACCTTGATCAGATCTTTGCATGTACTTGGCTTTCTCCCCACTTTCCACTTCTTCTCTGCACTTGATTTTATCATTCTAGGTAAAATTAGGGTTAAGGTCTTAAGGACTCCCCTGATTTTCCCTCTTCCATGGCTCTATTTTCTAGGTAGGGTTCAGAAATGGGACCTCCTAGTCCTTCATCACATCAATTAGAGGATTTTATGTCTATCTCAGACATTTGGTCCTATTCTGACATCAATTTCCAAGTTTCTAATATCTCTAGAACCTTTGTAGCAAATCCTGTCAAAGTTAGGGTTTGAGGTCAAAGTTGACCTTGACCCTGACTAGGTTAGGATCAACCTTGACCATGAACCCTTCCTTCTAGGATTTAAAATTGTTCATTGTCGGTAATTTGGCTTTCGAGATAATTGATTCTCTACCTCTGAGTCGGCCATTTCAAGCTTCAAAATGGTAAATCCTTTAATTGCATTTAATCAATGTATATTTTCTAAACAGTAGGACCTAATTGGGATTTAATTCTCCAAGGTGGCCCTTCTAGAGGAATGTATCCTAGATCACTATAAAAGGAGGCCTTCCTCTCTCATTTTCATCATCAAGTTTTGTGAGATCATCACTCAATCAAGTGTTCATGTTCAAGTTCTCTCAAGCTCTCAAGGTGTTCAAGAAAGCATTCATTCAAGCATTCAAGTCTTCTTCTTCGTCTGAGTTCTCCATTGAAGATCAAGGATTCAAGCATTCAAGCTATTGAAGGGATTTGGTTCAAGTATTCAAGATCTATCATTCAAACCCTAGATCTAGCCACCATGGTGGTGTGATCTTCGTTCAAGATCATTTGTTCATCTTCAAGATCCATATCATTGTTCCCTTAAGGTGGATTTAAAGCATACAATCATAGAGGATTGATTTAGATTTATGTTATGTGCAAACTTTCATATCAACATACTTGATTACATTTCAAATACATTAGCATATCTATTGAATTGCATAGCTTCATTGTTAGATTCATTTCTACTACTTGCTAGCATTCTCCATTTTCAATTTTAATATTAAGATTGATTCCAAACTGGGGTTTGACCAAGCAAAACCCCCCATACAACCAAAATCCCCCATTTTATTATAGGTATAGGTATGAAATCTCAGATCTAAGAGCAAATTTGGATACCCTTTTCGGTAATCTTTTAGGATCTGCGAACAGAATCGGAATTGGACTTCAAATAAATAATGTGGTGTTTGACCTTTTAAGAGGGTCAAAGTCGACCTATGTGAATCTGGGAAAACAATTTCTGGGTTTTGTAGATCTCGCAGTTTTAGTTCTAAATTGAAGGAATCAATAGTTTTTGATATCATTTGATAGGGTTTTCAGTCGATTCTTTTTTGGAGGTAAGTACCTTTATCTCTTCATTCCAATATTAGTCATCTACATTTACTTTCCAAATCAATACAATTTCATGTAAGTATAAAATATTGGCTTTGGGGTCTCTTTTATGTGCAAATCATTTTCCTAGGACCCCATACACTATTTTATCCTTTACAATATCTTGACAAGTTCCATAGCTTCTTTAGACATTTTGGACTTGTGTTTTCCTCTTAGTTCAAAAACAAGCTTGGAAAGGAAAGTGTCTTGCACTCTTTTAAATCCTGTAGGGTTTCTTCTTTTCTGTAGTAAGGGATGGTATTTCTAGATAGTCATATTATCCTTCCATTATTTATGAGACAGTCTGTCCCAATTTTTGCAAATAGCAAGAACATAGAAAAGATATGAGGACATGAAGAACCTTGAGATGTTTGATTGAGACATATTTTTGTGTAACTACTATACAATTATCTCAACCTAATCAACATAATTTCCTACATTTAGGATGGCTTGAACAAATATGTACATCCAATCTTCCCAATAAGTGTCGATTGGATTACCTTTTAATCTATTCAGTATTTTAGTTATATCCCTTACTTCCCAAAATATATGATGTTTCCTAAGAGGTTTGGGTAAGAGAGATCCTCCCTTTTTAGGATTTAATAACCAATACCTAGTGATATTATTTTTGTAATCCCTCCTATTTTGATCAAAATCAGCCATGGCCCTTTTGATTCTCCAATCTCCATAGGTTTCTGCTGACAGAATTATGAGAGTAGCCATTATCATTTCTCTATTGATAGAAACTAGTACTTCACCACTTTTAGTGCTAATGCATCTGTTAGACCTATCATATCAGTTATGACACTCCATCACCAGCTTAGGGCACGGAACCACTTCTAGAAAACCAGGTACTTCCAATAGGCCACTGTCCGTAATTATGGTAGCAATTTCTTCACCTTCAGTTTTCCTTAATCTCTTCACAATTTCCCTTATATCATCATGTACCAATGTTGTATATCTCATTTCAGGCAAACAACTATTAATAGGGGAAAAATTATTTCCCTTTACAAATTTGACCTTGGAAGTAGACATACTAAAAAGATATAGCAATACTCAAAAGATACTGAACCAATTCAAGAAAAGAGGGCCCAACACTTCGCTTATGAATGAAGGAAGTTAAAGGAAAACATAGAGCCAAAGTTTGCTGTAAACTCATCATTCTTTTGCTCCTAGACAATTTACCTCACCGCTTCCACATCTCTCTAGAAAAATAAGAAAAAGGAGAATGAAATGACAGAGGGAAGAAGCTCAGTTATACATACTTTACTTCTATTTCCATCACCTCGAGATAACTACCATGCGATAAATATTTTCGATGTTATTACTGCTACCAATAAGTTACACATGCTCCACTTCATTAAAAGATGTATTTCAGTTTTCTTGACATCATCCTCTAGGTCTTGTCAATCATTTTGTTATATATATACATAGATTTGGCAAATGCCCTTTTATATCAGTAATTATTGCACCTCAAACTTTAAATCTTGAATCATAAATATTGGTTCAAGATACGTGGCTCGAGATGCATTTATCTATATATATGCACTTTGCAGTGGTGGAAAACTTGTAGTAGATAACGCATAAAACTTTATGAAGTTAAAAATAAAATGACAAGTCTAAGGTTCACAAATTAAAACACTAAAGACTCCATGGGCTAAGATTTAAAAAGGGAAGTATGACAAAATTCACATTGAATCACAAAGTTTGAACCATAAAGAGGAAAGTTTAAAGTTTAAGTTTCAAATTACCAATTACAATATAACATGTAGCCATGACTGACTAACTTGGCTTACCAGAAAACATTTTCACATGACGCCTTTGGGAAACTGTGTTTTGAACTTTGAACCTTGAACTGCTAGGTTTGAAGTTCAAATTTCAAGGTTCAATATACAACTTGAACTTTTACAAATGTAGAAATTTCAGCACTAAGGAATGGAAAACCTATTGAAGGGAAACATGTGGCTCTAACTGGGGATTAGGATTGTGAAGGAATAAATAATGAATCTAAGATCTCTGGTTTCACACTAGACCAAACTAAACACACACAACTACTCTAAAACATGACAAAATTATATGTACAAAGGACAACCAAACTTAATTACAACTCAAAGAGCTTAAGATCTTGCTTTTTATAAGACAGGGGTATATCCATTCCATCTATGTACCTTATTTTAAAAGAATTAGGTCCCAGTACTTGACTAATTTCAAGTGGTCCTTTCCAGAGGGATTCAAATTTGTTGTGAGCACCTTAGTGTTCCCTCCTTTTATCCCATAGTAACACCTTGCCATTCTCCATGAACTTTCTTAGCCTGGCTTTCCTATCAAAAATATTTTTCACCTGAGCTTGATGTAGTGCTATGTGATTTACCATTTCCTCCATCTCCTCTTAGATTTTTCTTAAATACATGATTCTTTTATCTAAACCATTCGGGACAGCTTGATCCTTGATCACTTTCTGTAACTTTATTATTGAAAGCTCTAGAGGTAATGAGAGTTGAGCTTCTACTCCATAGACTAGTTCAAATGGAGTCATACTATCACCCTCTTAGGAGAAGTACGATCAGCCCAAAGAGCTTCAAATAATCTTTTGTGTGAATCCTTAGAGTTTTCGCTCACCAAATTTTTAATAATAGTGATAAAAAAATTTATTGGTAGACTCGGCCTGCCCATTACCCTAAGGAAAATAGTTAGATGAGTGTGATAGTTGAATTCCATTGTCATAACAAAAAATCTGCATCTCTTGGGAAGAAAAAATTTGTGTATTATCAGCCACAATTTTCACATGAACTCCAAATCTAATTAGAATATTTTCTTTCAAGAATGAACATACCACTTCTGAAGTAGTTTTTCTTACTAGAATGGCTTCTACCCATTTTATAAAGTAATCTTTAGCTATTAAAATATGGGTATGACCAGTACTTGATGGAGGGTTTATTGGTCCTATAAAGTCTAAACCCCACTACTTGAACAGTTCTTCAATGATTATTGGTCTTAAGGGTAAAGCAGCTAAATGTGGCTTATTAGAAAATAACTTACATTTTTTTCATTGTGCTACCCATTTGTATGCATCCTTGAACATCCCATGCCAATAATAATAGTTCCTTAATATCTTGAAGGCCTTCACTGTAGATGAGAAATTTCTACCATAGGCTTCTTTATGGAAAGATTGAAGTAGCTTCTTTTGTTGATCTTCATCTACGCATCTAAGAGACATCCCATCCAAGCCCTTTTTGTATAATATATCATCAACTATGACATATTTGGCTACTTTGATCTTTAAATTCCTCTACTACTTTGTCATTAAGTGATCATGGCACTCTCCATAGGTAAGGTAATAAGCTACATTTGAGAACCAAGCATATTTCAATCTTGTAAACAAGGACAAAGGGATCTCGTCTCCTGATTCTGCATCATTTTCTACAATTAATTTGTAGGGGCCTTGACTTCTTACCAATTTAGTAGGTTTGATCTCCAACTCAAACTCTTGTACCCTTGCCACCCAATTTCCTCTCTTATTCATGGACACCTCTTGCTAAGTTAAAATACCCTTAATAGTAGAATTCAGAACATATACAGTACAATGGGAATGAAGAATATAGTACCAAAATTGTTTGATGGATTTGACCACTGCAAAGGCTTTCTTTTCAATTGGAGAATACTTTAACTCATGTTTCTTTAGAGGTATACTCATAAAATAAATGGGGACCTCTTCACCAGCTTCATTCTTTTGTAGTAGGAAACCTGACATAGTATGCTCAAAAGCATAACAATATATCACAAAATCCTTCTAGAAATGTGGATGAGCAAGAACTGGGGCCTGAGAAATTGCATCTTTAACTTCATCAAAAGACTTTTTGTCTTCTTCACTCCATCTGAAAGTTTGTTTCTCACTCGGCAAACTTACCATGGGTCTTGTTGTTTCTGAAAAATATGGCACAAATCTCCTTAAAAAGTTAATTTGTCCAAAGAAAGACCTTATTCTATTTCTGTTAGAGGCTAAACATAATTGTTGGGTTGCTTGTACCCTTTCTAGATCAATCAAAATCCATTCTTTTGACACTATGTGTCCTAATAATTTTCCCTCAGTTATAGAAAAGATAGATTTCTTGGGATTGAGCGATATTCCTTAATCCCTACATATGGGAAGGATATGTTTCAAATCTTTAGAATGTTTCTTTCTTCTACAAGAGAAGAGGGTCAAATCATCAAGATATACTACAATTACTTTATTCATTAAATGACCAAAAGAATAATTCATGGCCTGTTGGAAAGTTTCCCTTGCATTGATTAGACAGAATGACATCTGATTATATGCAAACATGCCCCAAGGAGTGGTGAACACTTTCTTGTGTTGATCCTCAGGAGCTACACTAATTTGGTTATACCCTGAGAACTCATCAAGCATAGACATCATCTCAAACCCTTCTACCATCTATAAGATGTGATCCACATTGGGAAGAGAAAAATTGTCCTTTAGGCTAGAATAATTTAGATATAAAAAATCCACACAAATCTGGATTTCCCCATTTTTCTTGCAAACTGGTACTATGTTTTCCGCCCAATTAGAATGATAGATTGGATAAATTATTCTAGCTCTGAACATTTTTCCTACTCTGAAAATTGCATCTACTACCCTGGGATTATAATTTCTCAACTTTTTCCTGGAAGGTTTGGCTCCCAGTTTCAAGGGAATATGATGTTGAAAATTCCCTTACCTAAAGTCTTTCAAATCTTTATATGATTAGGAAAATACACCTTTGAACTATTGCATAAATCTTGTGAATATCACATTCTCTTTAGGGTTGCAACATGTACGCAAATTCATGAATTTAGGATTTTTGTTAAAATAATAAAAAATAATAGAGAGACAAGAAATTATTTAATAAAATGAGCTAAGAGTAAGAAGATTTACCATGAATCAACACAAAACTAGGAGCATTCACCAAAGAGAAAAGCAAAAAAGGAGACAATATTTTGAAGGGGAAAAAGCATAAAAAAACCCCGTGATATAATGAATGTGGCAAAAATGAGAGAGAGAGAGAGAGAGAGAGAGAGAGAGAGAGAGAGAGAGAGAGAGAGAGAGAGCTTAGCTCATACAATAATGCTCAAGAAGAAGAATTATCTCATGTGTGTGTAGAGAGAGAAGGAGAGCCATCTCTTTTAATAGAGATGTGAGAAAGGAGTTACATTGTAACTCCCATTTCTATGTATGCCACATATCACTAGTGTGTGAGACAAGTGTAGGATTCCTCATAAGAAGAAATATCTATTTTCCTTAATAAAGGAATTATGTAAATATGACATGTCCTCCCACTTGGTATAGAGTACAAAAATAATAGGATACCTTGGTTTATCCTTACATATTTACCAAGGAAAGATTAAATTCTAACATCCCCCTTTAATCTTTACTTGGGGTAATTACATCAAGGGGTATCAAACCCAAATTGTTACAATGAAATTCAAATTTCTCTCTAGAAAGAGGTTTTGTGATTATATCTACAACTTGACCTTCACCTCTGCAATGGATGCGGGAAACTTTCTTTTCTACAATGTGCTCTCTAATAAAGTGGTGGTGAAGAGAAATGTGCTTTGACTTTGCATGGTAAACTGGATTTTTTTCCAAGACTATTTCACTTTGATTGTCACAATACAATGGTGTAGGGTCTTGTTGAGGTAGACCCAAATCTTCAAGTATTCTTCTAAGCCATAGAGCTTCTTTAGAGGCATGAGTACAACTTTATATTTAGCTTCGGTAGAAGATAGAGACACAGATTGTTCTTTTTTACTTTTCCAAGATATAAAACCTGAACCAAGAGAAAAATAATACCCAAAAGTAGATTTTCCATCATTGGGGTCTCCACCTAGATCTGAATCAGTGAAACCTTTTAAAGAAAAATTAGAGTTTGCATCATAAAATAATCCTAAGTTAATAGTACCTTTAATGTAATGTAATATTCTTTTAGCGATTTTGAAGTGAGTTTATTGAGGTTTGGACATGAATCTTAAAACTAAACCAACACTAAAAGATAAATCAGGTCTAGTGAGGGTTAAATAAATTAAACTACCTACAAGTTCTCTATAAAGAGTAGCATCTATGAAAGGAGATTGCATATCTATCATTAACTTAGTTCCTAAAACACATGGAATTGAAATAGGATTAGCATCATTCATATGAAATCTATCTAGAAGATCTTTAGCATATTTACTTTGAGAGATAAAAATACCCTTAGGGGTTTGCCAAATTTGCATTCCTAAGAAATAATGTAAAAATCCTAAATCTGTCATTTGAAATTTTTGGTTGAGTTGGAACTTAATATCATAAATTAAATGGTTAGAACTAGAAGTAAGAATCAAATCATCAACATATAGAATGCTAATAATAATGTCATCTTCACTATGCTTGATATACAAGTTAGGATCATTTTTACTTCTTTCAAAACCCTGAGAAATAAAGAAAGCATTAATTTTGGAATACCACTCTCTAGAAGATTGTGTTAAACAATAAATAGACTTCCTGAGTTTACATAATAAATGTTCATTACCTTGTTGAATAAAACTAGTAGGTTGAGACATGTATATTTCTTCATGTAAATCGCCATTCAAAAAAGCACTTTTAACATCCATTTGGTGAATAGGCCAACTCATTTTTGCAGCTAAAGCAAGAACAACTTTAATGGTAGGCATTTTAGCAACAGGAGAAAAGGTTTCATTATAGCCTATTCCTTCAATTTGAGAAAAACCTCTTGCTACTAGTCTAGCTTTAAACTTACTAATATCATTATTGAAATTTAACTTAGTTTTATATAACTATTTACAGGAAACCAGATTTTTACCATGAGGTAAAGGAAGAAGATCCCAAGTGTTGTTAGAAATCAAAGATTCATATTCTTCTTGCATAGTAGTTTTCCAATGAGGTTGATTTTTAGCTTAAGAAAAAGTTTGAGGATCATTAGAATTAGAGAGAGAAGTCATAAGAGCATAATTGCAGTAGTTTATCCTTCTAGGTTTAAGTCCACCCATACTAGAAATGTAATCATCACCTTCATTAAGTAAATCTTTAAACCATTTAGGATTTCTCCTAGAATTAATAGAAATAGTACTAGGAGTAAATAGATTATTACCATCATCACCATCACTGCTACTACTAGAAGGAACAAAAGCATTAGAAGGAGTATCATTACTATCTTTATGTTCATCATTATCCTTTTGAAGAGTATTAGAATTATCCTTAGTGTTAGGAGAAGAAACAGAAGGAACAAAAATATTAGGAGCAGAAATGTGAGGAATAGGGTTGAGAGATGGAGGTTGGTCCTCCACAAGAACTATGTTGCTGTAACTAAAATCAAAATCTAAAATTTGAGAACAGTCATGGATTTTTAGCAATGCAAACATCTCTAGCTATTTGAAATTTATTAGTAAAAGGATCATAAACACTATAACCTTTAGTGTTCTCAGAATAGCCAACAAATATATGAGGTGAGGATTTAGGATCTAACTTTTTCCTTTTCTATTTAGATGTGTGAACTTAAGAAGTGGAGCCAAAAATCCATAAATGAGACAAATTGGGTTTTCTTCCTAACCAAGCTTCTTCAAGAGTTTTATTTGGCAGGGCCTTAGTAGGAGTTCTATTAAGAATATAGGTGGCACATGCCATGGCTTTAGCCCAAATTTATAATCCATATTTCTAGCATGTAAAAAATATCTAGCCATTTCTACTATTGTTCTATGCTTCCATTCTGCCACACCATTTTGTTCTGGTGTATAAGGAATGGTAAGCTCATGTTTGATACCAAAAGATCTTAAGTAAGAATGGAAAGCATGATTAACATATTAAATACAATTATCAGTCCTAAGAATCTGAATTTTACAACCACTTTGTCTTTCCACAAAAACATGAAATTCAGCAAAAATATCAAGGGCTTGATCTTTACTATGTAAGAAATAAATCCAAGTTCTATGAGAATAATCATCAACAAAAGTTAAAGCATATTTAGAGCCTGAAATAGAAGTATTTTCCATAGGACCTAAAAGATCACTATGAATGAGAACTAACTTATTATTAGCTCTCCAAGATGATTTATGGGGAAAAGATTCTCTATGCATTTTATCACTCATACATCCATTGTAATCAAACTTAGGAGTAAACTTAGGTAGCCCATCTACCATATTTTCTTTTTTCATTAATGAGATATAGTCAGAATTTAAATGTCCTAGCCTCTCATGCCAAATGTGAAAATCAATAGTAGTAAGTAATGAATAACTAGGAGAGGCAAATTGATAAAATTTAAAGAGATTATCATTATCTAATTTAGCATTAGCAACTATCTGATTAGTATTAGGATCAATGATATGGAAAATATTTTTATGAAACTCAACCTTATAATATTGACATAATTGTGGAACATAAATAAGGTTAGCATTCAAATCAGGAACATAAAGCACATCATGTAATTTACCATTTGGAATAGAAACATTACTAGTTCCTTCAACTTGACAACAATAATTATCAGCTAAAGAGACAGAAATATTCATAGGATCAGGTCGCAAAGAATCAAAGAATTCCTTATGAGATGTAACATGTTGAGATGAACCACTATCAATAATACATTCAAGTGGTTTAGAAGCATTAAAATAGATAGTAAAAGAAGAATGAGACTGATTTCCATTAGATTTTCCATTTGAGTAGTTTTGAGAATTATGTTGATCATCATTTTGTTTCTTAAAATAGTTATGTATTAATTGACCATCTTTACTACAATAGGTGCAATGTGGCCTATTTGAATGATTACTATTATGATAGTTATTGGAAGGCCTAGAATTGTGGGTGGCTGCAAGAAGTTGGGTGCCAATTTTTGGTAAAAAGTGGAAGTGTTTTTCCTATTTTTTAAAATTCTTGTCAATTGATGTCAAAAATTGAGGCACTTAGAGATTGAATCTCAAAAAATTTCACTAGTAGAAATTATAGTACTCGGAGTTAGCTTTTCAAATATGTAATTTATTTCAATACTCACATTGCATAAATTAAATTTGGTAGGCATATTTAAAAACCACTTTTTCAGAATGCCTGTTTCAGGACCATACCTCACCCATGTACGATCACCCTTTTTTGACACAAATGAATCAATATATGTTAATCCTTTTTAGGAAAGATACCTAAGACACTATAGATTGATGAGTATATTTTTCCTTTTTTTTTTTTTGTATATATTTTTTTTATTGATTTTTAATTGACAATAAAGTATATTTTCAAAACCTCTGGTGTACGGCCACCATAATTTGATGAAATGTTCATATTTTTCAAAAAAAAAAAACATTATCTTGGAAAGAATAGAATGTAGATTGATGCCATATAATTTTTTTTTGTAGAAACCTTAAAACAAAAAAGTTATTAAAAGTTTAGTAAACCTCTGTGTTTCACATTTTCATACCTTTTACTATTGATAAATATAGGAAAAATAGTAAAATTTATTATATCGTAAAAAAATTTACATTTATGGAATCATGACAACGAAATCTATAATGGGTTTTCGTTTCATAAAAAAATTCAAATTGAAAGACGCTCAAAAAATTTGTTAAAGACAGAAAATTAATGTTAAAATAACTTAGTCAAATTTGTGGAGGTGAAGACATAGGGTCGGTGGGACCAAGCCTAAATCATGCCTATCCCGTACCAAAAACTGAGGCAAGTTCAATTTTCCCGCCCCAACCTTTTAGAAACGGGTGCCCGATTTGAAATTTAAAAAAATGGGTGCCCATTTCAAAAGTAATTGTTGAAGAAACGGGCACCCGTTTGTTTAAAAAATGGGTGCCCATTTTAAAAAATGGGTGCCCATTTTTAATGAGTCCGTTGGAAAATGATAGGTGTAGAAGTACAGAGGTACAATGATTGAATCATTATTTAATCATTGTACGACTGTACCCATGCGCAGGCAGAATGTTTTAATGAATTTAGACTTGGTTTTGTCTTGTTCTAGATTTGACACTTGTTGGATTAAAAATTCATCCAAATATGGGATCAAAGCAACGTAGAAAGAGACAAAAGATAGAAAATAAAGAAAAGGAAGCAAAACGTCAAAGAGAAAGAAGAGCAAGAATTAGAGAGGGTAGTAATGCCGGAGCTTCGAGTTCAACAGTAGCTTTAAAGGAAGAGAGCATTGAGAACACTGTAATGGATGAAGAGCCAGAAAGAGGAAATACAAATCAAGAAAATCCAGGTGCATCTACTAACCCAATATTGGGTACTGGTATGTCTTCACAACCCCACATATATTCTGAAAATGAAATTCGTGATTTATTTCAAGCAGGCTACAAAATAAATGATTTGGATTTTATTCATGGAAGTACAGTAAGAAATGAAAGTCAAACATTAGTTGAAAAAGAAATTGAAACCCCACCTATGACTGAAAATCAAACCCCAGCTGATGGTGAAAATAAAAGTACAGCTAAAATTGAGAGTGTGGATGTAGACATGGAAACACCAGTTGAAAATGAAACATGTTTAAATGATAATGAAATGGGTAATCTTTTTCAATTGAATAGTGGTGTGTTAGACAATCTTCGTGGCTTGGTTTCATGGAGGCAAATTAGGACATATGCTAACAGATTGTTCAAACAATTTTTTTATAACAAGAAATTTGGGTTTCAATGTCAATTGATGTTACAATTAATGAAAATGACAAAGATGCGGAAAGTGATGAAGAGGTTAGGAGTCAATGTGAAAGAAAAAAAAAAAAGGATGAGTCTTTGAAACAAGTTGTTTCGACTATTGCTAATGCCTTTGATACAATTGGAAAGAAAAGTCGTTCTAAAGATAGAAATGCGGCACGACGAGCAATAACAACAGCTTTAGTAAACAAATCAACCCATGATAAAAGAATGATGAGTAACATAAGTGGATATCTTAATATTCATCGTAAAACTTTGGCAAAAGCTGTGAAGAGAAGAGTTGACTTTGAAAGTGATCCAGCTAACAACTTATGGACCTATAGTGGCAGACTCCTGAGATCTGATATGAAACTTACTAGTGAAGTGAAAACATTGATTGAAAGATTTTGGAAGGATAATACAAGAGTATCGCCAAATGCCAGGGATGTTCTAAAATTAAGAGTTGGCTCAAAAATTCGTGAACCACATCCAAAACACCTTTTGGACATGACTCAAACTGAATTATACAAAAAATTTGTAGATGAAAAGGTGTTATCAATCAGCATAAGTCAAAGATCATTTGAAAAGTGTAAACCTTGGTATGTAAGGGTAAACAAGGAAAGAGTCACATGTTGTAAAACTCATGTCCAATTTCATTACCATTATGATTTATTTCGATCTATACGTGGTACCATGCATACTAAAGAAATGTTATAGGAATGTGGTATCCAAATTCCACCTCAAGTTATAAAGGAGTTCATCTCAAGTTTGTTTTGTAACCCACATAATGACCAATATTTTCTTTTCAATGCATGTGTTTCTGGTGTATGCAATATATGTGGCAATCTTCCATTATTAGATGAGTGTTTTCATGAAACTCCTACAACTGAATTCGGACAACAAATGATTGATGTGCGAAGATTTAAAACTGTTGAATATCCATTGAAGGATGGAAAGGTTGGAAGACAATGTGACCTAATAAATGAAAGCATTAGTGTTCACGCATTCATGAACGAATTCAAGTGTAAGATCATACCTAAATATGTGAAACACTCTCATAATGCTAGATGGCTTGATGAACAATTTTGCATGTGCAAGAATACATTCCCAGTGGGTAGTTTACTTTCAGTAGTAGACTTTGCAGAGAACTATACTCTTGCACCACAAGATGAGATCCAATCTCAATATTATAATTCAATACAAGTAGCCATTTTTTTTCATATTGTCTATAGGCATGCACCTGATAGTACAGAAGAGGATAAATTTTTTTTGAGGGAGTACCACTTCTATATGAGTGATAATAAACTACACTCATCAGAGTTTGTGCAATACTGCATGGAGACATTTTACGACAATTTAAAGGAGAGACAAATTCAAATGACACAACATCTAATAGTCAGATAATTGCACAGGTCAATTCAAGAATGCTAGAATGTTTTATTGGTTGAGTAGGACACATAAGAAAACCAATGTCGAACATATCTGGAGTTTTTTTGAAGCTGGACACGAGAAAGGAGAACATGATGGTGCTGGTGCATGTGTTAAGAGAGCCCTTTCAAGAGAACAACTCAAGTTTGAAGAAAAATCCAAATTTAAAAATGCACGTGAAATTGTTGAATGGTGTAGTACAAGTTTATCTACAGGATCAAATCAGAATTCTACAATCAAACGTTTCTTCTAGCTAGTAGAAGAGAATTATATCCTTTCAAGATATGAGTGTGATGCGATAAATGGGTCAGCAAAATGGCATTCATTTAGAAGTTCTGATTCTAACACTTGGACTATATGGACTAGGGAGCTAGCATGTTTTTGTCAATTTTGTGTTGCAGGTGAATGGGAACAATGTGAGAGTACAGAATGGGTTGAAGAATGGAAACAAAATCCTTAACACCTACTGAGACACAAGTTAGAGGTGATTCAACTAGTGAAGACCTAGATCATGCATTTGCATCAGAAGATTATGATCGTGTTTCAGATCTGATACAACCTGGTATTTATTTATTCAAATTTACATTTATAAGTGTAGGTTTTTTTACATACATACATATGAAACTAATTATTTTTACAGGGCATGTGTATGTTGTTGTTGCACCTAAGGATAATGATGAGCAAACTGAGTACCATGTGTTATGATTCCTGTATACTTATTAATTTGTTCATTTTTTAATTCAAATTCTACAATTAATTTGATGTGACATATAACTTGAATAATTTGATGTGACATATTAATTAACGATATCCATTATCTAGTTATCTAGTTATGTAGTTATGTAGTTGTCTTATTTTATCTCTACTTATCTGATTCACATTATATTTATTCACGTAGAGTATTTACATGTAATCCATCTTATTAAAAAAATCTTAGATCTAAAACAAATATTTTAATTTAATCTATGACATGTACATATATCGATCAACCAAAAAAAAGCTAATCCACATAACATGTCACTCTAGTCCATATATAACATGTCCAAATAACTAGTCCAAATAAAACATGTCCATAAAACATACATCATTGGTCCAAATAAAACAAGTTCATATATAACAAGTCCATAAAACATGTGAATAGTCCAAATATAACAAGTCCAAATATATAACAAGTCCATAAAACATGTGAATAGTCCAAATATAACAGGTCATAGTCCATATAACATCTAGAAATAGTCCATTTATAACATCTGAATAGTCTATATAACATGAAAACACAAGTAACATCTAAGAGCCTGGATCGCCCATCTGATCTGCCGTCCTCTTCACTCCACGTGAAGAGGACGGAGATGTATCATCATGCTATACACCATCAAGTAACTGTAAACATAAATTATGAAGAGATAACATAAGAAGTGGGTTTAAACAAATAATTCACTTACAAACAAAATAAATATTGAATATACATATATCAAATAAATTACCGTGGAACCCTGCTGAGTAGTTTCCTCTATGGGAGGAGGAATTGGAGTAAAAAACATCGCTGTGGTAATGTCCTATACAAAACAAATTGCAAATTTATTATAATAATATTCCCTAAAAACAACATGTGCGTCATGATTCAAAAATATTGGAATTTAATATATTAATAACTATGACCTCAAAGGATGATGAGGCCTGCATCTGGCTGGGTCCTACACCATGACCACGTGAAACTATACTCGCTAATGGTTCCGAGGGTACATCAGCAGGGAATGATGTGGTGAAGGCCTACACAATTGTAAAAAATAGAAGTGAATTAGAATATACACATAAATATGTGAGCATGTATAAATAGTTAAATTCAAATTAAAATGCAATATACATACAAGCGGTATATGGGGAGTGTCCTTTGTGACCGATGGCAGAGTACCCATCGAACTGCTGCCCAGGTGGTATGAAGTGTGACCCTACAATATATATTTTGAAAACAAACATTATTAAAGTAAAGTTTCAACAATAAATATTTCTAGGGGTCGAATAGACATGATAAAAACACATACAGTGAAAGGTGCACCAACATCTGAAGCAGTTGAATGGACACGGTGACGGTCCATGGATGTCGTGGTCTCCTCTACCCCTTCTCCGACAAAAATAACATATTTTGGTTGATATGGTTTGTGTGTCTGTACATATATATGTAGACAAAATATTTTATCACTATTATATAGATTACCTCTGTGCTAGATAAATCCATTGTATATAGAAGCTCAACAAATGATGAGAACTCGGTAGGTCAATCCTCTTTGTCATCATATCCTCCATGTGCACCCTCTACATCATCAAATCCGTCATCTAGCCCCTCACTCTGTTGACCAATAAATATGTCCCCGCAGCTGGTGCAAACATGTGCTGTGCTCTGGGGTGCCCTAGCCATCCTGAACTGCTCAGCTAAATCACCTGAAAGGGTGCTCAATGAACCAAGAGTAGAGGTGACTGCTCGATGGTGTATTGGCATTGGAATCACAGGAGCCAGATAAGAAACAAGGGGCTCATCACGTGGATGATTTGTGACTCTATCACTCAGCTTTGCCCCAGGCCTATCCTGAGGCATGCCTCTACCGACCCCTTGAAATGCTCTCATGTCAAAATAATTGGGTTTTTTACCCAATTCAAACTCAGCCCATAATTTTCTCAAAAAGTACATGGGGACCTCATGATTTGCGTGTGGTGGATGGTCAAATACCATCCACCACTGCTCCCAAAAGTGCTGTGAAATCAACGGGTGCTTGCACCAGCGAATAGATATTCTTGATTTTTTGGGGTTTATTTCTTCCCCTATTTTTGGATTCTTAAACCACCAAGCAAAATCTGCTTTGGTGATTTTAAGATCATTCACCTCTTTATAGGTGAGTCCATCAGCATAGAATGTTCTCATGGAATCTCTCCATGAGTGATAGCTATCCAACTCGTCATCGAGGGATTGGACAAAATGTACTATGCCTTGCATAGTATCTGCAAGGCGTAGTAGATGTGCGGAGGGGTGGGGATCATGTCTAACCGTCTCAATGTCCCTGACAATAGAGGTGATATTACACCTCATGTCCTCTCTAAGCTACTCTGCAGTACGAGGAGGTGGTGGAGGTGGGGGTGGTGGTGGTGGTGGTGGTGGTGGTGGGGGCTGACCTCCTGAATGCTCATTCATCATGTGTAAACTGCATATATAAAGTATTTGAACATGTAAATGAAAAGTATTTAAACACATGAATAATCTAAACATATATATCTCTATCTTCACATGTACACATTTATAAAGTATTTGAAAATGTAAATGAAAAGTATTTAAACACATGCATAATATATTAGGTCTTAAGGGTGATAGTACGTCCTATTACATCTTACGAGTACATACTAGCTCCTATTAGGTCTAAAGGGTACATAATAGGTCCTATTAGGTATTAAGGTTACATACTAGGTCTTAAGGGTCATATTAGGTCTTAAGGGTACATACTAAGTCTTAAGGGTCATATTAGGTTTTAAGGGTACATACTAGGGTTTAAGGTTCATATTAGGTTAGATTATTAGGTCCTATTAGATACTATTAAGGGGTTATATTATGTATATATTACGTCCTATAAAGAGAGTTTACTTTGTAAATGTTTATTTCTTTTCAATAAGGTTATATTTTATATTGATTTAGTTGGTTTGTTAATATAATATTCAGATGGTATATTAAACTATTTACTTATTTAATTATTCATATACATTTTTAATTTACTTACATTCTAAACTTGCTACGATGTCTTTGTTTAAAGATATATAATGTATTCCTTTATTGGTCAATTTGAAAATAATTACTTTTTATTACATTGAACATGATGAGAGAGGCTCGACAGAGAGAAGAAAATTCAAGGGAGAGAGATGAGATAGCGGAGAGAGGAGAGACCTGAGAGAGGAAATGAGGAGAGAGGAGAGAGAGAGATTGGAGAGAGGAGCTAGCAGGTGAGGAGAGAGAGAGAGAGGAGAGAGAGAGAGAGATGAGAGAGAGAGAGAAGAGAGTTAAACAAAGAGAGATAAGAGAAAGAGAGAGGAGAGAGAACATTAGGTTTTCGTTTACAATTGTCTACATTTTAGGTTTTCGTAAATACAATTTTATACATTCTAAGTTTTCATTTTCAATTTTTTACAAATACATGATTTCTAAACAAATTGAAAAGTAAATTAAAACATAAATAAATGAAAAACTATAAACATACATTCATTTTTTAAATAAATTCGTATAATGCTATTTAAAAACAAAAATTAACTTTTTATATGTTTTAGGTTTTCATTTACAATTTTAAATATGTTTTTGGTTTTCTACGTTTTAGGTTTTCGTTTTCAGTTTTCTACATTTTAGGTTTTCATTTTCAGTTTCATTTTAGGTTTTGTTTTCAATTTCATTTTAGGTTTTCATTTTCGGTTTCATTTTAAGATTTTGTTTTTTGTTTTCATTTTCGGTTTCATTTTAAGTTTTCATTTTCAGTTTTCTACGTTTTAGGTTTTCGTTTTCAATTTCGTTTTAGGTTTTTGTTTTCAGTTTCATTTTAAGTTTTTGTTTTCAGTTTCATTTTTAGTTTTTGTTTTCAGTTTTCTACGTTTTAGGTTTTCTTTTTCAGTTTCATTTTAGGTTTTCATTTTCTGTTTTCCACGTTTTAGGTTTTTGTTTTCAATTTTCTCTATTTTAAGTTTTTGTTTTCAGTTTTCTACTGTTCAGGTTTTTGTTTTCTATTTTCTTATGTTTTAGGTTAGATTGTTTTCAATTGCACATTATTTCTAAATAAATTGAATAACAAATAAAAACATACATTTCATAATCTAAGAAAATACATTCATTTTTAAAATGCATACTTAAATAACTATTTAAAACTAAAATTTAACGTTTTACTACTTAAAATGAACATGAAAAATAAAGTAACACAAATAAAAATGATAAATACGTACTTGGAACTTGAAAAAATGTGTTTGTGGGGTCGAGAGGCATCTAACAATCGGGTAGGCGATCTTTAAAAAATGTAGATCCCATTTCCTATCACTAGAAAATGACAGGAAATGCACTAAACAAAAAAATAAATACTTTTCAAAAACGGGCACCCGTTTTTTAAAAAATGGGTGCCCGTTTGTTTCGAATCGGGTGCCCATTTTGTATCGTTTGACCGAACCTAAACAGGCACCCATTTTATTAAAGATCGGAGTGTCGAAGCAAAACGGGCACCCGATTTTTAAGAAATGGGTGCCCGTTTCTAGCGGCGCATGTACCCTTGTAATGATAATTAAATTGTTGGCCTGAGTTATTATTTGAATTATTAGTATTGTTAGATTTTTGATAATTTTGGTTATTTTAATTAGTGTTAGAAGATCTATTGTTATTGTGACTTTGAGAGACATATGCATGTTCGTGAGTTTTAAGTATGCCAAATTGAATCGATGTTGCTTCCTCTTGATGCAACATATTTTGAAAGATGACATAATTTAATTGAGATGCTAAAGAAGGAATAGCTAATTGAGAGTAAATATTTGTAATAAACTATTGAAACTATCTAAGAAAACATTTACGAATAATTATGTGGATTATCCCTAAATTAGAAAGAGGAACTTTTAAACCAGTTAGTAAAACTTTAATTGAATCAAACTTGAGCAAGAAATCATCAACAAAGTTGAAATCAGTATACCTGAGGTCTTCAAGTTGGTCTTGAAGCTAGATTTTTTGAGTCTCATCTGCATTGTCATAAGTATTTTTTAGGATGTCCCAAGCTTGATGGACTTCTGTACAAGTATAAATTAAGACATATAATTCAGGACTTAAGGAGATCCTGATTAAACTAAATGCTTCCTCATTTTTAGTCTGCCAAGCAATTTGGTCAGCTTGAGGAGCAGAGGTTGCTGGTTGTGAACTGACATCAGTTGTAATATCTAAATTATGTCTGAATCTCAAGATGAAGGTCATGTGCATTTTCCATGCATGATAATTTACACTAGTTAACTTTATTTCTGGCATTAGGGTGGTCATGGTTAAATACAAAAAATTAAAGTAAAGAACACCTAAACTGGAGATAAATAAATGAAAGCCCTTAACAGAACTTAGAAAAGAAACTCAGATCAAACTATATACAATTGCATGCAACAGTAGAAAGCTATAAAAGGTTACGCCAAAGAGGCATGCAAGGAAAGAACAACAAATAGAAACCAAGAACACTAAAGAGATTAAAAGATCTTAGTTAAGTTATTATTGATTAATAGATAATGACAAGAATCTCTTGCATGCAAAGAGAAAGTTATACACTTATGCATGCAAAGAGGAACCAAAGAGAGAAAAAAACTAAATAACCTTGATAACAAAGAATGGCAACACAATCCTGCAAAGATCTGGTGGTGATTAGTAATAAAAAATATTTAGAATCTAACTAAAACTCTTAGCACTTGAGCTAATAACATATTAAAAAACACAACCAAATTTAAAAAGCTATGATGTTAGAACAAAAACAATGCCTTAAATAAACTCACACTTATCCTTTTATTACATGAAACAAAAAATGAGAATAAATTAACAGATCACTACATAATATATATATATTTAAGATAAGTGGTGATAATAAGAAGATCTAAAGTAAATAATCAGATCATCCTGAGAGAAATGAAAACAAAAAAAATAAAAAATATTAAATCACCACATGAATGTACAATTATTTCACAGGTCAAAATATGTCCATGTGAACAAATGAGGATCTAACACTAGTTGATGCAATAAAATCATATATGAAAACAACAACAAATAAACCCACAGAACCAAATCTTTTAAAAGATTGATAGAGATAGTATTGTATTAGAATGAAATAGAACACAACAAAAAATGGATCTGGTGAAAGAAATTCTTCCACCTCTATGCAAAGCTAAACTCACAGTTAAACAAAACACCATAAGAAACCAGCCCAAACACGCCCAACGCTAAATCAGAACAAGATAAAAAACTGTTAACTGTTTGAGAAAATAATCAGATACGTATGAAGCAAAAGTACAAGTCTGAACAAAAGGACTACTACTATGACTTTGCACATAGCCACAAAAATCTATAACAAAGTACTACCATCCATTAAAGCAAATTGAATTCTAAATCGATAATGAGGGTCATATAAAACCTTAAAGAAATATGTTATTGCGGTCAGCAATAATTCTAGGGATATGTCGAAATGGATGTATGAAAAAAAATCTTAAAGTTACAAGGCTGTATTAACTAAGGAAGCTGAAAAAAAATGCCACATGCAACTGAAATGAAATTGGGAAAGAAAACACATGCAAAGAGAAATGATTAAGAAGGCATGCAAAGAAAGGGAATAAATGCTCAAAAATGCATGCAACCAAAAATAGAAAAAAAATGATAGCAAAAATATAAAGTAAAAAAGATGCACTACAAACAAAGGACTGATAATATTAGTTGGCAAATAGAGATTAATAAATGGTTAGATATGAAAGCCAAGATAAATACTATTTAACTTTACTATCCAAGATTTGAATGTAATAACTAGAGTTTTAAAATGCTTATAAAAGTATTATAATTTTAAAATTATAGTGAATGTAATATGCTAAAAGAATCTTAACTAAGGAAAAGAGATACAATACTCTCTAAACAATGTCTCCAAATTTGGAGTGTGCCAAGATATGGTAGCTTCTTTATCTACACACTCAAAACACGATTAAACCAACTTTCTCTAATACCATGTTAAAATAATAACAAAATATAGAGGGACAGAAAATTGTTTAATGCAATGAGCTAGGAGTAAGAAGATTTACCATGAATTAACACAAAACTAGGAGCATTCACCAAAGAGCAAAGCAACAAAGGAGACAATATTCTGAAGGGGGAAAAGCATAAAAAAACCCCATGATATAATGAATGTGTTAAAAATGCCACAGAGAGAGAGAGAGAGAGCTTAGCTCATACAATAATGTTCAAGAAGAAGAATTATTTCACGTGTGTGTAGAAAGAAGGAGAGCCATCTCTTTTAATAGAGATGTGAGAAAGGAGTTACATTGTAACTCCCATTTCTATGTATGTCACATATCACTAGTGTGTGAGACAAGTGTAGGATTCCTCATAAGGAAGAATATCTATTTTCCTTAATAAAAGAATTACAAATATGACATGTCCTCCCATTTGGACTAGAGGACATTTAAACAATAAGATACCTTGGTTTATCCTTACATATTTACCAAGGAAAGATTAAATTCTAACAATTTTCATTACTCCCAATATTTATTTTCTCACAATTACTAGAGTGTTTCTCATTTGTTTCATGGACTTGGCTAACAAAATAATTTGTGTAATCAAACAAACTTTCCATGGTCATAAGACCTTTAGGAATATGATTTCCCTTTAATTAAACAATATTTTCTCTTGGCTCAACTTCCTCATTAGCACAAAACTGTTGGCACTTGAATTCTTATCCTTCAAAAAATATAGAGGAAAACTTCTCAATACCTTGGAGGAATGTCAAAACATGAGCATCATCACTGAAGACCTGCCAAGAGATAGTGTTACTAGGTACATTGGGTTGATGAACAAGCTCTATGGTGTAGTGATCATTGTCAAAGTTAGGATGAGGGATTAGTTCAGCGTTGTAGAACTAGCTAGGACATCTTCTTGGGAATTCAATTCTCTAGGCATAGATTCAATTGAAAAAGATTCAAATCCTTCAATCTCATCTTAGACTCTATTCTGATAGTGTTCATTATTTCATTTATCACTGCATATTTCCCTCTCACTTGTTTTACAATTAACTCTATACCCCCTTTTGCTTTTAAAATTTTGATGCCTTTTCTTGTTGCTTTTCAAATTCCAAGCAACAATGCTTCATATTATGCTTTGTTATTAGTATTCTCAAACTCAAGTTTGAAATAAAAGGGGAAATTTTCTTTTGTTGGAGATATCAGGACCACTCTAGCACCCAAACCAGTTGATGAGAAGCTCCCATCAAATTCTAGGATCCAAAGTTCCTCATTATCAGTACAATTTTTGCCTATGACATCAGTCTCTGACATGATCAAGTAGTTAGGAAAATCTATTTCTTGATACAAGATGTGAGACCTAGGGTCTTCAAAAGGGAAAAAAGTGTATTTAGACTTAGTTTTAGGTTGTAAGGTAACCTTTTAGATTCCAATAGGAATGACAGCTTGTGACATGTCTAACTTGATCTCACCACCCAAGTCTCTGCAAAAGGTTCTACTCAAGAGCATACCATAATTAGCTAGTATGCCAGTAACCAGGATTGTCAGTTTGAGTTTCTTGTCCGGAAAAGCCGCTCAGGATACTTGGGCATCTTTAATCTATTCGAACAATGGAACTTGCTTAGAATCCATAGAATAGAATCTACTGAAATTTTTTGTTAAAGGCAAATCAAGGGCTTTTTCTACTGATGTGGGCATAATATTATCTGAGGCTCCTCCAAAATCTATGATGCAGTTGCTAAGTTTATGACCATGAATAAATAGTGACACATAGAAAGGCTCTACTTTCCCTATCATGTGAGTAGACCCTAAGGATCCCAAATTGATGATGGGTTCATTAACTTCAAGCTAACTTGGTTCAGGACTCACATGGGTCTCACTAGTAGATACAACATTTATTTGAGTAGATTTCACACCAGAAGGGTAACCCTTCACATAATCTATCAATTTATCTAGTTCATCGGGATTCAATTTTCAATACTTAGTAGGAGATATTTGAATTTTAGCTGACTTACAAAAATTGATAAAGTCTAAGGTGGGCTCAGGGTCTAACTTTTTAAGAATCTTTGCCTCTACTGACATTCCTCTTTGACTTTTTGTGCTACTGCCAACTTGATTTATTGGCTCTTTATCTTTCTTGTTTTGAGATGGAGATGAAAAATGATTATTAATTTTTCCACCTTGTTGAGCTCTGGTAAGCACTGAACAAGAAGGTTCCTCCAGAGTTATAAGAATGTCACCACCTTGTTCTGAATCAGACTCATACTCGAAATAGTAACTTACAAAGTCCCTAGGTCTTCCAAAGTTCTCTTCATTGCCAAGAATTTCCTCAATGGTTTCTTTGTTGGCTTCTATCTATTTGTGCCATACCATCTCAGGGAAAGTATCATCATCATGCTCATCAATTAGATGAAAAATGCACATATTATTTTTAGCAGGTGCAGCTTCAATCTGAAGTCTTAGCTGATGTGGCAAAGCATTTGACTGCTTTCCATAATTTATGGTTCCCTGGTTTCCATTTCTTTGAGGAATATCTTGATATGGGGCAAGGGTAGACTTAGGTAATTGTCTTTTAAGGGAAATCATATCATTCACAAGTCTTTGTACCATTGGGTCAGTTGAGCAAGATCAAAATATGATGTTGATCACTGGATTAGTTGAACTAGATAATGTTGTAATGTCCAGAAACTGGACCTGTGACTTCATATTCCTCACAACGCCTTTTGTTATTTTATAGAGGGGAGGGTATGGACCTGGGTACAAATACCCACTTATGGGGGCCCTCTCACCGTAGTAGTTGCTGCCCTTCCCATTCTTCCATTCCTCGGGGGCTGCAATTAGTGCATTCAGATTATTTCACAAAATCTGACTAAACAATGCCAATAGATATTACTATCAAGCGATTTAAAACTAAATCAAATTTAATTTCTATATTATAAATAAAAAAACAAATCAAATATAATTTGTGTTTTCCAAAAAGAGATCAAATTTAAGATTTGCTCGGCGGTCTATAAGTATAGACAGAATGGGGGCGGGGGGAGTAAAATATTGAAAAGATGCATCCATGGAGGTAGGCGAGTGTGTTTGTTTATTGAGAGACCTGGTATGAGAGGGAGAATAGCTACGGAAAAGGACGGATGTCTTTCGGGTGTCTATGTTTGAATCGATCCAGTTGGCCCAGGAAGTCATTCCTCTGAGATAGGCAGCTGTGCGGTCCATGTCCTTGTACCACCTATTGCCGTCTTGCATGTAGTCCCATCTGAACATGAAACACACAATCCTTTCAGTCCCAAAATCCATGCGAATGGGAAATAAGAAGAAGAACATTATTAATATAATTTATTGATGGGTTACCCTTGGAGATTGCCGGTGTGGGTCCACCAATGGCCGTTGTTGAAGATGAGAACATCGGCGACCTTCCACGCTCTGCCATTAATGGCCACTGAATCGAGGGGAAGCACAACTCTCGTCACCACGTCCACCAGATACGGTGCTCGATAGAACGATACACTCGCTCCATAGTCCTGCTCAAAGTACAGTCAAGATTAAAACCCCTCAATCACAGAGCACTGCATGGACAAAATGTCATTCATACTCATACACGCCATTCTACCAGTACGTACCAAGGCTTTAAAAGTGGAAATTGGGTCTCTGGAGGAAGACACGTCATGGACTCCCAGTGCCCGCGGTTCAGCGAATCCCCCACAAACATGATTGTCTTTCCCCTCATTCTCTGAAGCATGTACAGGGCATTGAATCTGATCACAACCACATACATGACCATCACATTTCCACAATCCATGATTTTTATTTTTACAGAGTACAGTCAAATCTAAAAAGCAACTAAAGGTTATATCAATTTACTACCTGGGAAGGTTATAGCCTCGGGGCTTCCATCTCCATTTCTGATAGTCCAAATCAGGCCTGCCATTAGATTGGCAGGCCACTTTTCCATCAAGGTATGGACAGTTCCCTCCATTTTAGAGTGGATATGATGAATCATAAACCCAACTGCCGCTGAACAAATCGCACTTGCCTCCAATTTTCACATTTGTCCTCGTAAGATTTTGATCTGTATACGTAGACAAGAGCCGTATATTCGTGGAATAAAATATGATTCATCAAATAATATTTCGATGTGATTAGATGATATTTCCATTACACTAATGAGGCTTATAAATCCTTTCCCTCCAATTAAAACTACCTATGGGGATGTAACTTCCTAGAAACTAACATTTATTTTATTAATCTATTTTGTATTTGTTAAATTAAACTAGCCTAAAAATAATCTAATTAATGAAATATTCTAACAATCCCCCTTATTACATTAATTCAAACAAGAGTGGAAGTTGCAAGGGTTTTAAAGTCAACCCTCTAGAGATGAAGCACCTTAACCAATCAACCTAAAACACCGAACTAAGTGCACCAATGGATCTTCTGATTATGCTCACTCAAGAAACACCGAACTGACCATATCAATGGATCTCCTGACTATTAAACCTGCAGTTTTCTAAATAATGAGTGTTCTTACCTCCCTTTCACAATGAGACACATTTCCTCCAAAATTCTACATCTCCTTCAAGTGCTTCTAATGCCTTTTCCAGTGTTGCACATGAGACATCTTTTCTCTGAAGGTCCACATCTCCTCTAAGTGTGTCTAACACATTGTCAAGTGTTGTGTAAAAACCACTCCTTACAGTACAAAAAACCACCGGCATGCTTGGACATGAGACATAATATTCCACATGTCCTCTTAGTGTGTCTAATACCTCCTCAAGTAATCAAAAAAACATATTCAAATTATTTTCCCCCACTCCTTGAAGGTAAAATCAAGTTGTCGAGTGCCCTCTCTTTTTTGGGTATTTATATTTAACATATATACATTATTATTCATTTTTCTTTTTATTTTGGAAAAAATGTGTAGACAATTAGAATTTTATATGATTTTTATATTTATAACTTGTAGAAAATTATTTTCTTTGTACATAAAGTTATTATATTATGTTTATATAGTTTATCAAACCTTAGAAAACATGAAAAATTATAAAACCACCAAATTATTTACATCTTTATTCAACACAATGTAAGTAAAAAAATAGACTTACAAAATCTATGTGTAGTGTTGGTCCATGACTAACTAGCATAGAAGATGCAAGAATTTCCAATTAAAGCCCTCTCAAGAGAGCTAAGATATCTCTAGGTCAAATGCTCTCCATTTATAAAATAAATGATACCTCTCAAGCATGAAACTCAACACATCCAGAAGACACCTCATGTGAGAAAAGAAGGTTAGTAGATTATTTTTTCTAAATCTAAGAACTATAAATAACACTTGACATATATTATTTTAATAATCTTCTATTAGAACGGAAAAATATCATTCTATTTCACACGTAAAAAAACTATATTGTTTAAACCTTTATTTCAATTTTAGTTTTGAAATGTAATATACATTATTTATTATTTATTATTCATTAAAGTTTTTTTTTCTTAAAAATTTTAAAACATTTTATTTTTATTTTTATGAAATTTGATTTTAAATAGATTTTTATTTTATTGTTATAATTATTTTTTATTATATTTATAAATAGTTAGCTTTTTTTCTTTATAAAGTTTGTAAAATAATTTCCTCTTTTTATATAAGTTTAAGCTATTATTTTTACTTTTCAAAATGTTTATTTGATATTATTAATTGATCAAGAATGATATTTCAAAATGTTATTGTGGTGTATAATAATGATAAGTATAATTTATTCATTTTTCAAATCAAACTATTTTTTAGATTAATTATTTAATATTATCATTAATGCAACATGCAATTCAACTTGTTGCTATGTTATACACACAAATAATTCTAATAAAATTATTGTAATGACTACCAATTTTGTGTTTTAATTGAAATGAATAGAAAATGTAAGAAGAACATAGGGAACATTCAATGATTAATTAATTTTTTTTAATTAATAAAAAAGAAGAAAATAATTTACAACTATTTGTACATACATCCATGAAAGATTTAAACATCTCTATAATTATATCTATTGACTCTTTCTTCTAAATTTTCTATAGTCCCAATGGCTTGGAGGTATTTTACTCCAACTGAAGCTCTTCCTTCACCACACACATGAGAATGATCCATAGTATTCATAACTACCCTTATTGAAAGATATTTACGTTGTCAATGTTTTGACCCAACTTTGCTTAAATTTCTAATTTCCTTATTAACATTGCTTGCTGAATTCTTGCTACCAATTCTTAGATGTTGAATGAACAACCATAGATGGTAATATTCCTTCTTTTGCATTTATAAGTACACACTCCAAGTGAAACTAGAAGATCTCATTGATACAAAGTCGATAGCTACAATTGATAAGCCAACAACAAAACCCATGGGTATGCCTTTTGAAGAATTGTATATCCCGCAACTAAATAATGAGGCATAAAGAGGTGTTGGAGAGATAATAAAATGTGTGCTTCTTATGTGATTTCTTTTCATTTTTTATGTACAATAATGCATACAAAAATAAAACATGGTTCAAAGGAACAATTTTACTAAGGTTGAGAATATATATTTCACTATAGAGACCATTCTCTTGCTTTTTCAAATTGAAAAGTTGTGCAATGACAAGGATTATTAGAGCTACATCCACTTCTTAAATTTATCTATCATAAAATATAGAATTTAGTTCCTCCACAACCACATGTTTTATATTACATTGCATTTATTAACTTAGACAATTATAGTTACATTTAGTTTTCTCATGTTAAATGTCAATGCACAAAATATAATGTTTTATATCTATGTGTTTCTTTTGTTTCACACAAATAGTAATGTATGCAACCATTTTGTAATCTCAAATTGAACCCCATCAAATAAAGCTTCTAAAGATGCAGTTGTAAGAGAATTCAACATTATTTTTATTACTATAAAGAAATGTGAAAAGATAGCAATACTTAGACCATTCATTGTTTTTATTGGTCAAAATTTTAACTATTCAAGTATTACATGTTTCATTTTAGTTCATAGTAATGTTTCAAATGCAGTCTTGATTATAGTAAATTGTAATCACATTGAATAATACAATATAGCGAACACAAAATTTAACATCATCAAATAACAAATTAAAATTCATGAAAATGTAGATCTAATAAGCTTCTACATAGAATATATGCACTTTCAAATTTCTTTATCTCTCTCCTCTTTGCATCCATCTCCATCTCCACTTCCACTTCTGTCTTGATCTATTTTTCTACCTCCTTATCCTTTATCTTGTTCACCCCTACCCTTGGCCTCTCTATGGAAATATTTTGTCATACATTTATGAATAATATCTTAGTAATTTATATCATTATCACATGAATGAGAATGCAACCAAAAGGAACATTAATTCTATTGAGTTCTATTAAGAAAGGTTTAACATTGTCATGTAAGAAGCATTCCAAGAGATAGAACTTGAATGAAGGGGTATCTCATTATCATCATAAAATGAAGCATGTAATGTTAAATTGATCAAAGATCAAATATCATCATACTTATGTACATTAATATCAGTGAGAATGGGATAATAAAAAGAAACACAAATCTCCCAGACTAGCAAATTAATTGGCAAATTTAAATGAATAAACTTGATAAGAATTATTACAAAGAAGATATATAAAAATGAAGTTGAATCAAGAAAACAAATTAAAGAACTTTACATTTATGTGGACTTTGATCCTAACGGACAATAAAGATACGCGCCTCCATACTGCCGCTTGTTTCCTTAACAACATATATCATTACCGACCTTTTCCATTCAAGAGGAAACCAACGCAATGACACAACGCGTATCTGGTGGAAACAAAGTCTCAAAATAATATCAAAGTGAGAGTCGAGTGAGAAATGTCCACGTTGAGTGCGGGGTTGAATGTTTATGTCCAGCGAGTAATGTGTAGAAGCTTCACTTCAATACATGTTCGGGCAATTCACCAGCCACGTTATAATATTTTCACCCAAGCGAAATATGGTGCCGGCAATAAAGTCACTGACACATTTTCCGTGACATTGCATAATCTCGAAAACATCTCATGATGTTGAAATCTCATGTTTCCTTAACAAAACATTTAACTTTACATTAATTTGGACTTTGATCCTGTAGGAAAATAAAGACATGCGTCTCCACTACCGCTTGTTTCCTTAACAACATATCATTACCGACCTTTTCCATTCAAGATAAAACATACATTGACAAAGTCTCAAAATATTGTCAAAGAGAAAGGCGAGTGAGAAATGTCCACGTTGAGTGCGGGGGTAGAATGTTCATGTCCAGCGAGAGTAATGTGTCGAAGCTTCACTTCAACACATGTTCGGCCAATTCACCTGCCACGTTCTCATTTTTCTTCACTCACGCGATTGTAAACTCACGTCATTCGTCCCACTTTCCAGCACCAAATTCGATCCATCCGAAGCTATATAAGCCGAGCAGGAGAGACAAACTAATAATTATCAACTGTTCGAAAGCAAGGTTGAAAGGAAGATAATTTCACATAACCCAATTGTTGCAGGAAGTCGAAGATAAGGCAATGGCGGCCGTGAGTTCAATGATGATGATGAAAGCGCCCGCAGGTCTTAACTGCGGCGCAGTCCAGAGGAAGAGCAACAGCAACAGCAACAGCGTGGGTCATATCAATAGGTTCCCTCGCACTACCCTCCATGTCAAGTGTATGGCCAAGGTATGCTGTTTTAATCCTCTTCATTTAGCAATTCCACTATTTTACTTACGTTTTATTGCAAATGGCTAATGTATCCTATTTCTGCACTCGGTTCAGGATCCATTAAAGGAAACATTCGCTATTGAAGGCGATTCCGATTCAAACTCTACAAAGACGCGAAAGGTATTTATTTAAATGCCCAGTTTATAGTCTATGATTGTTGTATATTTAAATGAGCTGAACGATTTATCTGACGTGTACTGGCTATGTGTCGTCCAGGTGAGCAAGAAGTTTGGTGACCTGTTCGCGTTCTCAGGGCCTGCGCCGGAGATCATCAATGGAAGGTCGGCGATGTTAGGGTTCGTGTCGGCCATTGCAGTGGAGGTGGCGAGCGGGAGAGATTTGTCGTCACAGTTGAATAACGGCGGAGTGTCGTGGTTCGTGTTAAGTGCGGGAATATTGACAGTGGCGTCGTTGGTGCCACTGCTCAAAGGAATATCCACGGAGAGCAGGTCGCAGCCAATTTTCTCGTCCTCCGCAGAGATGTTGAATGGCCGCTTTGCCATGCTTGGCCTCATCGCACTCGCCGTCACAGAATATGTGAAGGGCGGACCGCTTGTATAAACACATTCCTAGTCAAACACAAGCTTCAATGTTGCACTGTTCCTCTCACATGGCATTCCGTACTGCTCTAGTCTAGCTTCTCCTATACTGTTTAGCATGTTATCATACAGTTCAAATATACAAAACCTTGTAAGAAAGCCAATCTTATACAAATAAAGAAAAATTCAGTTCTAACTCTTCGTGATCTTTGACAAATAACGAAAGTTAACACATTCAATAAGATTTCTCATTGTCCAAAATATAAGATTGAATAAAACTCATCATCTAAATGCTCTAATATATTGAGTATAACTATAAACTAACACACATCCAGAGAAAATGCAATGATTATGTCTATTGTAATTTATATAAAATGTAGTACAAATCTGCTATTATGTATGTTACGTCATTAGTTTTAATGCTTTAATTAAATACCATCATAAAGAGTATTAGAAAATACCAAATCTTCGTTAGAAAAACATATGAACAATGTCATATAGTTGGCAAAATTCTAACTTTTTAATCGAGTTGAATGATATAAATATACATTTAGCATAATCATGTATCTTTTTACACCAGTACAAACTAATATTCTTGTGTAAAGAAAGAACCTTGTATATATTTTAAAATATACGAAGTTATGTTAAATAAATGTTTCACCCTTAATAGTCTATATCTATTAGAGTACAAATTTCTAAATTTAATGTCAATAGAACTAAAATACTAACATAGTTGGTTATTACTACAATTTTTTCTAAGTTTATATCATGAAGGGAATTACATGGTTTAATGGTGGAATATGAGATAACAATGCACCATTTTTCAACTTGAATGCACTACCAAACAAGTTTTAAATTTAACAAAAATGTTATGTTATGTTGTTGAGTGTGTAAAAACTAATCTAAATGGTATTGTAAGATCATATTATTTGGCAATTAGAGATTGATATTGTTGAGATGAACTACTTGAAACTATATTGATTATGTATCTTGAAGGTATTGTTAGATAATATAATTTGCAAATTAGATATTGATATTGTTGGGATAATATACTTGAAACCATCTTGATTATGTATCCTCAAATGGTAGAATAAATATCAAGTTCTTAATTATTAGCTTGGTGGAAGAATGCTCTTCCTGACCAACTTATGACATATTTTAAAAATTTTATAGTAGAAAAGATTAGGGTGAGTAAAAAGTTGAACTTAACACTCAACAAGTGGTGGCAAGTTGTCTCCCACTAAACTAGAAGGAAATGTCGAAATGGAATCGAAAATTCTCCAAAATGATAAGGAATAATTCCTAAATCATCAATGAATAAATCCTACTGATCCCAAATCAACAAGTCATCCAAAAAATTACAAAATATTTACAAAATTCAGAAATTTCCTTGATTCTCTATAACAGTCTATACTGTATAGCATATGTCCCTACAATGGCTTCATATATATTTAAATAAACTTCCCCCTACTTGACTCAACCAACTTTGATTAGTTGAAGGCTTAGTTTAAGCCTAGAACACTCTAAATATGGGATGTCCCCTTTATAAATAAGATTTAATAATAAAAATTAATAATAAATAATAGAAATCAATAAGATAAAAATAAGTAAATACATTACAAGAGATAAAATCGTAAAAAGCATGTTCCCTTTCTAAAATAATAGTCAATAATAATAATAAAATATAAATAAAATCTAAATTAGAATATAAAAGAGTTAACTTGAAATATAAAATAAGTATAAATGAAATGTAAATTAGAATATAAAAGAATTAAATTTAAATGTAAATAATTATAATTAATAATAATACCACCCATAAAGAGTTTTATAATAATCAAATTATTAATACTAATACTATAATTCAAAAGACGTGACTAGTCATGTTTATATATATTGAGTGGGCAAAGACATTATATCAGGGAGGGAAAAGGAAGAACATTTAAGAAATAATATGAAAAACTTGGGAGATAATAATATAAGAGAAAATGAAGGAGAAAAGATAGGAGAAAATAAAGGAGAAAAGATAGGAGGAAATGTAGGAGGAACTCAAGGGAAGAAAATAAATATATATCCGGATCAAAAAAAGATGAATAGTCATGGAATAAAGATAAAATAATATTATAATATAAAATGGACATTTTCAAAAGACTAAGAAATATTTATTATATCAAGGAGGGAATACTATATATAAGAAATGAACTAGAGAAACTTATATACTTCAATTAGGACATAGATTTATATACATAGATATTAAAATGATATAATTATATATGTTGAATAATAAATATATTTAAAGTAAAGTAATATACATATATATTGAATATGCTTAATTATTCATAGTCAGAATTATATATATTATTGATAATCATAATTATATATATAGTTATATTAGACTCTTAAATGTACAAGTAGATATATATATATAGAAATAATGATAAGATTTAGGAACATGCTTTAGTCACTCTAATTATAGATCCTAGGGGTCTATCTCTCATCTCTTACTATGTTCTCTTAGGGTAGGGAGTTTGTGGAAGGGAGAGGTGGAGTAATTTCGGGCACATGACGGTTATCCCAACACTGGGGTTATGCCTTGAGGGAAGCCGCTTGTAGTTTGTTTCATGCGCCCTTGGCACTATAAGTCTTCCACCTAATGATGACCTTAGTAAGGAAAGGAGAAAGATCCTTGTGCCCTATATGAAGAGATCTTCTAAATGTTAAATCTAGACTATGTTCATTAGCTTATCACATATCAATTTCATTTCTTTAACATTTATGAATAGTGATGATTAACTTGGAATAATTTATTAAATATTTTTGAATGATTCCCTAATTTATGCCTAACTTGTACTAATTTATGAAATTTAGGTCAAGTGGTAAGGAAGGGTTCATTACAAAATACTAATTCCCTCCAAAATACATTCATAGTCATTTATATTTAAATATTTAAATTTGGAACTTATAAAAAGACTTTATTTAATATAATACTCTAGTGATGGAAACATTTTTTTTTATTTTCTTAAGGATGCTAGGAAACATTATTGAATAATTAGGGTTGGCTGGAGGTGCCCCTTGACTGATCTAGGGTTGTCCTAGATTGAAAGGGATACCTAGTTAAGGAACACTAGGATGTTATTCTTGAGGTTCCCCTAGTATGGGTAGTCCTTGATTGGGTGGGGCACCTAATTGAAGACCACTAGGTTTATAACCTTGGAGAGCTATACTACATGAACTTGCTACTATTTTTTTTAAGTACTCATTAGATGGGTTAGGGACAATGTGAAAGGTATTGATATAGTGATGAGTGTACTAGATATGGGTGGAAAGTTGGCAAATAGGAGATTATTATTTTGGACCCTGAGTGTAGTGGAAGATGTGGTGACTTGGGACATACTTTGAGTAGTATTTCTAGGTGGTAGGGTGGAAGTGAGTGGAAGGGACACCATTGAGGAAAACCAAGATGATGGTGTGGGAATGTACTCTACTATGGTGGATGTGTTGAAAATAATAGGAAACTTAGCACCATTTTGTATAAGCATGTGAATGAATCGATTTGGGTGAGATACCAGTATGGACTCTACGACTATGTGCTACCTTCTAGTCACAAAAACCAATGTCAACATTCTCTTTTGTGAATTTAGCCCTAATATTTTCAAGATATAACTCATCTTCTAGTTAGTCCATGGCCACAAGCTACAAAGAAAAAGTTAGTACTAAAAACCTAGAAATTAGTTTTGATAATCCATGAGTGTACTAGTGGTTGCAAGATACAAGCATTTAGTGCCAAAGAACTGGAAGACAAGGAAGAGGACATTGTAATCCATGGGAATTTGATTCTTTTCAACCTTGGGAGTATGGTGTAGGGCACCTCATGAGCACAAAGAGGGTCACTTGAATGACCTAAAGAAATGGGAAGGATAACATGACCTATAAGGTCATTGAAATGATGCAACATGGCCTTTGAGCTATTTGATGTAATAGGCATAACATAAAAGATGTAATACAATGTAATGTTGCAAATATGCAACATTATGTAAAAGATGTGAAATTGCCAAAATTGGCATAATAGGCCTAGAGAGCTAAGTACAGGTCATTAAATGAGCTTAGGAGGTATAAAATTGTGTTGAGGTCCCAAGAGGACAAAATCCAAGATTATAGGTTATTAGGAGTTTATTTAAATAAGTTTTAAATTTCAAAATTTTAAATAGTAACGTCTATTTCCAAGATGGAGGAAACACAACAAAATTGATGAAATTTGTTTGGTTAAGGAATACCAACTGTCCAGATTATTTGGAAGGGTAGTTAGGGGCTATATGAAGCCTTCAAAAGTCAATGTATGGGCATAATGGAAGAGGATTTGGCAGATTGTACGGACTGTTATAGTTTTGAGCAATAAAATTTTGAATTCTTGCATTTTGGACATTAGTTTTTATCTGCTATTGATTTCAATTCATTTATATGGTAGAGGAAGAGAATTCTAAGTTGTTTTAAATCAAGTTTTAGGCATTGTACAATTCTGGTCTACCATTTGGATTCGACTCTCTTGTAGAAGCATTGTTTAGAAACATGAAATGGTAGATCCATCCCCTTTATGTATTTACTATCAATTGAGGATGGATCCTAACTTTGTATAATATCATTTTAAACTAGTAAATGTAGGAATGAGAAAGATTTTGTAGGTTGGCATTGATTGGATGAAGGTTGATGTGGTTGAAGGGTATTGAATTTGAGGCATGGGTATAGCAGCATGAGATCTGCTAAAATGAGGACCATATTTTATTGAAGAATCCATTAGGGGATGTCAAATATATGGTAAAATATCTTTGGTTGGGTTGGAATAGTGTTGGGAAAGTGGACATTGGGCAAGCCCTAGGTTTAAGGTGGTTTTGAAGACCAAATTGGGGCTTTTATACCTAGCATGGCCATAGGGTCAAATTGATTGTATTTTCTTCTAATTGGGGTCAATTACTAACACTTTTGAAAGTGATTAACATAATAAAAATAAAAGTTTTGAGTGATTCTTCTTACCTTGTCCAAATATGGGTTAAAAATTCCTTTGTATCTGATTTATGCTTCCAATGTGTCGACTCATAGTATGGAAGATTTGCATGGGTATAGAAGCATGAGATCTGCTAAAAGGAGGACCATAGTTTATGCAAGAATCCATTAGGGGATGCCAAATATATGGTAAAATATCTTTGGTTGGGTTGGAATAGTGTTGGGAAAGTGGACATTTGGCAAGCCCTAGGTTTAAGGTGGTTTTGAAGACCAAATTGGGGCTTTTATACCTAGCATGGCCATAGGGTCAAATTGATTGTATTTTCTTCTAATTGGGGTCAATTATCAACACTTTTAAAAGTAATTAACATAATAAAAATAAAATTTTTGAGTGATTCTTCTTACCTTGTCCAAATATGGGTTAAAAATTCCTTTGTATCTGATTTCTGCTTCCAATGCATCAACTCATAGTATGGAAGACAATCCCTTCTTCTATTTTTTCATTTCTACATTTGCATATTTTCAACAATGTGAATGTATCTTTTTATGAAAGAGAATCATAATTTTAGATAGAAGATAAATTTTATGACACTAAATCATATACATAATTTTGGTTTTGTAAGTGAGTTGATCAAAGACTGTATTTGCGGCTTTCTAAAATAATGAGTGCAACAACCCTATTTAGTGAGTGCAAAGATACAAAGAGAAGAGTGTGGCGATATGATAGACAAAGTGTACCGATATGATATGCAAAGTATGGTTGCTAGGGTAATCTATGTTTGGTGTCTCTAGTAGATATAGGTGCAAATCCTGGGTGTGATATTCATAGTGCAAAACCATTCAAGAAAAATGCTAGAGCATAAAAATAAATACTATAATGTTCTTACATATATTAAAATACCAAATCAATTGTCTTCCCACTAGGTCCATCATGCCCCTTCCTACCAATATTGAAAATGCATCCCAATGATATCACAGTGGGTTCTGCTAATTGCAAATAAATGCCAAGGAATCATAATATAAATTTACTATAAACCTTCACGTGGGCTACAATTCATCTATCACTTCGTCCTTATCTAAAAACTCTCTTCGCGAGCAATCAAAATAAAAATGATTTCACTTTGTTTTTTCATGTATACCCTAAAACTGTTGGAATTTCGATGGTCTATTTAAAACCCATTGCAATTCTGACACCGTCGGGGACTATTACAAAGAAAAAATACCCCAAATTCATAAAAAAATTATCCATTGGAATTTTTCGTTGAAATTGGACCCCAAATGTAGTAGTGGGTGGAACCTAATACCCAAATAAAATAAATTGAAAAGGCTTTCTCGAGAAAAATATCTTACTAGTGATGATTTACTCTCCCCCTCTCTACCTAAAGGGTGAGTGATTTAGAATAATATCTTGAATACTAAGAGAAAACTTAGTCAAGGTATCAAATGAGGAGTGGAAAATGTGTTAAGGATATGTGGATTATATATTTTTCTAAACTCTTTATCAATATTAATGGATTGTAAGTTTTCTCTTTCCATAAATTTTGAATTTTGATTTTTTATTGTATTGACTAGAGTGAGAGAAAACTGAGGAAGAGATCTTTCGCACTTCATTTCCTTATGTGAAAGGAGGTTAGAGATCAATAATTTTAACACCTTGGAGGATGTTGATTCCTTGATCTCAATAACAAAAATGAAGTTATTTGTAGCCCAAATCCTTTTTGAGTAGCTTTTATGTCTCTTAATGTTATTATGTATATTAGAGTGAAATTCTATCAGATTGGACTTATGATGGAACTTGAGATAGGATAAAAATGTCACCTCGAATTGCCTATATATAGTGCATAACCCATCATAATAACATTTTGACTTTAGACAATTCTCATCAAAATAGGCATTAATTTGGTTGATAGGTGTATCTTATGCTGCAAGGAAGGAGAGTCCATTGATCATCTAATTTTGCATTGCAGTTTCACAAGATAGGTTTAGTACAAGGTGTTTTATTTTCTTTGAATAATTTGGTTTTGTTGGGACCACAAGAAGCTTTTCTACAATTTGGAATGATAATTCTCCCTTTAAACACGTTGTTTTGAAAGAATTTATGGAACCAAATCCCCCCTTCCTTGCTTGGGATATTTGGAAGGAGATGAGCACTAGGATATTTAGGGAGGATATGAAGGACAAAAACAAGTTTTTTCACATTATAAAGAATGTATTAAGATAAAATATCAACCATATGAATTATTAGAAAGCTTTCCAACTTGATTTATACTTTAAATTATATGTCAATTTTAATTAGGGAATTGTTTGTCATATGGATAAAAGATGTGTACATTTTGAGAGAAGAGTCCATCATTTAGAACAAATTTGGAGGGGACAAAGAGGTGGCACAAATGTGGAATAATATGAACAATCTTGGATGGATTCCAAAATCTATCTTATTTAACAAGATCAGTAACGATGTCATTGTGTACATATAAACAAATTGGGAGGTCTAGTTCAGTGAAATATGAGAATACTATTTATTAAAGCCATGACGCTTTTGGATTTCATTTAACAATCTTTTCTATTTGCAAATCCCTGAAATAATTTTTTGAATTGAGGTTAAATCTGTGCATGTATAAAAGACTTTGGCTTCATAATATGACTAAATTAACTTTTCAAAGCTCAAAACAAAATACAAACATAATGATAGAGACACAAGTTTGAACATAAAAAACTCAAATCTTAATACACAATAAACATGTTCAATGCTCATATTTCTAATATAAAATATAATCAATCTCTCCAAAATTGAGTACAATTATTTTTTAAATTTAATTTAACATAATATCTTCCAGTTTCAATTTCTATAATAATCTATTTTTGTTGCTTATAATACTTGATTAATCTGCAGTACGGTTTTGCTTATCAAAGACCAAACGATGGCGAGTTCCAATGTGAGTCTTGATCAATACAGCTCGAGATTGAATCAATAGAACATTCAGGAATATGTGAGAAAGTTCATTTGCAGTGTTACATTTCTGGGCTCGCTCCAGATTCTTGTTGACAGATATGTGGGTTATCGTCTAACCACGTACTCCTCTTTTTACCCACCCAGGTGCTATCTAGACATGGCCCAATTCGCTCCGTCCAGAATAACAAATATGGTGTCGGCAATAAAGAGTCTGACATATTTTCGGTCCCATTGAATAATCTCGAAAACATCTCAATGATGTTGAAATCTCATGTTTCCTTAACAAAACATTGTAACTTTACTTTAATTTGGACTTTGCTCCTATAGGAAACTAAAGACATGCGTCTCCACTGCCTCTTGTTTCCTTAACAACATTTCATTACCGAACTTTTCGATTCACAAGAAAACATACAATGACACAACGCGTATCTGGCGGAAACAAAGTCTCCAAAATAATATCAAAGTGAAAGGCGAGTGAGAAATATCCACGTTGAATACGGGGTAGAATGTTCATGTCCAGCGAGTAACGCGTAGAAGCTTCACTCCAACACATGTTCGGGTGTTTCACCCAAGCAATTGCAAACTAAAGTCATTCGTCCCATTTTTTAGCACCAAATTTGATCCATCCGAAGCTATAAAAGCCAACAAGGAGAGACATAAACTAACAAGGGCTGCACGCAGCTGGAGTCCCTGCCTAAGGTGGGGTTGCGGGAGGATGTGTGTGCAGTCAACATTCTCATGGGCTTTGTCTGAGATGAGAGAAGAGATGCCCTTTAGCCTAGGCACCTAAGATAAAAGTTAAAGCATTGTTATCTCAGCTAAAAGCTAACTGTGGAAAATAAGTCACCAAAGTAAATTGTACAGTGAAATCCACCATTGTACACGCTAAATGTAGGTCTGAGGAGGAATTTGTATTCAAATAGACAATTTCATTGCATACGGGTGGGGTGGAACAGTTTTGACTTATGAGAAATCCAAAGGAATTGTAAGTTGCTGGCACCCAAGAAATATATCTGATGGAAAAGAATGACAATGAGAAATCTCTATATTACAAAGCCTGCTGCAGTTTTATGAACTTTAATTTAGTTTAAAATCAGAGCACAGAAGAGGATATCTATGAAGAGTAGAGGAGCAAGTGTTGATCTGATGCCAAGCCCCCCCATTTAATGGCAACAACGTTCTCTTGGCCAGCTATTATGTTCTTCCACCATGTACCTATTGAGACCCTGTGCAAGAAAATGAATTTAGAGCATAGAAATAAAATATAACTTATATTAGATTAGTGCGGCAACAATGATATTATTAATCATGATATTATTAATCGTAAATGCAGATTACAAAAGCAGATGGGAACAGAGCTGAAAATGAAATTACTCTTATAGAACAAGGGCTTAAAGGATTAGTTCCAATCGTTGCAATTCAATTCAAACTTAACTGTCATGTCTTTTTAAGTCATATTCTCAAGCAAATGTTGCCAACTTGAAACTTCATGGATGAAATTAATAAAGCACATGTATCATTAGTTACTTTGCACACGCTTTGGCTAAACCATCAAATATGACATATTTAGATTGAGAAATATTGTAGACTTTCTTATAAGATTTCTCATTCCCAAGAACCATAAAGGAAGCTCTGGCTAAATCCCAAACCAAAGAAACAAGAATGAATTATTTAACAATAAAAGAATGCACAATTCAATTTAAACTACAGAACTTATTTAAATATATATTGAAATAAACATAATGGTGATGGGCAACGATTGAAGACCTTAACATGGCCAAGTTGAGTGATTTGAAGACTAGGATATGGAACTGGGATTGGTTGCCCTGCCTTTAGGCAGTAGAAGAACCATTCTTCAACAAGACTATAATAGTCGTCCGTAAATATAAGCTGGTCGTAATGATGTCCAGTTGATACCTTTTTGGAAAACAATTTTTTTGTATCAAGCTTTCGCTTGTGTTTAGGATCAACTACATCAATTTGTAGGGGACATTAGAAAATGACAAAAATTCTATTGCTATTAAAGACATAATAAGGCTTCTGTAATCCATAATGTTGATAAGAAAATGGCTCTAGGAAAAATTGCATAAATAGAAGAATATTTTTTAAGAATTAATAATGAGTATTTGCATTAATGCAATTCTTCTTGAAGTTTGTGTCTTACAAATTCTATTGCTCTTATGACACATAATGATAAGTTTTTTGAAGCCCTTGTAAGTTGTAACCAAACAACTCAGATTATGAAAATTGGAAGGAAATTTCAACTTCATGAATGACCTCAAAATGTGGGAGTATATCGGATTTGAGATAAACACAAATAGATGAGCAATAAATGTACCTACAATGAAAAATATTGGATAATGAGGCATTGCCAGATCATGCAATGATAGACTAGTTGCATACAGAAAGAGGATCTCAAAACTTGAAAAAATATACACATTGTTCAAGGTTTGGTAAAGCATCCAAGATAGGGAAATTGGACCACAGAAACCGTACCGAGTGGTCCTAATTTTTTAGTTCTCAAGCACTAAAACTGCAATGTTCTGCGCTCTGTAGCCTGTTTTATTCTTTAAAATTGTCTGTTTCCTCGCATAAATGAATTCTTCTTCAACAGATCCTCGAAACTATTCAAATTATGTGAGTTACTTAGCGTGTTGAGCAGCCTATACTGAGAGAAGACTGAATAAAAATAATAGAGTTGAGTGACAGAAACAACTGTTGAACCTGGGATCAAGCTAACATACGAGCAAGGGGTGGCCTATTTCACATATGAAATATGTATACAATACTTACCTGTTGTTGGACATTTCAGATAAAATAAATGTTCGGATACAGCAGCGGCCCCCTTTCATAATTGGAAGGTCCGTCTTGATTTTGCCTTGCGACTGCTAAAAACTCTATTTAGCATTAAAGAAATGTTGAATCAATGCAAATTATTTGATTGTATGTTCAAAACTCTAGTTTTCAGGAGAGGAGATGAGATTAACGGTAGCAGCTCAAACGGTGTTTGATCTGAGTGGCCATGGAAATGCTGATAAAAAAGAAGGGTAAAAAATTAACATGCAGAAGAACGCGTGGAAGCATATGGCTCTGCGATTCGAGCATTAAATTGATATGAAAAAGGCACGTCAATATCCCATGCATGATGCCAGCGAAACCTCTGAGTGATGCCAGCTAAACAGTTTAAAAAAATGAGCATGGCATAAACATTTTCCCTAATATTTCCACAGAAAATGGAAAAGACTACCGGGAAAATAGCACCGGCCAATAGGAAAAAAAACATTTTACATTTTTGACGTCAGATTAATTCTGAAATTTTTCCAAGACTAAAGTTTTAGACGAGATTTTCGCAGGCTGCACAGTTTTCAAGGAGCAAACTAGTGAGAAAAAAGCAATTGAAAACTATAGTCTCCTGCCTTAACGGCAGGGACTAATAATTATCAACTGTTCAAAAGCCTGGTTGAAAGGAACATAATTGCACATAGCCTAATTATTGTTGGAAGTCGAAGTCGAACATAAGGCAATGGCGGCCGTGAGTTCAATGATGATGATGAAAGCGCCCCCAGCCCTTAACTGCGGGGCAGTCCAGAGGAACAGCGTGGGTCATATCAGTAGGTTGCCACACAAAAGCCTCCAAGTCAAGTGCATGGCAAAGGTTTGCTATTTTGTTGTTCATTTAGCCATTACTTGAACTCTTGTTTGTTTTAATATAGCTATGGCTAATGCAATTTACTTTGGCACGCGGTTCAGGATCCGTTAAAGGAAACATTTACTACTGAAGGCGATTCCGATTCAAACTCTACGAAGACGCGAAAGGTATTTATTTAAATGCCCAATTTATATAGTTTATGATTGTTGTATATTTGTATCAGCTGAACGATTAATCTGACGTGTACTACTGGGTATGTGGCGTCCAGGTGAGCACGAAGTTTGGTGACCTGTTCGCGTTCTCGGGGCCCGCGCCGGATATCATAAATGGAAAGGCGGCGATGTTGGGGTTCGTGTCGGCCATTGCAGTGGAGGTGGCGAGCGGGAGAGATTTGTCGTCGCAGTTGAATAACGGGGGAGTGTCGTGGTTCGTGTTGAGTGCAGGAGTATTGACAGTGGCGTCGTTGGTGCCGCTGCTCAAGGGAATATCCACGGAGAGCAAGTCGCAGGCAATATTCTCATCCTCCGCAGAGATGTTGAATGGCCGCTTTGCTATGCTTGGCCTCATCGCACTCGCCGTCACAGAATATGTCAAGGGCGGACCACTTGTATAAACACATTCCTAATCGAACACAAGCTTCAATGTTGCACTGTTCCTCTCACATGGCATTCCGTACTGCTCTCGTGGAACTTCTCTTGTAGTACTGTTTAGTATGTCATTATACAGTTCAAATATACAAAACCTTGTAAGAAAGCCAATCTCATACTAGAAAGTAAAATTAAGTTGAAATGTAACTTGAGTCCTATTCAAAGATAATAAGGAACTTGGAGTTCCACGTGTGAAAGAAAATGGATATGTAATGCTTTGAATGATTCTAGCACATTTATTACATCTAACAATAATGTTAGAAGGGTAGATGTTTTTCAATTCCTTTTATTGCAACTAGCCCAAAAAGAAAATAAAAATTGATGTACCACTTGTTCATGTGACCTTTATAACTTAAGTAAAAATTCTTATCAAGAAGAAAAATAAGTGATTGAAAAAGAATGTGAGAAGGAAGCAAAGAATGTAGTAAGAGAAAAATGATTTTTTTTTTTTTTTAATGTGGAAGAGGATGATATCTTAGAGGAGGAGGATCTTGCCAACTATAAGCCATAATACATTTGGTATTTCTAGACATATATATTTACACTTTTTAAGATTTTGTGTGATACTTTTCATCTTTTAACTTATTGTTGAGAATTGTCTATTATGGTTTTAAATCTTCATCTTTCCTTCTACATTATGATTTATACTTCATTAATTTTTAATGTGCCTACATTAGTTTATATGATTCAAGTTTTTCTTCTATGCTTTCTTTTTATATTTTATGTTACTAACTCTTGTTTCGCTCTCTCAAGTTCATTGTTTCTAAGACACATCTTTCTTACTCTTTATATCAAACAATTATTCACTTCCCATATTTATTTCCTTATGATATCGTGTTCATCCGTTAAAAGACCATTTCTTTACCCTATATTTTAAAGATTATAATACTAGGAGTTATGACCTTTTTAATGACTTCTCTCGTCATCTCATATTTGTGACTCGTGTCATGATTGTAATCTATATATAGAACTAAAAAATTTATATAATAATTTAATAATCATAACACACAACTTGCTGTTGAGATCGCTGGTTTTAATCGTAGTTCACAGTTCATCATTCTATTGCCCATTTCTGGTTATTCGCCAAAAGCCCAGAACAATTGCCAAGCTTCCTCTTTAACTTCCCGCCTTGCTATAATATCCTCAAACCTAATTATCCCTTCCAATCATTTTGACATTTTCAAGCATCACCCAATTTGGAACTTTCGAAGTCAGTTTATTATCTCTATGCTAGCCTCTTACTTGAATGGATTTTTTTTTATCAGAGCAAACGAAGCATTATAAATCCTCCCGACGGATTTCTAGTTCACCCAAATACGGAGATTTACAAGAAAAAATGAAAGGTCGAATAACATGTGATCATGAGTTTCATCTTTCAATTGCAAATATTAAAAGATGGACAGTTGCAAGATTTATCTTGCACATGACATATCCGATCAATCATCGTTGGGGCTCAGGTATTTACTAATTAACTTAACAATTGCACAATGAACTTTGCTAAATACTTTTTGGCATTTGCAGTAAGTTAACGTCACAATGACGGACAAATAAACAAAATTTGTAGGAAAAGGGTGAGGGAAGAAGGGTTGAGAATGGAATAAAGTATCGTAAGTTTGTTAAAATCCCTGATGTTGTGTGTTGTGAGTTCCCTTCAAGTTCCCTGCTGTTGTGTGCTTCTCTTCAAGTTTCCTATTGTTGTGTGCTGTGAGTTTCCTTCAAGTATTCATGTCCAAGTATTTTAATCCTCACAGTTATTTTCTATTTATAGAACAAGAGGGCGGTGTTGTAGAGTGTGTTCCACCAAATGCATTATAACAAATGTAGAACAATAACTGTAGGATAATGATCCAAGGCGATATTTAGAAGAATGTAATTAATGCGATGGGATGGACTTCTGCACAGCCAGGCTTACAATACTTATCTATCTACCACGTCGTCATGAATTGAATCAGTGATGGGTTAAATAAATGGTGAAAGATATTGCAAGGCAATGTCGGGCCAGGCGGGGCAGGTTAGGAGTGGTGGAGTAAGTGTTGTGTAATCATGTTTTATAATGGAATTTTGTGTTGTGTGGAAACAAAGTTTTAATTTAGTGGTGTTGGTCACTTGCCAAAAAATCTTGTGACCATTTTATTTATTGGAAGGCATTTAGCGGAACTGTATAATGATTTTGGAATGCAATGAATGCACCCCGGGTTGCCTGCCCATCCCACCCATGCATGTAATAATAATATATACTAGTAATTACAACTTGGTATGCAATTTGTACGTTGAATAAATGTTCAGTTGATTTTTTTCTTCGATTTATAGGTTTAGCTTTCTTGATTTTAATTTTCTATTTTATATGTGTATTATTTAACAATGTATTGTGTATTTATTATTTTATATATTAATTGAATTATATATTTTAATGTATTATAATTTTATTTAATATTATTAGTGAAATTTATAATATATATATAATCTTTAGTCTAGATTATTAATTTAAATTAACCAATCAATCAAATATAAAATTATAGATATTTTTAATAATTTAGATTAAATTTTATTAATATATTATAATTATTTACTTATTTTATTCTTTAAATATAAAAAAAAATAAAGTTCATAAATTTTAAATTTAACTATAGTATATTTTCTAATAATCAATTGTTAGTTAAATTGAATTGAAAATTTCCATTTAAATTTAAAATATTGATAAATTTATAACATTATAAATATTATTTTGAATTTTGAATTTAAATTTTTAATTGTGGTTGACGATACAACAATTTGTTATCCCATATTTGAAATATTTTTTAATTTAATATGATATGTAAATTTAAAATATTGATAAATTTATAACATTAGAAAAATTAGAAAAAAAATTAAATGTATCGAATATAAATTTATAACATTATAAATATTATTTTGAATTTTGAATTTAAATTTTAAATTGTGGTTGACGATACAACAATTTGTTATCCCATATTTGAAATATTTTTTAATTTATTATGATGGTAAATAATTATAACATTTTAATTAAGGTCTATAGAGTTATATTTTATTTTATTTTTATAAATATTAAAAATATCTTATCAATAATTATAACATTTTAATTAACAACTTTGCAATAATTATAACAATATAATTAAAGTCTTAAAACAATTTTCTTACTCTCGACTACAACACAATAGCTAATTTGAATTTTAAACATAAAAATATGGTATAAATATTAATTAAAATGTTCTAATTTTTTAAATATTTATATTATATTTTTAATTTTAAGAATTCAAATTAGGTATTGTGTTTAAATATTTTAACAAAAAACTTTAAGAATATTAAATTAAATTTTTTTTAAAAATCAAGTTAATAAATTTTTTATAAAATTATTCTTATTTTAATATTTATACAAAATATAATTCTATAGACCTTAATTAAACAATTATAATTTTTTTAAACCTATTACCTATCCTATAACATTTTAGTTAAGGTCTATATAATTATTATTATTTTATAACTATTAACATTAGCCGATATTTTTGATGTGTATTTAGCACGGCAAATCTCTACTTATTTTCAAATTGATCTTTTCCCTATATCGCGTATCTATACCAATCCAGCGTAGGCCCTACCAAAGCGTCTAACCCTTATAAACAATACCACATATTTTGAAAAATTGCTTTATAAGAAACATTTTACAAAGCATCTTTCCACGTATAAACACTTTCCAATATTCAAACACATGCAACTTTCTACGTTTAGAGTAGCATGTCTTCCAAATCTGATCTGGGTCCACCAATTGACAGTCCAGGCGCCTTGTAATAATCACAATCTACAACATACGTTCCGTTAAGAATCTGGTCTGCAAAATAAGGCCAACAAAGCATGGGCACATATATTTGTTTTCTCTCTACTCAAATGCCTCCTTGAGAAAGAAGGCTTGCGAAAATCCGCCTTGACTTCTTGCCATTGCTTTGAATTACAAGGGAACCCGAATGCCGAAAACCATATCCATTGTCAATGGAAGGCTGAGCCAAATTCTATGTATCATCATCCAACTTAACAGGGGGGCCTCTAGTACTACTTTTTCTATCTCTAACCAAGCAATTCTTCACAGAATCGATGGAAATTTTGCATCTGTTCAATGACTTTAAGGTTGCCATCATCGTCCTGGATGTGACCGTGCCCTTTACCCTTAAATTCCCCTTGCATGACTTGGATTTCTGTTGAGATTTCGCAGCCGCGTCCTCCTTTTCGTCAACGATCACGCTCTCTGGATAATCACATGAAACCGACCGCTTATGAATAGAGTTGTCCAGTCTAGTATTGTTGGACATATCTGAATTGAGAAAGAAGTCTTCCAACGTCACAGGATCTGTTTTCATTAACCCTAAGGTTAAAAACTGCTGCCATTTCATACATAATTTGCTGATCCCAGGGGGCGGCTTTGATGTCCGTTTTTCCTTAGATGTCAAATTTCTGCTTATACTGACGAAATTGCCGCGCTGGAAATTTTTGGCAGAGCGAGAGTGAAAACTCTTTGTTTGTGAAGCTTGCTCCTTAGTCAAGGAATTGGACTGTATGTCCGATGAATCCATTCTCCATGAAATCTATAGGTAAAATAGCTTCCCTTCCTTTCATTAAATCAGAACGCACAACCCACATAAATGGTCTCTGGGTGGCCTCCACTCCCAGAGCAAGCTCTTCCAATTGCTTTTCACTAAAAACTGCTATACTTCCAAAATAAATGTAGATCACAGAGTGGGCACACTGTTTATCTAACCACTGTAAGCATTCTGTCTCATTTTTCTAGAAGCTTGGGAGGACCTTCGTGCTCGCCCTTTTATAGAGAAACTCGGGAGGAATTAGAGGGCCTATTGGATACACTCCCACTTCTTTGGACAACGTCTCGACTACTGGAGCTTCGATCTCTAAGAAAGAATTGAAGAGGACCCATTTGATTTGCTTGACTTCCTCAACCGTAAGTATTTTCATCCTTTAAATACATGAAATTCCTATAATTCAAAATCCTGGAAATATATTTTGTTTATCATTGAATCTTTACAATGGCGTGGAGTATGGCGGAGGATGAGGGAACCCTATATTTTGTGGGAGGCTGCAGGCCAAATCCTGGCCAGGTAGGCATCGCTTATGTGCTTTACGAGAGTGATGGATGTCTGGTGGATGAATTCAACAACCTGATAGATCCTTATCCTCTCTCCAGGAATGCTGCACATTACAGGTCTCTCATTGCAGGACTTCACAGCGCTTCCAAATTTGGCTTCACCCACATTGTGGCCTGTGGTCATTTGGAGCTCATAAGCGAACAGGCATCAAAATTGTTTTTCTATTTCTACCTTTATTTCTTTCTCTAGTCTTTCTCAGACTGAGGAAATTTTCGTTGTCGTTTTCTTTGACACAATTTAATGGCCGTTGTGCATGTCATATCTTATACGCAAAGGTACCTACGAAAGGTTTGGAAGATTGGTTCGTTCTTTGAAGATCTTCAACTTGAGCATATCTCTGAAGAGGATAATTCCTACGCGCGCTCCCTCGTGCAGGAATGCTTTATGCAGTTTGCATGCAAACTTGCTATTTTACCAGAAAATTTAGGGCGTTTTTTTTGGTTTGGTTTTGCCCTTCTAAGGTTTGACCAGGAGTTTCGCAATCGAGAAACTCTTAAACCCAACCGTCCTAACCAGGGTTAACTCCACCCTGGGATTTGAGTCCAGCAATGCAGAACAGACAAAAGGAAAACAAAGTTGGAAAGATCGGACCGTAAAAATATTTTTAATCGTCCGCCACCTGTCCTACCTTTTCAATAACCAATGAACAATGGATGAAATACAAATAACCAATGAATAGATAATGAAATAAATGAACAGGATTATTTCAATCGTCTTGGATTGGTATGGAGCAAGGGACAACCATGGATCGCCTTAACCCAGGCCAATGTGTTTCATATAATGAAACACCTTCGGCATAATAAAATAAGTGGACAAGATGTTTATTTTCACATTAAAATATAATACCTTGATGCCTTTTAAAGATAATAAGCTTGTATATATTTTAGACGCTTTGTATTTTAAATCAAAATTTTACGTAATTAATAGATATCTTTTAAAATATATATGTATTAAAAATTGTATCCCCTCACGCATCAAATTGGACACCTATTTACTTAACTGGTGGCAAATGAGGAGACTTGCGGCTTCAAATTCGTAGAAAATGCTCAGGAACGACCAATTTTGAATTATAGTTTGAGATAACACCTTTGAATTTGTATACCTATTATTTGCCTGAATTTTTTTTTTGCAATGATCAAAACATAAAAATGATTAGTAATGGCCCGAGATCATCTTCCAGGCAATTTTGAGGTCGAGCATCAATAATAACTTGTTTGACTGGCTAGTTGTAACTCTGCTTTGACATGACTAATTAAGCTTCTCTCTTTCTCTGTAGCGGCTACCCAGCATCCAAATTTACTTAGATCTATCATGCATCATTATGATGCATACATTTATCCATCTATTGTGTTTAACTCTTCTTCATTAATTATTTAATGATACTTACTTCTAGTCTATTGGCACTTAACTAGTGTTTTTTGCTTTTAACTGAAAGAAGGCATTATGTTAAACTAATGATATGTAGGACATCATCAATCCCCTTTACTCTACCATCATAAAATAAGATCTTAAATCTTATATGATCAGCGATGATTTTTGCTGAAATAACACATTTTTAATAAAATATGATGATTTAAGCCTTGAGAGGTTCCATTTGAAGGAATTAATTACAAATGGTTAGCTCAAATCTACTTATATAAAAAAAAACATATATATAATATCTATACTCCTCATTCATACCTACAATGGTGTCTCCTTCGCACCTATTAAAATGCTGATAAAAAATTACTTCGAATATATCTTTTGAAAGATCAAATCAATCCATTTGAAAAACCTATCAATGTAGTAAGGTGCTACTAATAAGAATATTTCCAATGATTATAATGTTAATATATATTAATTTTACTATGACTTTGTATTTTTAGTTTTACTAAACATAGATATTTCACTGTATGTCTACCTCTATGTTTGACACTTATAGAAAAATAGTAAATGAGAGAAAAAAAATTCTAAAAAAGTCTATGCCCTAGGTATTGAAGTTTTGTTTCTATCAAAAAAAATAAAATGAAATTGGACAAATACATGACAAGTTATAAGCTATGTAGTAAAGGTATGTCAAAATTACAGTTTAGTCAACTTCAAACATTAATAAAATATGCAATAATAGTGATAATGTCATAAAAAAAATTCATGCCCTCCGTATGGATGTTACAAAACTAAATTCAAAAGAAGAACATTGATATCTTTTTTCTAAAAAAAGTTATGTTATATGAAAACCAAGTAACTCTTTGAAAATGGCATTTTCTGCAACATACCTATTTTCGTGGGAGAAAGAAAAAAGCATTCAAATCAATTCAAAAACAAAAATAAAAAATATATTTAGAATCTAGATAGAAAATTCTAAAAGACTCTAGTTTACTTCATCTTCTGATTTCAAATGGTTTAATGACAATATGCATTTGAATTTGAAAGTTTTTTTTTAAATATAGAGTTCAGTGTCCGTTCAGGCAAAAAAGTGTAACCCACTAATGTGGGTTCACCCAGCAACAAAACACCAAGTCACCGAGTGACCATCATCCACCGAGACCCACCAGAACTTCCAACTAAGAATCACTACCAAGATCACTGAGCTGCATCGGTGAAGAAAAACAAACTTCGACCGAGAACTATCACCTAAATAACTAAGTAAAAGCATGTCTTTTCCGAGCTCATCCACCTCCTTAATCGAGTGCCAGAAAATCACAAGGAACCAAACAAGAAGCTAGGATGCCACTGCATCATGAATGCACCTGAAACCTGAAATTGTACTACCTTAAATGACAATGAGAACCCAATGGAGAGGCTAGTAATGTCACATAGTGTGGAGCAGTAGAATAGTAACTTAAATTTTGTTTAAAGTAATCATAATTGAAAATCAACCGATTGCAACATGCTATGTGAATGATGTCAAAATCAATAAGATGTTAAATTTTGTAGTGTAAAGCTTAACATTCATTATTAGAGTGGTCATGATATTGATGATACATGCGAAAATGAAAATTCACAAGTTTTTTACTATGCTTCTTCTTTTGTTTACATTGAGTAATCAACTTATCACAAAGAAGGTATGGTAAAATGATTTCTTAATTCAATATATGCATAGAAGAAATTTTAGGTGATAAGGGAAGGGAGCTAGAACAAGGAGGTTGGAAAGTAAGCTCTTCAAGAGGCAAGTTCAAGGTAGGTTTCTCATGAATTTCAACACTTTGTTGCAGACATCCTAAACCACATTCAATATTATGAGTTGAATTTTTTTGTGAATCAATTTGGACAAATGACACATTAGGCTATTTAGAAAGTTTTTATTCTCCCACAAAAGATTCCATAAATTTTGATGACCCCCAATCATCTTATAAAAGTGAACTTCTAGGAGAATAAGTATGTTTAAGAGGGAAATATATGTTTTTTCTAAAATGGTGTAAGAATGGATGGAGAATCAGATTCTATTCGTAGGCAATTCTGGACCCTATCATCGGCAACAAGGGTATACATGATGTTGTTGTGAATGAACTTCACTTTACAATAAAGTGTTGAAGGAACAACTTGTATGGAATGTATCCTTGGTTTCCCTAAGGAAAGGTCATAATTGAACTTATAAGGATATTTTTGTAACAAGTGTTTCAAAGCCACATATAGGAATAGAATCAAGTTTAATCATTAAAGTATCCACATTAATTTTTTGCAAAAAATCAATGCTACTCAAATTAAGACCAAATCCATTATCAGTTTAAGTCCCTTAAATAAGATTATCATTGATAAGAGGAGCAACCATAAGAGATTCATTTTTATCTTGAATTTATTTAGAAGGCAAATCATCTTGAGAGAGCACAATTTGAGCTTTATTATTAGTTGCACTCATACATTCCAATATAGAAGTTATATTAGTTTTCACATATAGTGATCTCAAGGATTAATGTAATGCTTCATATCAATTGACATGAATATATTTTCCTATAGTAATTGAATAGAGAAATATAGTGAATTAAAATAAAAATTACTATAAACTTGAAATCTATTTATTTTGGTAAATATTTTTATTTACATTTCACACTCATAGTAATATTAAAAATTAGGGTGGCATAAAAGTGAGATAAGAGTGGTTTTCAAATAATACTCAACTTAATGTATGAGTCAAACAATGATGTGACATGAAAAATAATTTGTGAATGATAATATATTATGTTGAAGAGTTAAATAAAATAAATAAATTTAATCAATAGTGATTTAAAATGATATGGAAAATATTAAGTTTCAATATTTAATTAGAGTAAATGAATTCTATTATAATTTACCTCTAGAAGAAATATTTAGATAATAATAAAATCGTGGAGCTTTAGAGTTGGGACTAGAAATTAAAATATATATTTTATTTAATAAATAATTAAAATAATATTCAAAAACATATTTAGCTAGGATTAAAAGGTCAACATTATACTCAAACCTGTCCTATAAATGGGATGGGTATGGTTAAGACAGTTTCTCTTCCTTTTGAATCCATTGTGAGGCTACATCCAAGTGAAGGGTGGTAGAAAGTAAACTTTAATGAGGCTTCAAAAAGTAACCATGGCTTACCAGGTGCAGGTTTCATAATCAAAGCTTAGTTAGGGAACATCATTGCAATAGGTGGAAAGAAAAATAGAGGATAGAATGAACAATGTGGCAAAAGTAGAGGCTACATTGTGGTTGTTAAAGTGGCAAAAAACTTGGGGGTCACTAAGATACATTTAGGAGGGGATTCCCTAATCATCATTCAAGCAATTATCAAAGGCACAATAGAAGCATGACATCTGCAGAAGTATGTTGACCTTATTAGAGATGAATTGGCATCAATAAATGATTATAAAATCACACATGTGAAAAGAGAAGGTAACAAAGAAGTTGATCTATTGTAGAATTGGGGTTTATTCTTTGCTAGAAAAGGTGAAATTAAAATAGAGGATTTAAAACTTCATTTTTTAAAACTTAAATGCTTAGCCATTTTTTATTTTAAAAATAGCATAAGGTGGTGATGAAATAGGTGGTAGTATATGGGTGATGAAGCTTAATGATAGTGTGTTGGCTGAAAAATACATTGAGGTTGTAGGGAGGAAATTGCATTAAATGTGGGAGTGGATCAAAAAGTCTGATAAGTCTTGCCAAAAGAATGTCATTATATTTTTGTTTCAAGTAAATAATTGAAGATTAGTGGTTTGGTGGAAGTTGTGAAGCTCTCGATGGTGAAATAATGGATACATCTTTCACATTTAAGGTTTCCAAACATCTAAATCCCTTTTTATGCCAACTGATGAAGAGGAGGCTAGATGGAATATTTCTTTTCAAGGATAGGTGGTTAATTGACTGTGTTACTCTCATTATAGGGGAGGTTTTTGATTAGATAAATAATATACATAGGCTAAACACTAATGTTTATTCCATGATAATGGTTTGGGGACTCCAATTTGGTGAACCAATGATGAGTGTAAGGTGAATTATGGAAACCATAGTTCTGATGGAGTTCTTAGTAGGCATGGATTCGATTCAAAATTCTTTATGGTGAACTTTAGGAGGAGATATATATGGAGAAACCACAAGGGTTTGTCCAAGATCCTTCACTTGTTTGTTGCCTTTGAAAGTCTCTCTATGGCCTCAAATAGGCTCTTCCACTAGTACATTTCACCTAGTTTTTCTACCAAATTTTTTGACCATGAAACAAAAAGATTTTGGTTGGTCTGATTATAGAAGGAAAACTTTCATTTTTTAAAAAATCCATGCCCGTGTTAGTCGAAAGTTCAACCAATACTGTGTATATCAAAATTTTGACGAACACGGGTATAACTTTTTAATAAAAAGGAATTCATTTCTCATTTCATTATCATCATAGCAAAAAATTTTAATGGGTAGCACGTGAAACCACATCGGCCAGGGTGGATTCGATTTGATCTTCGAGCTTGAAACCACATGAGCCATTTCAGATTTGGCACTGTGTATAGGGGTTACAGTTTTTATCTAGACTTGGGCCTTTGATCTTCGAGCTTTGTTTTGGAAACTTGGCTTTTCCTCTCCTTATCAAATAGAAGCTCATTGAGGCAGGGATTGTGTTATCTCATCTGCATTTCAAGGGCACATCTTATTGTGATATTCATTACTCCATGCTCTATAGTGTCCATGGAATTGAGTTCATTTCTTCAAATGATTTGATTATGGAATTAGCTATGTTAGTGAACTAGGGCATCATGTTAATGTGTGTTCATTGGATTATCTAGTTACCCACGAGCTATGGCATCCATTTATACGAGCTATCGTATCATTGATTATTTCCTATCAATTCTATGGCACTGGTAAGTCTTTCCCAGCCCACACAACCATTATTAATACCTCTATGAATAGACACGATTGGTATCATCTCATTATCGGTTGACTGACATTGTTTCATTATCTTACATAGTGATAGAAATAACCACTAATTAGTGGTTATCATAACACTAACTATATGTTACGATAACCATTAATTACTGGTTATCGTGTGATCAAGCAATTGACTAAGTCAATCTTAACAGTGACTGCTTAATATATTTAATGTGACTACATAATATATTAACAGTGCCTGGTTAATTACCCTATTCCAAAGCTCCCATTTTGGCACAGGTAGGGAGGATGCTGGAAAAGGTTGTGGAATTTAGCTTTACACTTGCCATTTGCATTTGCTTGAAAATTTCTAAAGCCTTTTCAAAAAATCCATTTTGTACATAGCTTGTAATCATGGAATTCTATGATACCACATGTCTTTGATGCATTTTGTCAAAGAGTTCACATGCCTTGTCTATAGTTCCACATTTTTCATACATGTCCACCAGGGTAGTTGCAACTACAACATTTGACAAAATTTATTTATCTTTTATGCTTTGATGGATGTCCACACTCTCTTCCAAAAGTCCCATTTTGGCATAGGTAGGGAGGATGCTGGCAAGGGTTGTGGAATTCAGCTTTACATCCACCAATTGCATTTGTTTGAAAGTTTTTAAAGCCTTTTCAAGGAATCCATTTTGTGCATACCTTGCAATCATTGCAGTCCATGAAACCACATTTCATTGAGGCATTCTATTAAACAACTCACGAGCCTTGTCTATTCTTCCACATTCGGCATACATATCTACCAAAGCATTTTCGACCATAATGTCTAACAGAAAAGGTTTTGAAGTTGCTAATCCCTACAGTATACACTTGATTTTTAAGTGACATTTACTACATTTATCATATAGTATAATATTTGTTAATACTTACACCTTTGAAACTAACATTGATGGAAAATTAAGCTGCATAACAGAAGCCCAATTATTTAAAGTAGTAAATTGTGTCAAGTGGATTGCTATTTTTTTAATAGATTCTTGACTATTCATTATTTATAGAAGTGTTGATTTTTTATATAAATCTATGCACTACTCAGAGGCAATAACAATTTCTGATTCAAATCTTTATAATTCTTGTACCCCCTATGAAGCCATCTTTCATGGGATTAAAACTTAGTGCTCCTCTTCAATGCAGGTTGGGAACCTTCCTCATTTTTGCATTGTGCTTTCATATGTCTGCTTCATCTTAATTATTATCTTTGTGGACCTCTATCTATTCTGTACCAAACAACTTAATATTGTGCTACTAGGTTTGTTTAATAAGTTAATTTGGATAATGATTATTTTCCCCAAGAGCCCAAACTAAACCTTTGTGACTGATACTTTTATTTAGTTTAGTGGCATCAATCATTTTTATATCCAATAGAGAGTCTTTGCATGTTATAATGTGCTCTCAAGTTTGTTGTTTCTATGGGAGACAAGTTTTTAATTGCATTCACCAATTTTTCAGTACTAAATCTGCCAAGTTTCATTCACAAGGTTTCTGCCTCATAGGAGTTCTTTTAAAATATGATTCTCTTGTTTTCTAAATCACTATCAAGCTTTATTATGCAAAGTTTCCTTTACTTATTATTCATATGTCACAATCATGTGATTTTATGGTACTTTATGATTATATGTCACAACGTTCCTTATACATTTGGTTATTTAGATTTGGGTTAAGACCATTTGGCATAGACTGTACTATCTACTAAGATGTCACACTAAATCTTCTCCACAACTATAGCCACGTAGCCTCGCACGGTTGACTATCACAGAGACACTCTAATCTAATTGATCAAGTTAGATTAGGGTCAATCTGGAATGGTCAACCAATGGATTCACACACTAATACATTTGGGGTGAAATTGCGACGGCCATTTGCGATGGCAGGCAAATGTCATGTGGTTTTGCCCTTTTTTTTCAAATATAGCCCGACACCGTCGCAATTTGCGACGACAATACATTTGTCACTGTCGCAATTGCGACGTTGTCAGGATATAAGCGCAAAATTAAAAAGGAACATTGTCATGTGTGTTTTCAACAGTGCCGTAACCCTCCGCGAAATCACATCAGGATATAAGGGCAAACAAAATAAGAACGTTGTCATTTGTGTTTTCAACAGCGCCGTAACCCTCCGCGAAATCACATCGGGATATAAGGGCAAAAAAAACAAGAACGTTGTCATTTGTGTTTTCAACAGCGCCGTAACCCTCCGCAAAATCACAGCTACAATTTCTGAGTACGTTGGGTTTATTTTTCTTTTGTCATTATTATGTAATCTGGTATTCAGCTGTTAGAGAGCTAAAATACCCAGAAATGAGGACATATCTATGTTGAATTTATTGTTAGCGGCTTTGGTTATTTAGAAGTTTAATTTTATTTGTTCATCTTTCAAGCACAAACGTTTTGTGGACCGTAACGTCTTCATTGTTTCGGGTATGCAGTGAAACAGCCCTAACTTGCAATTGCGATGTTGTTGGGATATAAGGGCAAAAAAAAAAGGAACGTTGTCATTTGTGTTTTCAACAGCACCGTAACCCTTCGCGAAATCACATCGAGATATAAGGGAAAAAAAAACAAGAACGTTGTCATTTGTGTTTTCAACAGCGCCGAGAGAGATTCCCTCCGCGAAATCACAGCTACAATTTCTGAGTACGTTGGGTTTATTTTTCTTTTGTCATTATTATGTAATCTGGTATTCAGCTGTTAGAGAGCTAAAATACCCAGAAATGAGGACATATCTATGTTGAATTTATTGTTAGCGGCTTTGGTTATTTAGAAGTTTAATTTTATTTGTTCATCTTTCAAGCACAAACATTTTGTGGACTGTAATGTCTTCATTGTTTTGGGTATGCAATGAAACAGCCCTAACTTGCGACTACCTTCACGGTACTTGTGTACATTATCATGTTGTCTTTACAGTGACTGTCCTCATTCAAGTGGCAATTACACAAGGGATAGTCACTGTGAGATGTCCTCATTTGTGACAAGGACAGTCACACTTAGGACATCTCATAGTGATATTCCCTTTTGTAATTTCCACTTGAATGTATTGCTATTGAACCACATTAATGCTTTTCTTCTTCAACAAATGAGGACAGTCACTGTAAAGACAACATGATAATGTACACAATTACCAAAAAATGATCTTGTTAATTGATGTAACACTTTGTCTTGCTCACTCCCTATCCTTCACTAGGGTCTCTTTAGGCCAATGTTTTGACTTGATAGGGTACTTAACTATCCCTACACTCTTTAGGTATCTCTACCCAAGATCCCACTCCTTCAACTAGTGCACACCAACAAGAAATACAACGAACTCTGCTCAATACCAATCTAGCTACTAGGACACTCCTAGTCTTGTCTTCACAAATTGAAACACATTCAACTAGAACTTTACTCCATGGAGAGGCTGGCCACTAGGACCTCTATTGGTTTCAATATTACTCCTTCACCTATACTTTTCATCAGTACTTCAATCCGGTTCATCAAACCATGCCAATTGCACCCAAAAATAGGCTGCTAGCAATTAGGCCTTTGTCAAGCCTTTTTGTTTATATTAAGCCACCTAAAGGGCTTAGGATTCAGATGCCCTTTATTGAGAACTCCAAGATATCTAAGGTCTTCTCCTCCTAGATTTTTTTTACACCAACTGCTACAGCCATGCCTGAAAACAAGTATTTTGACACAACTTGGACAGTCTGACTAAGAGTTTGTTTTCTTAGCAGCCAAAGAAACTCACCCAATCTTCTAATTTGACTTGGGGCTTCTTTAGATGTGTGTCTACCTCTCCATGAGATTTTAGTTGAAGCAACCAATGCATTCAACTTGTTGTAATCTTCTTGTAATGATTTGTCATCCCTAACTGTGCTCAACTGACTCACCTAGGACATCATTGCAAACATAGAAAATGAGCTTCCCAGGGCCCCTCCTTCCAAACATATAGTACATGGAGTCTCCTCACCCATTACAAGAGCCCGTACAAAATTGACAATGGAATGATGAGCTAAGACTCCATTTGTTCAACCTGCCTGGTTCAAACCAATGATAGGGTACTTAACAAAAGAATTAACAAACTAGTTGGAATGCTTCAAAACTAAAAAAAAACACAACACAGAATAAAAAAACAACTTGTACTAACTTTTCCAATAGACACTGCGAGCTATCTAATCCATTAATCAACTGAAAACAAAGAAACAAAAAAACTCAAGAATTCACTAAAACTGTGTTACTCTACAAATCTTCTTAATTCCAAATGTTTTTCCCCCCAACCTTTTGCACAGATCAATGGAGGCCTCTTATAGTTGATCTGATGCCTAATTCAATGGTTTCATATAGTTACATAACCATCTTACTCGAAAATTCTCCCTTGCACAAATGTTGTCAATGTTGTGAATGACAACATTGACAACTTGTTACAACCTTTGGGATTTTGGTTCAAAACTTATTGTTCAAACACCATAAGACCCTAACCATGACTTAGTTAGGCTATTTATACCTCACATAGGCCACTTCTACACTTCTTTTCCCAATTTGACCCCTAAATGCTTCATTCCCACTTTTGCCACAATATTGGTAACTTGGGTACAAATTGGCACTTGCCTTCACAAAGGTCACACATGAGGACATCTCACAGTGATCGATTGTCCCTTGTGTAATTGCCACTTGAATGTATTGCTATTGAACCACATTAATGCTTTTCTTCTTCAACAAATGAGGACAGTCACTCTAAAGACAACATGATAATGTACACTCACTGTAAGGACAGTCACAAATGAGGACATCTCACAGTGACTGTCCCTTGTGTAATTGCCGCTTGAATGTATTTCTATTGAGCCACATTAATGCTTTTCTTCTTCAAAAAATGAGGACAGTCACTCTAAAGACAACATGATAATGTACACTCACTGTAAGGATAGTCACAAATGAGGACATCTCACAGTGACTGTCCCTTGTGTAATTGCTGCTTGAATTACACAAGGGACAGTCATTGTGAGATGTCCTCATTTGTGACAAGGACAGTCACACATGAGGACATCTCACAGTGATTGTCCCTTGTGTAATTGCCACTTGAATGTATTGCTATTGAACCACATTAATGCTTTTCTTCTTCAACAAATGAGGACAGTCACTCTAAAGACAACATGATAATGTACACTCACTGTAAGGACAGTCACAAATGAGGACATCTCATAGTGACTGTCCCTTGTGTAATTTCAGCTTGAATTACATAAGGGACAGTCATTGTGAGATGTCCTCATTTGTGACAAGGATAGTCACACATGAGGACATCTCACAGTGATTGTCCCTTGTGTAATTGTCACTTGAATGTATTGCTATTGAACCACATTAATGCTTTTCTTCTTCAACAAATGAGGACAGTCACTCTAAAGACAACATGATAATGTACACTCACTGTAAGGACAGTCACAAATGAGGACATGTCACAGTGACTGTCCCTTGTGTAATTGCCGCTTGAATTACACAAGGGACAGTCATTGTGAGATGTCCTCATTTGTGACAAGGACAGTCACACATGAGGACATCTCACAGTGATTGTCTGTAATGTCCCCTTTTTGGCTAACTTGGAAAATAGGAACAATTACTCCACTTCTCAGACTTACTCTATCAGATACTTACAATTAAACTAAGTAATGGAGGTTACTTAAGATATCAACCGCTATTTCAGATTCAATCACAATATGTGTGCAAGATGATATTGATACCAATATGTTTAATAGCACTGTCGGATATAATGATATGAAATATGTTATGAATATGATGTTTCCTATCACTTATAGTGATAGTATAATGATGGTATGTCTGATATAAACAATATCGATATACAATCAATAAGTATTGCTTACAGCAATGTATTTGCTGTGTCTGATATGATGATGTAATTATGCAAATGTGTAATATCGCTATGAGTGATATGTTGCTATTTCAGATTCTGAATTATATGCTTGCAACTTCAAATATTGATGCTGTTTCTGACTATCCTTTCTATCTGTGCAATCATGGTGTTGTCTCTGATCTGCAATGATAAACTTGAAACCAAACTGCCAAAGGCAGATGCTCTATTGAGTATATCCAAATATGGATAAGTAAATAAAGTTCTAATGATGCCTTGAGTGACTGACGAGAATGCATTCTTATATTGTCTTTAACAAATGAAGAGATGCTATGAATGAGACGTGTCTTGTTTCTTCCTCCATGTCCCTTTGTTAATCACACCTTTCCATAATCTGACAGTTCACATAATATTATTTCATTATTTTCTGATCATAGATAACTCCCAGATTGACTCAATATCAAATCTTTTTATGAAGGTAATCTTCCCTAATTGGTAGTGCAACCAGTAGTTAACATCCATTGTGTTTGTATTAGTTTGGTCTAACTATCATTAGTATTTAGTCAATCGATATTAACTCTTGCCTTATCCCATATTGTTATGATGATATCCAATCTTTCTACTCTGATATAAGTTGATATCATTTTCTGATAATTGTCCATTTATTGGTTGATTGCTGGTAATGGAGTTTGATCTTCAAATTGACTTCCATTCCTGTTAATACTTAAGGATACATTGTACTTATTATCCATGACTGATGCCTCATTCATCAATAGCTTGTGATATAATCACTGATGCTTTTGTGTTTCTACAAGATGTGGTTTATCTCAGACAATCGATAATCTTTCAATCCTTTAGTCGATATCCTCCTATGTGGTGTCTATTGATATAGATAGTAGAATTCAATCTAGTTTATGTTATTGTCATGATAACATAGGAAGTGATGGTGCATATTTGCTAGTGGGTCTTCATGTTTGATATTGCTTTATCGGATATGTCATTGTCTAAACTTGTGCAATTAATGATTATTTATAATATATGAATGGTTATCCTTCTTGCTTATCAATACATCTTCTGAAACACATAGCGACCTATCCCTTATTCATATCATGTTGATCTTGACTTCATAGTATTTGGTTCATTAATCATCCTCTCATGGTATCGATGTGTAATGACTAGTGATTGTTGTATCACTTCTTCATTCCTCATCATGATAGATAATGCAGATGTTTAATGTAGATGTATATCGATTACAGATATTCGATATTGCTTTAAACGTTATTATTATTATTATTATTATTAATTTTATTGTTATTATTAAATATTATAATTAATGATGTTAGTAATATTAATAATATTATAATAAATATTATTATAGTGATAACATATTGTTTTATATTGAGAGGTTTATTAATATTATTTATATATTAAAATTATTATATCAATAATTGATTTAATATTATTACTTAATATATTATTATAATATAATATATATAATTTATTAATAATTATTTATTATTAATTTATATTATAATTATAATCATAATTATATTATTTATTAATATTTTAATATTATTTAATTAACATATTACTTATTATGCTAACTATATATTATTATTATCTTTTGATAATAATTATATATTATTGTTATATATCGTTAATAATAGATTATTATATATCATCTAATCATTTTATTATTATACTAAGTTCAATATGTCACGGCTCATGACATTGTCCCTTGTGTAATTGCCACTTGAATGTATTGCTATTGAACCACATTAATGCTTTTCTTCTTCAACAAATGAGGACAGTCACTCTAAAGACAACATGATAATGTACACTCATTGTAAGGACAGTCACAAATGAGGACATCTCATAGTGACTGTCCCTTGTGTAATTGCCACTTGAATTACACAAGGGACAGTCATTGTGAGATGTCCTCATTTGTGACAAGGACAGTCACACATGAGGACATCTCATAGTGATTGTCCCTTGTGTAATTGCCACTTGAATGTATTGCTATTCAACCACATTAATGCTTTTCTTCTTCAACAAATGAGGACAGTCACTCTAAAGACACCATGATAATGTACACTCACTGTAAGGACAGTCACAAATGAGGACATCTCATAGTGACTGTCCCTTGTGTAATTGCCACTTGAATGTATTGCTATTCAGCCACATTAATGCTTTTCTTCTTCAACAAATGAGGATAGTCACTCTAAGGACAACATGATAATGTACACTCACTGTAAGTGTACATTATCATGTTGTATTACAAATGGACCTTATGTTGGTCGGGATATAAGTGCAAAAAAAAAAAGGAACGTTGTCATTTGTGTTTTCAACAGCGCCGAGAGAGATTCCCTCCGCGAAATCAAGCGGGTTATCATTTGTGTTTTGAACAAAGCGGGTTGTCATTTGTGTTTTGAACAGCACCGAGAGAGATTCCCTCCGCGAAATCAAGCGGGTTGTCATTTATGTTTTCAACAGCGCCGAGAGAGATTCCCTCCGCAAAATCATAGCTACAATTTCTGAGTACGTTGGGTTTATTTTTCTTTTGTCATTATTATTTAATCTGGTATTCAGCTGTTAGAGAGCTAAAATACCCAGAAATGAGGACATATCTGTGTTGAATTTATTGTTAGCGGCTTTGGTTATTTAGAATGCTTCCCCACAATACTTAATTACACAAGGGACAGTCACTGTGAGATGTCCTCATTTGTGACAAGGACAGTCACACATGAGGACATCTCACAGTGACTGTCCCTTGTGTAATTGCCACTTGAATGTATTGCTATTCAACCACATTTATGGGCCCGTTTGGACCACGACACACAGTAGCATCTACAGAGAAGAATATCCCAGGTGTAACAAGTTGTAAGAATATACCAACAGTTCTAAGAAGTTCCCTAGCACGTAGTAGCATCTACAGAGAAGAATATACAACATGAGGGCAGCCACTATAAAGACAACATGATAATGTACACTCATTGTATGTGTACATTATCATGTTGTCTTTACAGTGACTGACCTCATTCAAGTGGCAATTACACAAGGGACAGTCACTGTGAGATGTCCTCATTTGTGACAAGGACAGTCACACATGAGGATATCTCACAGTGACTGTCCCTTGTGTAAGCCACTTGAATGTATTGCTATTCAACCACATTTATGGGCCCGTTTGGACCACGGCACACAGTAGCATCTATAGAGAAGAATATCCCAGGTGTAACAAGTTGTAAGAATATACCAACAGTTCTAAGAAGTTCCCTAGCACATAGTAGCATCTTCTAATTGTCTATACCACTTCACAAGGTATTGTTTGCACACATTGTTTTTGGTTCTTTTGATGACCCTTGTTTTGAAATTGCTATTAGGCCTTGTAGCTTATATGTTTTGATTGCTGGAGAGCTTCTAAAGCTAAGCAAGAAGACCATTGCACGAGTTATAGCCGCGCGCTCAGGTTTGAAAATTGTATATTTTTTAATCTAATGTATATTTTAATCCTTTTGCCATGTCATGTAATATGTCTTGCCTTGTAGCTTATATGTTTTGAAATTGCTGTTAGGCCTTGTAGCTTATATGTTTTGATTGCTAGAGAGCTTCTAGAGCTAAGCAAGAAGACCATTGCACTAGTCGTAGCCGCGCACTCAGGCATGAAAATTGTATATTTTTTAATCTAATGTATATTTTAACTAGACTTTTAAAATATTAAAGGATAGGTCTAAGAAGATTTGTGTACTTTTGACAATTTTTCTTAGTCACTGAAAGTTGTAGACCGAAGTTTTCATAGCCCAATTTTTGCTTCCTGCGAAGAACGATCATGTCAGATAATATAAGTGAAGAACAAAATAGGGAGACAATCGCTAGATTGTGGTCTAACTTGAAAAGAAAAGGTGATGGAAAATGTTATTGTCCCTGCAAAATTTGTAAGGGCTTAAACCGTAGAAGATTGCTAATCAAAACAGTTAAGAGACATTGTAGGGATAATGGTCACATTGAAGGGGGGCATGACTATCATCCACTGGTAAGTTGTTCATTATATCATTTTAACAATTTATATACATATGAAATCACTTGATGATGAGTTGAAGATCATGGTTTATTTATGTTAATCAATTTTATATAGGTTGATCTCCCCAGGGAAGTACATGATATGGAGGAACATGGGGGTGCGAATATCCAAGGTGAAGATAATGATCCCATGGAAGATGACGATCATGCGCTAGAAAACACAATTGAAGATGATGGTATAAATACATTGATCCATGACACATTTAGTCCAAGCGGATCTGATCATGATGATGATGATAGCCTTGATGTACCTCTACTTGAGAAGGCATACAAGCCCCTATACAAAGACTCCCAAACAACTCTTCTCTCTGCTGTATTGTTGTTGTTGAACTTGAAGGTTATGAATGGTTTATCCAACATAACAATGTCACGTATGTTAAGGTATGTCATATATGTCTTTATAGTTAACAAAGGGTGAATAATGTACCACTAATATTGTTTATATTAACAACTTATATTTTTTTCTGTAGATTGATAGGTGAGTTTTTGTTACCACCATCAAATATTCTACCTCGCTCATATCGAGAATTATCTGCTATTATGAAAGATATTGGAATGGAGTATCAAGCAATACATGCTTGTCCCAATGATCATATTATATATTATAAAGAACATGAATTTGCAACACAATGCCCTGTATGTCATACGAGTAGATATCGAACAGATCGAATAACAAAAAAGGTGCCTCACAAGGTTCTTCGTTACATCCCCATTATTCCACCGATGCGACAATTATTCAGGTGTACTAGCTTGGCACAATTTATGGATTACCATGCACGCAATAGAAGTCGAGATGACATTATTCGAATCCCTGCGGATGGTTCAGCATTTATGCACATAGAGGAAAAGTGGCAACACTTCAAAGAAGAACCTCGTAATCTCAGGCTTTCATTGGCAGCGGATGGTGTCAATCCATTTGGAGAGATGAGATCTGTTTTCTCGGTGTGGCCTGTTTTTGTTATCAACAATAACATTCCTCCGTGGATGTCAATAAAGAGGGAGCACATTATGTTGGCAATGATTGTTCCAGGTATTTTATCATTTGATAGTTATTAATTTACATGTACTTACAAATCTTACAGTAAAATGGTCACAATAATTATGTAATGTTACTGTTCATTCAAGTAGGTAAATATCAAGTTAAAGATATGAATGTATATATTGAGCCTCTTATTGACGAGTTGGTGGGGTTATGGAACGGTGTCACTATGTATGACGTGTCTAGACCAATAGGACAAAGACAATTTGAATTCCATGCAATACTTGTATGGACAATACATGATGCCCCAGGGCTAACACATTTTTGTGGTATGTTATAGTGAATTCAAGTTGCGCATGATAATTCTAATTATAAAAATCAACATATTTAATAATCCAATTATATCATTATCTTGTAGGTCTTCAAACAAAGGGAAAATTTGCATGTCCAGTTTGTGGTCCAAAGATGAAATCTCGTCATTCAAAAAGTTTAGGAAAGCATGTGTTTGATGAGTACAGACACTTCCTCCACAGGAATCATAAGTATCGAAGTATGGAAAAACATCTTTTCAATGGGAAAGAAGAGACTACATCAAAGCCACGAAGAATGACACCTCGCCTATGGAAGTTGGAATATAATAGAATTAATCGTCGAGGTAATGTCATTCCACTTAATGGTTTATGTTTGTAATTTATATATTTCTATTGTGATTTTTGTTTACTAATTATGTAATTGATGATCGTGAAGGTCGTCAAGGCACTACTGACAACCTTCCAAAGGGACTAAAAAGCTATCCCAGACAATTTAGTAGGTTGCCCTACTACGAGGACCTACAAATTGTGCATTTGTTTGATCTTATGCATGTTGGAAAGAATATAACAGAGACATTGTGGAAAATACTGGATGGAAGGCGTGACAAAGAAAAAATTGTCAAAATTTGTAATGACATTCATGAATCCAATCATGCACTGAAGAATTTCATTCACTCAAATAGCAATAGAGATCAGATTAATATAAGTTCCCTTCCTTGGTTATTAACGGAGCAGCAAAGTGATGCCATAAAAGAAGTCATACGAAAAATTTGATTTCCCATAGGATTTGCTGGGAACATAAGCAATCTCATATCAAAGAAAAGTGAATTTGGGCCAGGGCTCAAAATGCATGATTGGCATACTTTCATCAAGGTAAGTTATGTTCTTCTGTATTTACAATATATTCATAAACTACGTGTACTATTCATTATGTTATGTTAGAAAATAATGAAATGATTGGTTTATAATTACTGCAGTACGTGCTACCTCTATCTCTCCCAGAGCACTTCAATAATAACATCAAACAAGTGATATATGATCTTGGAAAATACATGAGGTAAGCAGTAATATCTGTTCAATTTGTTGTATATATTTATTATATTCGCGATTTGTTTTTCTTGCTATGTAATCTATTGTATATTATTTTGTAAAGTCTCGTATTTATATATTTTTGGTGACTTGAATCTCTTAATGTAGGTGGTTGTCATCTAAAGAAATCCATAAAGAAGATATAAACTATTGGAAGAGAAGAATTCCTCATTTATTGTGTGAAATGCAAAAGTGTCTACCTCCAACTTTTTTCAATGCACAAGAACACTACCTCATACACCAAGTTGAGGAGATTGAATTGTGTGGACCTGCACACACTAGGTCAATGTGGATGGTTGAGAGGCACTTGAAATCTTTGAAGGCTTTGGTTCGACAAAGAGCACATCCTGAGGGTTCTATGGTAGAGGGATACATGGTATACCAGACTATGGTGTACATTACTGAATATCTTCCTAAGTTTGCTTCAAATATCCATGTAGATTGCATTTGGGATCTCGACCCTTTTAAAAAATTCAAAGGGGAGTACTTGATGGGGAAAGGTAGATTGAGGAAAGTGACAGGTAATAAATTATAAGATGTTATTGTAATAAATTATTTCTTAATCTTCAAAATAAATCAGTTGTAAGTCGTCTATTTTTTTTTTGTACAGTTGCTCGAGAGTGGGATGCACTACATTTGTATATTGCAAACAATCTTGATTGGATGACGGTATGGATTGAACGATGTCAACATTCTGGTCACACATTAACATGGGAAGGTGTATCTTCATTGGTTAAAGAAGCTCATCGTAATGGAGATTCTAATGTTACGCAAAGGGAAATAGATTTAGCATATGGTTTAAGAGATTTCCAGGTACGTACAAAATTATTAATCACCCGTATGTTTATCAACTCACGATATAATAATTTTGACATGTTTCACATATTATTGCAGGTTAAACACCACAAGGGTATGTTCTGTAATGGTCAAAAATTTCGCGTCAAAGTGTTGGATGACACCAAGAAAACTTGTGATTCTGGAATAACTGCAGTCTTTCAAGTGACTAATATTTCATCTAGAAATGACTTAGATCCTCAAGAGTCTAAAAATCAATACTATGGCATTTTGGATGATATACTTGAGTGCGACTTTAGTTCCTTCAAATTAGTACTCTTCGTTGTCAAATGGTACAGGCTACGACTTAATCCAAATGATCCTAATATAACTGTTATTGAACATGATAATGGATTTACAATGGTTAATACAAGGTCGTTTGAGCCAGTTGGGGATGAGCCCTATGTTCTTCCAAGCCAATGTGAGCAGGTATTTTACTTAGAGGTTTCACATAAACCGGGTTGGTCATTTGTTGTTAGACATGAACCGAGAGGAAGGCCGATAAAGTATAATGCGATGGAAGAAGAAGATACCGAAGAAGTAGAAGATGATGTAGATGATGATCACGATCGACAATTATTGGATGATGTTCCTGAGACAAATTTTCATGAAGAAGAAGAAGAAGATGATGCTGCTACTGATGATGATGATGAAGATGATGTTGATGTTGATGATGATGATGTTGATGATGACGACAACGACGACGACGACGAGGATGATGATGATGACGACGATGACGAGGATGATGATGATGATGATGATGATGATGATGATGAGGATGATGATGATGAAATTTAAAGGTATGCCATCAATCTTTAATGTATTTAATATTCATTTCTTGATAGAAATATATTTGTCTTAAATGGTTACATAGTTTATTCATTATCTATTTAAAAGCTATAAGTGTTATAATATGTACGTTTTAATGTTTTTAATTTTTATGTGATGCTTATGATGGATGTGATTATGATTATGATGTGATTATGCTCACGATAATTGAATTACATTTGCAGGAAATTGAACCCCTTTCAAGAGCATCCCGCACAGTCTCATGGATCGACAGGTATAAGTCAATACACCTTATAGAAAGTCTATTTAATACACTTATCAATAGTAAGATTGATGTCTTCTAAGATCTCTCCCATTTGTAGGTACCAGCAAATAGGTATTTGTCAGAAGTGTCTTCCTCGAGTGAGGGAAATATAGGAATAGAAGAGGAAAGTGAGACATGCAGTTTATCTAGAATAGGGAGATTAACTAGAGGTCAAAGGACTAGAAGGAAATTCAATAAACACATGAAATTTTTCCTTGCTCAAGGGGGGTCATGTTCTTATGATGATGAGACGAAAGGCGACATCGAGGTGCCCTTGAGGTACCAACATCTACAGAAACATTGGGTACCCAAGGAACTTCCTCCAATAAACACTGATTTTTGTGTTAATGAGAGGATATATCGCATAACACCATCATCATTACATGGTTTGGGCCTATTTTCTATGGATGGCATAAAGGTGTCTTACAACAAAGTTTCTGAATTGATGGAGTATGTTGGACCATGTTACGATTACAAAAGTTGGATGCATATTGTTCAATATAAAAAAAGTATGTGTAGGTATGCACTCTCGGCAAATTATATACAACAGCAAGACAATAATCAAAGTAAAAGTGTGGCTATATACATTGATGGAAGGCCAAAAGAAACAGGGAATATTGCGGGTTTTATAAATAGTACACGACCTGGGTCAACTATAAAGCAACCCAATTGCATATTTGAGGCGCGCGAGGGAAATCATGTATTCATCTGTGTGATAAAATCAATACGTGCAGGGGAAGAGCTGCTTATTGATTACAATTTGAACCGCATAGATACAAACAAGGCTACTATCATGGGGGTGGTACATACTATTAAACCAACTTCTAATCAATGACTCCAACATACCATTTAGTTATTAAATTTTTGGCTAACATTTTTATACTTGATCTTTGACACAGGGGCACAATATGGAGCAACCGCCCGAAGGTGATGGTGACGATATTCCTAGCTCATCTACACATGAGCAGGTAAAACTCATTGTAATTGTGCAAACTAGATAGAAGCAAAATGTTATTTTTTTTAATGTTATTTTCTTCATTGTTTTGGAGTAATTTTGATAATACTAATACTATTGTTGTCACAGAGGGCTGGTGGTCGGAGAGAGGGAAAGCAACCTGCAGTCCCTCAGGAGTCCCCCCTTGTGGACCCTTTTTTTATTGATTTAGCAGAGACCGATGACCCGATCGGTTCCATTAAAAAGCTGCTAAAGAAAATTGGGAAAGAACTTCTACGTTTGGTATCCATACATCCTCAGACTCAGGAAATAAAAGACAGGGCAGCTGAGTTGTTGCGCACTTCTGAAAACTTTAAAGTAAGTATTAATGAAATTTTTAATTATTACAAGAGTTCAATAATGGTTTTTATGTTATGCTCTTTTATGACATTAATTAAAATATGGATGCATTGTCTTTACAGAGTTATTTGCGTAATTTTGAACCCCATTCCCATGATGAGGCCGGTATTGCAAGTGGTTCAGGTAGATCACATGTTCCATTCCCCACTTGTGTTTTCCACTGAATATATATAGGAATGATCATAATCATTGACAATACATGCTCGAACAATCTTTTTTTTTAATGCTCTAACAATCTTGTCCATGCTAGTCCACGCGTTCTATATTTATGCATGCTCTAACAATTTTATTCTTCAGCTCCTTTCCATGATGATATGACAACGCCGCCTCCATCCAGGACAGCCACAAATGTCTTGCCGACTGCCATGTCAACAACACACAGCCTAAATGCACCAACTGTTGCACCATCTACTGGTACACAAATCCCTCTTTTTCTCTCTTTTGTTATGTGTTTAAGTGTTATGTGTTTACGATGTAGATCCCTTGATTGTGTTTGTGCCATGGGTGCTCTGCACCAATTTATTTCCCTTGAAGTATTATTTCTTGGAGGCATTTGATAATGGTTTTCATTTTTTGCAATAGGAGATGCAACAAGTCCCGATGCAACATCATTTCCTGGATGTTCCCGTGTTCCTAGTACGGGAACGGTGAAGGATTGCGTATTGATCATCAGTGACGATGAAGGCGTTCCCTTAAAAGTATCCAAACTTCTAGGTACTTTAAAGTTATTATTATTCTATAGTGATATAATAGTAATTTAGTTTTTGATCACTCTTCATCGACTAATGATCCCATGATTATTTTGTAGGGAATGATATTTTTTGGTGAAAACTTGGTGACGAGTGTTTGCGGATATTCGGGCCCACCATACGTACATGGTGGAACATCATATCCTAACTAAAACCCCAAACCACTATTTTGATTTCATATCATTGCTAGAATAGTTTTCCTTTTCATCAATTTCTTGAACTATATTAAAGGTAGCTTCTCTTCATTTATGAGTCTAACATGTTTTTTTTTACTTAAAAGGTGGAATAACCAAGATAAAAAGTTGAAGGATGATCTTGTACATAGTATGACCCAGCTTTTTGGACCTCGTGCATTCGAGAGAAACAAGCTCCTTGAAAGAGCTGGTTTATGTTTGAAGTATATTAGGGACCAGTACAGGAAATATTTAGAGGTTAACCCAAGGCACGAGCGTCCGCCCTGTGTTCTTGAGGCTGAGTGGCAGGGTTTGATTTTGGATGGAAAGTATAAAGCCGACATGAAAAAAGGAATTACGCCAGTAGAGAGTAGAGCAAGGTATGTGATACTTTTGAGAATGTAATTATGTACTAATTAACCTCTAAATTTTTCCTATACTGGTCTCTAACATATTTCAAACTTTTCATAGATTGCCTGACACATCAAAGGCAACAAAGGCAAGATTAGAAAAGCACGGGACACACAAGCTCGGCTCTGGTGGTTTTTCCAAACTTCAAGCACGAGTTGTAAGTATTAGTAAATGAAAACTTGTATCAATTTTTTTATATATTGCAAGGAAATTTTTTTTGATCAAACAATGCAAGTAAAATTCACCATACCAAGAAAAAATGTAGGGGTCAGAGTTCAATAGATGCCTCACAGAAGAGGACAAGAGAATTGGCTTCCAACAAGGCTATAGAGCCGTGGCTGAACGGCTATGAGCTGAAATCAGTGTGCAAGGTTCAAATAATGATGCATCTGAGCCACAGGTAAATAAGCTAAATGAAATTTATTTCAAATTGAATACTTTACCAATTAGTCTATTTGATGTTAAGTTCTAATATAAAGTGAGTATATCTGTTTTAAGAAAGCAATGATAACAATGTGTAGGATATTGGAATGCAGCCTGACAATCCTTCTACACAATCTATGCATAATGAAGGTTCGCATCATATGCATCCTAGTGGTGGAGGTATACATTTGCTATTAAAATTTTTATATGTAATTACAATTGGTGTTTGGATTAATGTAACATTTTGTATAGCAACTGTAGAGGATCGAGGGGTCGGTGCTCATGAGCATGTTGAGGTTGAGTCTAGACAAAATGATGTGGCCAGATCAGGTAATTAAAGAGCGCCACAGTTATATTCTCTAAAATAATTAAATACTTGTAACAATTATAATTAAATATTTTAAATTTAACTCTTTTATTTGTTATTGTAGAGGACCCCCCTTTGCAGCAGCATAGGAATTTGAGATCATCAAGAACAAAGAACAAAACAACTGATGAGGGGGGTATTGATGATAACACTGATGCTCCTCTTAGAGCTTACATAGAAAAAAAAATTAGAAAGAGAAAAAAGAAATGATTGTCATCTAAATACCTTAATTGATAATGACTGAATTTTATGTCTCAATGAATTTAATTATGTGCTAATGAATGTTCATGAATTATGTGTTTATTTTCATATTGATGAATGTTGTGTGTTAACGAATCTAATGTGTTAATGAATGTTATCATGTGATATTGATTAAATGTTATATTTTATTAATAATTGAAAGAATGAATGAATGTTAGATGTTAACGGGGAATGTAGAGTGATGTTAGGGGGAGGGGGGTGGGGCCAAATGAGCTTCCACCTTCACGTGGTTGGCCCTGTTTAGTAGAGAATATTAAACTATATTCTCGAAACAAAGTGAAGCTCAATAAGATACTAAATGAGTCAAAATGGTTATCAAGGTCCTCTATCCATAAGATACTTGTAGTCAAAATGGTTATTAATAAAATACTTGTAGTCAAAATGGTTATCTAGGTCCTCTATCCATTCCATAAGTTCTTCACCATTCAAACTTCCTCCATAACAAGGAATGTGCTCTAGGTTAGTCATGAAGCCTAGCATGGACTCTCTGTCAGATAGAGCCACTATTTCAGAGCCTTTTTTGTGCATTTCCTTCAAGCACTGTACAGTGTACGGATGTGAAAGGGAGGGAAGACCAGTGTGGAAGTTAGAGTATTTATATCTTATGTTTTGAGAGTTTATTTGGTAGATTCAAGACACCTTATATCAAAGTTATTCCTTTTTCTTATCTGTTGTTCTGTCAAACCCTCATTTTTTGGGTTATTGCATTCAAATGGCCTTAACTTGCAAATAAACCATAGGATATCCTCTGTTCTTTGTAAAATGCAAGTTAAGGGGGTTTATTTTCATATTTTAAAAGCTTTGGAATAGGATACTAAGCCAGAGAATTTCAAGAGCAAGCCCTAGGTCAAGAATCTCAATGTTCTTGACTAGGAGTTGATGGATTATGCAAGATCAGAGGGTAGCGGCAAGTAAAGGACCTCAAACCTTGTTGAATCTAGATCTTTAGAGCATGGTGGACATCTTCAAACTCTGATCTTGGTTTCATGCACCCATTTTCAATGCCTTGTTTTGGAACCCACACCCAAAGGCATGCATTAGGTCTGCGGACTCAATAAGGACATTGATATGCTGGAGTGGAGTCAAGGTCTGGGAGTTGGAGGATTGTTAGAACATCAAAAAGGGTACTCAAAAAACATATAAGTTCATAAGGTCCTTTGTCAAATTGAAGAGTTATTGCTGCAGAATAGGTTTTGGAGACCTACTAGAGTCACTAGGTCTATTTGGACCCGTTTGGACCACGACACACATTAGCATCTACAGAGAAGAAGTTTTGTATGCAATGGTCTTGAAACCTCCTGAGAAATTCTTGGTATGCATTTGTGTGGTGCAAAAGCTTCGTTGAAAGAGAAAAAGAAGAAAAGAATAGAAATGATTTTTTTTCTTTTTATGTCATATACTGTAACCAGCTACTTATAACTTGCAAAAATTATTATAACCATTTGAAATTGAAACTTAGTTTAATGTGAAACTGAGAACTGCTTTATTAGAGCTTTCTGTGATTTAGATTCAGACATCAAGAACATTGTTTGCCTAATATTGTGATTAATGTTTATTTATTAATATCTCATACTGACAAACAATTGATAATTGTAGGGAAAACGTCATTGGGGGTCTTTGAGGATCCACCAGAAGCCAAGGAGAAAATGTATTCAAATGCTAAAGATGGTGTAACAGTCCTTACAGCTGTTGAACCTTGCTGTGTAGATCATCTCTGATTCTCCAAGTTCAACAGTACTGTGGTATTCCTTTGGATACTTCTAATGGTAAATTTCAGACATCAAGTTCTTTTTGTATGAAACTACTACATTTGTAATCTGTAGTTTTAAACTTTTAGTTTATAAATGTTCATCAACTTTAGTTTGTATTCTGCCATTTCAAGTATGATTAATGAAGTTACCTTTATCACAGGATGAAAGTGAGCAGTCAGCATACTGGTACGGAGCTGGCAGCATTGATACGGTGACTAGGGCATCGTTTAATGGTGGTATTGTGTTTTCCCGTATTTAGGGCATCGGCCTTTTGAAGCATTGCCTTCATCTTTCTTAAGTCTGAGTTTTAAGTTTGTTTATCTCTCTCGGTGCTGTTGAAAATACAAATGACAATGTTCTTGTTTGTTTTGCCCTTATATCCTGATGTGATTTCGCGGAGGGTTATGGCGCTGTTGAAAACACAAATGAAAACACAAATCCCTTGTGTAATTGCCACTTGAAGGAGGAGAGTCACTATAAAGACAACATGATAATGTACACTTACAGCCCGTGTACATTATCATTGTGTCTTTAGAGTGACTATCCTCATTTGTTGAAGAAGAAAAGCATTAATGTGGTTGAATAGCAATACATTCAAGTGGCAATCACACAAGGGACAGTCACTGTGAGATGTCCTCATTTGTGACTGTCCTTACAGTGAGTGTACATTATCATGTTGTCTTTAGAGTGACTATCCTCATTTGTTAAAGAAGAAAAGCATTAATGTGGTTCAATAGCAATACATTCAAGTGGCAATTACACAAGGGACAATCGATCACTGTGAGATGTCCTCATGTGTGACTATCCTTGTCACAAATGACTATCCTTGTAAAGACAACATGATAATGTACACATACAATGAGTGTACATTATCATGTTATCTTTACAGTGGCTGCCCTCATGTTGTATATTCTTCTTTGTAGATGCTACTATGTGCTAGGGAACTTCTTAGAACTGTTGGTATATTCTTACAACTTGTTACACCTGGGATATTCTTCTCTGTAGATGCTATTGTGTGCCGTGGTCCAAACGGGCCCATAAATGTGGTTGAATAGCAATACATTCAAGTGGCAATTACACAAGGGACAGTCACTGTGAGATGTCCTCATGTGTGACTGTCCTTGTCACAAATGAGGACATCTCATAGTGACTGTCCCTTGTGTAATTGCCACTTGAAGGAAAAAAGCATTAATGTGGTTCAATAGCAATGTATTCAAGCGGAAATTACACAAGGGATAATCACTCTGAGATTTCCTCATTTGTGACTATCCTTACAGTGAGTGTACATTATCATGTTGTCTTTACAGTGACTGTCCTCATTTGTTGAAGGAAAAAAGCATTAATGTGGTTCAATAGTGATGCAGAGTAGTCAGGGCTTTTAGAATATACAAATATACATCCTTAACTCTCATTCCACCAAGGAAGAAGGAATTCCAATGGTTGAAACGTGAGTTAAGGTCTTTACATCAGTCAAACCCTGAAAATGAGGGTTTGTAAACAATGGACAGAAAATTTGAAATAACTTAGATATAAAACAAAGAGAATCAATCAAACCAACTTCCAAAGCATCAGATGTCACTATTACAACTTCCAGGCAAATTTTATCATCCAACCACCATCCGTACAGCCGTACAGAGTTCATTTTTCACCAGAAATGCACTAAAACAGGGTTATTTTTATTTTTTATGAAAGCAAAATGATTACAATACTGGTTCTCTGTCTGTCTTCGACCATTTGAAGCCTAAAATAGGCTCTCCAAATGTTGGTTCAACCATCTAGGTGGTTAGAACAGCTTATCCAACAAATGTCAACTTTGCTAAGCAACTTTTAAAGTTGCATTACAACTTTGCAAACAACTTTGCCGAGAAGGTTAAAAATGTGTTGTGAAACTTTAGGAACCTTATTAAAGTTATTTTGGACCTTCAAACTTCTTAACAACATCTAAAAGACACCTAATAAACACTTACTATGCTCATTTCATCCAAGGACTCAAAAGATGCCCAAGGTTTATAAGTCACCAAGGGGTCTTGTGTCCAACAAGTGGATGTTTATAAGGAGATAAAATCAATCCTTAATATTTATTACAAACCAAGAAAACATCTAAAACTCCTATTCTAATTTATTGTCATTCAAAAAGACTCTGATTTGTCATTCAAAAAGACTCTGATTTGTCAATCAAAAGGACCTTTCACCAGTCAATCCTTCAAAGCTCCAAGGTGAAAATCTTATGTTCCAATTGATAGGATTTGACTCCTTGGCTTCATGGAAACTTCCTTCAATCATGGTGTCTTTGGCTTGCATTAGGGATGCCCCTGCATCAAATAGCAATGCATTCAAGTGGCAATTACACAAGGGACAGTACATGCCCATTAAAGTTGGTGTTTTGTTATCCAGCATGACAATGGAGACAACATACTCTGTGTCAATTTTACTGATCAAATTTCCCTCCGCCAGGCAAAGCAACAATCTGGGTATGATAAGGTGAAATTTTGTAGTCCTTTTGGGTATGATAACAGTTCCAGTTTCCAATAAGATGGTTCATTTTTATAATCTAGCTTCAATTTCTCTTGTGAAAATCTTTTTTTCATTTTATGGGTGGTAAAATATAATTATTATGCTAGAGGTGTGTACTTATGGATGATAATGAAACAAAATGATAAGATTTAAGACTCTTGTTTTTTTTTTAAATAGCAATTTAAGTTTCCTTCTATTATAAATTACTGTTTTTCTATTTTTTAATGTATCTTTCCAAATCTTTTATATCAATTTTATTTATGAAATATAAATATATTAATAATGTTTTAGTGTTTTTAGGATTAGTTTATATCAATTCTATGTATCATCATTCGTCATTCAATTGTCAGTATTATTAATTTAGACTGTGCAATTGTAGAACTACTCGAATATGGGTTGGATGGATACTCAAGCAGGGGAACCCTCCTCAAATATCTCAAGCAGTGAACTTGGAAAAATGTGTCCTGAAGGAACCCTTTCCATCAGAGAGATAAAAGTACAAACAAGTAAAAGAAGCAGGCTCTGCAAATATGTTTTTGAGAAGAAAAATGATAGATTATTCGAGTATGGTTCATGAGGTATATCTAAACAGACATTTTTTTTCTTATTATAATAAAAGAGGAAGTTGTGAATGTCAAAGTTGAGTGAAACAAAAATTATTTTCATCAAATTTTATTAGGCTTGCTTTTGGGAATAGTTTCTTACAATATTGCTATTAAGATTTTTATTGTGTAGTTTTTAGATTAGGTTTATAAAATTATATTTCATGAGTAGTGATTCATATTAATCAATTAACGATACTTTTGGAAGGTATTTTCAATGTGTAAAATTTTGATATTTTTACAAGAATTAGATTGTGTAATTTTTTTAATTAAAGTCATTGACTCATATTTCATAAATAATAGTTCTCATGAATCCATCTCTTATAAGATTGAATAGTCTATTTAGGAAGTATTTCTGATAGTATGTCAAATTATGATATTACTATTACCATTAGATTGCATGGCTTTGAAGTCAACCTCGTTGACCCATATTCTTCTCTGTAGATGCTACTATGTGCTAGGGAACTTCTTAGAACTGTTGGTATATTCTTACAACTTGTTACACCTGGGATATTCTTCTCTGTAGATGCTACTATGTGCCGCGGTCCAAACGGGCCCATAAATGTGGTTGAATAGAAATACATTCAAGTGGAAATTACACAAGGGACAGTCACTGTGAGATGTCCTCATGTGTGACTGTCCTTGTCACAAATGAGGACATCTCACAGTGACTATCCCTTGTGTAATTTCCACTTGAATGAGGACAGTCACTGTAAAGACAACATGATAATGTACACATACAATGAGTGTACATTATCATGTTGTCTTTACAGTGGCTTCCCTCATGTTGTATATTCTTCTCTGTAGATGCTACTATGTGCTAGGGAACTTCTTAGAACTGTTGGTATATTCTTACAACTTGTTACACCTGGGATATTCTTCTCTGTAGATGCTACTATGTGCCGCGGTCCAAACGGGCCCATAAATGTGGTTGAATAGCAATACATTTAAGTGGCAATTACACAAGGGACAGTCACTGTGAGATGTCCTCATGTGTGACTGTCCTTGTCACAAATGAGGACATCTCACAGTGACTGTCCCTTGTGTAATTTCCACTTGAATGAGGACAGTCACTGTAAAGACAACATGATAATGTACACATACAATGAGTGTACATTATCATGTTGTCTTTACAGTGGCTGCCCTCATGTTGTATATTCTTCTCTGTAGATGCTACTATGTGCTAGGGAACTTCTTAGAACTGTTGGTATATTCTTACAACTTGTTACACCTGGGATATTCTTCTCTGTAGATGCTACTGTGTGCTGGGGTCCAAACGGGCCCATAAATGTGGTTGAATAGCAATACATTCAATTGGAAATTACACAAGGGATAGTCACTGTGAGATGTCCTCATGTGTGACTGTCCTTGTCACAAATGAGGACATCTCACAGTGACTGTCCCTTGTGTAATTGCCACTTGAATGAGGACAGTCACTGTAAAGACAACATGATAATGTACACAAGTACTGTGAAGGTAGTTGCAAGTTACGGCTGTTTCATTGCATACCTGAAACAATGAAGATGTTACGGTCCACAAAACATTTGTGCTTGAAAGATGAACAAATAAAATTAAACTTCTAAATAACCAGAGCCGCTAACAATAAATTCAACACAGATATGTCCTCATTTCTGGGTATTTTAGCTCTGTAACAGCTGAATACCAGATTACATAATAATGACAAAAGAAAAATAAACCCAATGTACTCAGAAATTGTAGCTGTGATTTCGTGGAGGGAATCTCTCTCGGCACTGTTGAAAATACAAACGACAACGTTTCTTTACATTATCATGTTGCCTTTACAGTGACTGTCCCTTCTGTAATTGCCACTTGAAGGAGGACAGTCACTGTAAAGACAACATGATAATGTACACTTACAGCCCGTGTACATTATCATGTTGTCTTTAGAGTGACTATCCTCATTTGCTGAAGAAGAAAAGCATTAATGTGGTTGAATAGCAATACATTCAAGTGGCAATCACACAAGGGACAGTCACTGTGAGATGTCCTCATTTGTGACTATCCTTACAGTGAGTGTACATTATCATGTTGTCTTTAGAGTGACTGTCCTCATTTGTTGAAGAAGAAAAGCATTAATGTGGTTCAATAGCAATACATTCAAGTGGCAATTACACAAGGGACAATCGATCACTGTGAGATGTCCTCATGTGTGACTATCCTTGTCACAAATGAAGACATATCACAATGACTGTCCCTTGTGTAATTCAAGTGGCAATTACACAAGGGACAGTCACTGTGAGATGTCCTCATTTGTGACTATCCTTACAATGAGTGTACATTATCATGTTGTCTTTAGAGTGACTATCCTCATTTGTTGAAGAAGAAAAGCATTAATGTGGTTCAATAGCAATACATTCAAGTGGCAATTACACAAGGGACAATCGACCACTGTGAGATGTCCTCATGTGTGACTATCCTTGTCACAAATGAGGACATCTCTCAATGACTGTCCCTTCTGTAATTGCCACTTGAATGAGGACAGTCACTGTAAAGACAACATGATAATGTACACATACAATGAGTGTACATTATCATGTTGTCTTTACAGTGGCTGCCCTCATGTTGTATATTCTTCTCTGTAGATGCTACTATGTGCTAGGGAACTTCTTAGAACTGTTGGTATATTCTTACAACTTGTTACACCTGGGATATTCTTCTCTGTAGATGCTACTGTGTGCTGGGGTCCAAATGGGCCCATAAATGTGGTTGAATAGCAATACATTCAAGTGGCAATTACACAAGGGATAGTCACTGTGAGATGTCCTCATGTGTGACTGTCCTTGTCACAAATGAGGACATCTCACAGTGACTGTCCCTTGTGTAATTGCCACTTGAATGAGGACAGTCACTGTAAAGACAACATGATAATGTACACAAGTACCATGAAGGTAGTTGCAAGTTACGGCTGTTTCATTGCATACCCAAAACAATGAAGATGTTACGGTCCACAAAATGTTTGTGCTTGAAAGATGAACAAATAAAATTAAACTTCTAAATAACCAGAGCCGCTAACAATAAATTCAACACAGATATGTCCTCATTTCTGAGTATTTTAGCTCTGTAACAGCTGAATACCAGATTACATAATAATGACAAAAGAAAAATAAACCCAACGTACTCAGAAATTGTAGCTGTGATTTCACGGAGGGAATCTCTCTCGGCACTGTTGAAAATACAAATGACAACGTTTCTCTACATTATCATGTTGCCTTTACAGTGACTGTCCCTTGTGTAATTGCCACTTGAAGGAGGACAGTCATTGTAAAGACAACATGATAATGTACACTTACAGCCCGTGTACATTATCATGTTGTCTTTAGAGTGACTATCCTCATTTGTTGAAGAAGAAAAGCATTAATGTGGCTGAATAGCAATACATTCAAGTGGCAATCACACAGGGGACAGTCACTGTGAGATGTCCTCATTTGTGACTATCCTTACAGTGAGTGTACATTATCATGTTGTCTTTAGAGTGACTGTCCTCATTTGTTGAAGAAGAAAAGCATTAATGTGGTTCAATAGCAATACATTCAAGTGGCAATTACACAAGGGACAATCGATCACTGTGAGATGTCCTCATGTGTGACTATCCTTGTCACAAATGAGGACATCTCACAATGACTGTCCCTTGTGTAATTCAAGTGGCAATTACACAAGGGACAGTCACTGTGAGATGTCCTCATTTGTGACTGTCCTTACAATGAGTGTACATTATCATGTTGTCTTTAGAGTGACTGTCCTCATTTGTTGAAGAAGAAAAGCATTAATGTGGTTCAATAGCAATACATTCAAATGGCAATTACACAAGGGACAATCGATCACTATGAGATGTCCTCATGTGTGACTATCCTTGTCACAAATGAGGACATCTCACAATGACTGTCCCTTCTACAATTGCCACTTGAATGAGGACAGTCACTGTAAAGACAACATGATAATGTACACATACAATGAGTGTACATTATCATGTTGTCTTTATAGTGGCTGCCCTCATGTTGTATATTCTTCTCTGTAGATGCTACTATGTGCTAGGGAACTTCTTAGAACTGTTGGTATATTCTTACAACTTGTTACACCTGGGATATTCTTCTCTGTAGATGCTACTGTGTGCTGGGGTCTAAACGGGCCCATAAATGTGGTTGAATAGCAATACATTCAAGTGGAAATTACACAAGGGACAGTCACTGTGAGATGTCCTCATGTGTGACTGTCCTTATCACAAATGAGGACATCTCACAGTGACTGTCCCTTGTGTAATTTCCACTTGAATGAGGACAGTCACTGTAAAGACAACATGATAATGTACACAAGTACCGTGAAGGTAGTTGCAAGTTACGGCTGTTTCATTGCATACCCGAAACAATGAAGATGTTACAGTCCACAAAACATTTGTGCTTGAAAGATGAACAAATAAAATTAAACTTCTAAATAACCAGAGCCACTAACAATAAATTCAACACAGATATGTCCTCATTTCTGGGTATTTTAGCTCTGTAACAGCTGAATACCAGATTACATAATAATGACAAAAGAAAAATAAACCCAACATACTCAGAAATTGTAGCTGTGATTTCGCGGAGGGAATCTCTCTCGGCACTGTTGAAAATACAAATGACAACGTTTCTCTACATTATCATGTTGCCTTTAGAGTGACTGTCCCTTGTGTAATTGCCACTTGAAAGAGGACAGTCACTGTAAAGACAACATGATAATGTACACTTACAGCCCGTGTACATTATCATGTTGTCTTTAGAGTGACTATCCTCATTTGTTGAAGAAGAAAAGCATTAATGTGGCTGAATAACAATACATTCAAGTGGCAATCACACAGGGGACAGTCACTGTGAGATGTCCTCATTTGTGACTGTGCTTACACTGAGTGTACATTATCATGTTGTCTTTAGAGTGATTGTCCTCATTTGTTGAAGAAGAAAAGCATTAATGTGGTTCAATAGCAATACATTCAAGTGGCAATTACACAAGGGACAATCGATCACTGTGAGATGTCCTCATGTGTGACTATCCTTGTCACAAATGAGGACATCTCACAATGACTGTCCCTTGTGTAATTCAAGTGGCAATTACACAAGGGACAGTCACTGTGAGATGTCCTTATTTGTGACTGTCCTTACAATGAGTGTACATTATCATGTTGTCTTTAGAGTGACTGTCCTCATTTGTTGAAGAAGAAAAGCATTAATGTGGTTCAATAGCAATACATTCAAGTGGCAATTACACAAGGGACAATCGATCACTGTGAGATGTCCTCATGTGTGACTATCCTTGTCACAAATGAGGACATCTCACAATGACTGTCCCTTCTGTAATTGCCACTTGAATGAGGATAGTCACTGTAAAGACAACATGATAATGTACACATACAATGAGTGTACATTATCATGTTGTCTTTACAGTGGCTGCCCTCATGTTGTATATTCTTCTCTGTAGATGCTACTATGTGCTAGGGAACTTCTTAGAACTGTTGGTATATTCTTACAACTTGTTACACCTGGGATATTCTTCTCTGTAGATGCTACTGTGTGCTGGGGTCCAAACGGGCCCATAAATGTGGTTGAATAGCAATACATTCAAGTGGCAATTACACAAGGGACAGTCACTGTGAGATGTCCTCATGTGTGACTGTCCTTGTCACAAATGAGGACATCTCACAGTGACTGTCCCTTGTGTAATTGCCACTTGAATGAGGACAGTCACTGTAAAAGACAACATGATAATGTACACAAGTACCGTGAAGGTAGTTCCAAGTTACGGCTGTTTCATTGCATACCCGAAACAATGAAGATGTTACGATCCACAAAATGTTTGTGCTTGAAAGATGAACAAATAAAATTAAACTTCTAAATAACCAGAGCCGCTAACAATAAATTCAACATAGATATGTCCTCATTTCTAGGTATTTTAGCTCTGTAACAGCTGAATACCAGATTACATAATAATGACAAAAGAAAAATAAACCCAACGTACTCAGAAATTGTAGCTGTGATTTCGCGGAGAGAATCTCTCTCGGCACTGTTGAAAATACAAATGACAACGTTTCTCTACATTATCATGTTGCCTTTACAGTGACTGTCCCTTGTGTAATTGCCACTTGAAGGAGGACAGTCACTGTAAAGACGACATGATAATGTACACTTACAGCCCGTGTACATTATCATGTTGTCTTTAGAGTGACTATCCTCATTTGTTGAAGAAGAAAAGCATTAATGTGGCTGAATAGCAATACATTCAAGTGGCAATCACACAAGGGACAGTCACTGTGAGATGTCCTCATTTGTGACTGTCCTTACAGTGAGTGTACATTATCATGTTGTCTTTAGAGTGACTATCCTCATTTGTTGAAGAAGAAAAGCATTAATGTGGTTCAATAGCAATACATTCAAGTGGTAATTACACAAGGGACAATCGATCACTGTGAGATGTCCTCATGTGTGACTATCCTTGTCACAAATGAGGACATCTCACAATGACTGTCCCTTGTGTAATTCAAGTGGAAATTACACAAGGGACAGTCACTATGAGATGTCCTCATTTGTGACTGTCCTTACAATGAGTGTACATTATCATGTTGTCTTTAGAGTGACTTTCCTCATTTGTTGAAGAAGAAAAGCATTAATGTGGTTCAATAGCAATACATTCAAGTGGCAATTACACAAGGGACAATCGATCACTGTGAGATGTCCTCATGTGTGACTATCCTTGTCACAAATGAGGACATCTCACAATGACTGTCCCTTCTGTAATTGCCACTTGAATGAGGACAGTCACTGTAAAGACAACATGATAATGTACACATACAATGAGTGTACATTATCATGTTGTCTTTACAGTGGCTGCCCTCATGTTGTATATTCTTCTCTGTAGATGCTACTATGTGCTAGGGAACTTCTTAGAACTGTTGGTATATTCTTACAACTTGTTACACCTGGGATATTCTTCTCTGTAGATGCTACTGTGTGCTATGGTCCAAACAGGCCCATAAATGTGGTTGAATAGCAATACATTCAAGTGGCAATTACACAAGGGATAGTCACTGTGAGATGTCCTCATGTGTGACTGTCCTTGTCACAAATGAGGACATCTCACAGTGACTGTCCCTTGTGTAATTAACACTTGAATGAGGACAGTCACTGTAAAGACAACATGATAATGTACACAAGTACCGTGAAGGTAGTTGCAAGTTACAGCTGTTTCATTGCATACCCGAAACAATGAAGATGTTACGGTCCACAAAATGTTTGTGCTTGAAAGATGAACAAATAAAATTAAAGTTCTAAATAACCAGAGCCTCTAACAATAAATTCAACACAGATATGTCCTCATTTTCCGGTATTTTAGCTCTGTAACAGCTGAATACCAGATTACATAATAATGACAAAAGAAAAAATAAACCCAACGTACTCAGAAATTGTAGCTGTGATTTCACGGAGGGAATCTCTCTCGGCACTGTTGAAAATACAAATGACAACATTTCTCTACATTATCATGTTGCCTTTACAGTGACTGTCCCTTGTGTAATTGCCACTTGAAGGAGGACAGTCACTGTAAAGACAACATGATAATGTACACTTACAGCTCGTGTACATTATCATTTTGTCTTTAGAGTGACTATCCTCATTTGTTGAAGAAGAAAAGCATTAATGTGGCTGAATAGCAATACATTCAAGTGGCAATTACACAAGGGACAGTCACTGTGAGATGTCCTCATTTGTGACTATCCTTATAGTGAGTGTACATTATCATGTTGTCTTTAAAGTGACTGTCCTCATTTGTTGAAGGAAAAAAGCATTAATGTGGTTCATTAGCAATGTATTCCCAGCATCTGTACCTGCATCTCTCTTATATACTACAAGTTACTTGCCATCAGAAATTTCAGTTCCCTCACGTGACATTGATGGTGAAGTGTTCTTTTCAAAACCATCATCTGTGGTTACCAATGCTCCTGTTTTAGGCAATAAGTTTGTTGCATTCCATGAGCCATTGGTCAAGTTTCTTCTACGAGCTTCTGATGCCTGAAAATCTAAGCAGCGCCTACGCATGCCTCGTTGTGGTTGATTATCATTCTGTACATGAATTATAATGAGTAATCAGTTTTGGGCCTTGGAATCTTGTATGTAACATGCACAGGCATTTGATGGCTAAATGAATCTATTTAAAAGCATCAACTTTTCTTACATGATGCTGGATACATAAGTAGAACAAGCGTATATCAAATTGGAAGCAATCAGAACTCCACAATGACATATTATTTAGAGTACTCTTCAGTTTAAGTAATAATGCATATATTGACACTGTAAAGACAACATGATAATGTACACTCACTGTAAAGACAACATTATAATGTACACTCACTGTAAGGACAGTCACAAATGAGGACATCTCACAGTGACTGTCCCTAGTGTAATTGCCACTTGAATGTATTGCTATTCAGCCACATTAATGCTTTTCTTCTTCAACAAATGAGGATAGTCACTGTAAAGACAACATGATAATGTACACTCACTGTGAGTGTACATTATCATGTTGTCTTTACAGTGACTATCCTCATTTGTTGAAGAAGAAAAGCATTAATGTGGCTGAATAGCAATACATTCAAGTGGCAATTACACTAGGGACAGTCACTGTGAGATGTCCTCATTTGTGACTGTCCTTACAGTGAGTGTACATTATCATGTTGTCTTTACAGTGGCTGTCCTCATTTGTTGAAAGAAAAAAGCATTAATGTGGTTCATTAGCAATGTATTAAATTAATTTATTTTTTTTAATCCACCCACGGGCGTCGCAATTGCGACGGCAACCCATCGCAATGCGATGCAGGCGCCCGTCGCAATTGCTTGGGAGGTCCATCGCGATTGCGACGGCCCTCTGAAGCCATGCGACGGGGGGGCGACGGCCATGCCGCTAACAAATCTTAGTCACATTACGACGGGATATGTGTCGCAATTGCGACGGCTACCCATAGACGTCACAATTTGTGACTAAAAAATAGTGACGTCTATGGGTGTTGCTATTGCGACACATAGCTGTCGCAATTGCGACACATAGCCGTCGCAAAATGACCCCAAATGTATTAGTGACACAATAGGTACAATCGCCAAGGATTCTTCAATGTGCCTGAGACTATCAAATTTAATCTATGATTCAATTTCAACCTTCTTGTTACTACACAGCTACAAACTCAAGTCTTCTTCTTATTGGTTAAATACGTGGAAAGTATCTACCTAGGGCATCAAATCTTGAAGCAATATGCCTCCTTCCATAGTCTGAGCACTTATATTATTAAAGTGCATAACCTTGGGTTGCTTCTCACCCAATGGCATTGGAATCCAATGGGGAAACCGCAAGTCAAGGTTCCACCTTCATGACAGATTTTCCCGAGTCGGTCTATCAGTGAGGTTCGGTTCTTGCGTAGATCAACACCAAATTTAAAATACAATGTTTGCAAAGTCTAGTTAAATGAACTCTAACAAGAACTGTGGATGCACAAATGAACCTGCAGTGATATTAAAACTCTCTAACCATTACATGATCGGGTTTTCTATGACAATCAAGCCATGTGTTCAGTTCATAACCGACTGTGTAAATGTAACTAAAAATTGAAATAAAATGATAGTCAAAACTAAGATGGATTCGAATAAAAAATGTATACAATGAACTTGTAGAATGATCAATCCATCTACCTATTTGCAACAGATAGAGTATGATAACAAAAATGTACACAGAATGTTTTTTGGGTTTCTTTTATTCAACGCTGCTTCGAAGATCATCTCCTTGTGCCAATCTTGTGATTGGAAAAGGTTTAAAAACCACTTCCAAAAATTCTTACAACTGATCCAACCAACATAAAATTGGTTGTGGTCATTGTAGAACCAGACTTACAATCTGCCGATAGTGTTGCAAAAAATTAACAACATTTCACAATCTGTGCAACTTTGGAGTGCAACTTTGTCAAAAATGCACTAAAACTCAATAAAAAATTCGTAAAAGAAATAAGAGGTTGATGTAAGGTCTAGATCCCTCAAATTCCATAAAACTAAAGAAAATAAACTAAAACATACTAAAACCAAGTGTAGCCATTCAGAGCCAACTAGGATCCCAAACTGGCCTAGGAACCAACAGTCGGTTATATGAGGAAACAATTTCAACATTCCTTAACAATGAGTTAGGAAATTTTTCCCAAATGATGGGAAACAAAATTAAATCCCACTAAAACATAAACAAACTTAACCCCCACTAGAACAGTCTAGTGGACTAAGACATCCCTGGTTAATGAAAACACCAAAAGATTCTTGACCACACAAAATGACCAAACTCAAAATGATTATTTTATTATTTTATTATTTTATTGTTTTAAATAATTAAAAAATGGGATCCTTACACACCCACACTCCCATCTATGATTCACTCACATGGATCCAATACAAAAAATTGTATTTCTCTTGGAAAAAATTGTGATTTTTAACATTTTTTGAGTGGTGTTTGATTTCTCCTAAACCCATGCGGATTAGTATGGAAAAAATAACTTCATAGGAATTATTTTAGATGTCTTAGCTTCTTGTATGTTGCAAAAAAATGAGGTTATTTCGTTGAGAAAATTAAGATAAATCAGGTGACAGTCAATAACAGGTCATTTATGCACATAAACTAGGGTTGTCAACTTTGTTGAATCATATCTCTCAATTCAACCATGGGAAAATTCTAATTCTAGGTTTAAATGAGAGATATGAGGGTCTATTTTCTTTTGTAGTTAGTTTTTGACCGAATGGTGGTGATTCCAAGGAGACTAGGACTAAAAACCTAGTTGGGCATCTCTATGTGACTGGCAGAGTGGGATAACCAGAAGTTGTAGATCCCATAAATTTTGATGAGCTTCGAGTTAGAGGCTAATATTGGAGGTTTGGACTTGTTTCAAGTTCCTCTAAATGTTCCTACAGTTAGATTGTCTAGAGACCATGTCTATGTTGCACCTCCTTCACTAAACCAACCATTTAGGCCTCCTACCCTTTGGAGAAGATTGGTGAATATTGGGAGTTTGGAGGAGATTCAGAACTGATCCGTTTGGGAGACTTATTGCCCAACTATTAGAACCAAGACTACCTTACTATCCCTCTTTTTCCTTTGGGAAACTTGGTGAGAAAGATTAAAATAGTGGCCAGAATTAACTGGTGAATACCTTGTCTAAGAGGACAGTTCTAAATTTTGGGTGTGATAAGACCAAGTTTGTGTTTTGGTTTCCCTATGAAATGTCAATAGAGATGAATTCCATTTAAGTGAACTTTTAAGCTATGATTCCAAATATGAACCTTTAGGCTATTATTCACCAAACTCTAAATGATGAGTTTGGTATTGTGTATTCCATTTAAGTGAACTTTTAGGCTATGATTCTTGCATTATAATGATCTGTGTCATCTGTCTTTTATTAAGTTACTAATGGCCATTAAGATGGATATGTGAATGGGCCATTACCTCACTTTATAGAAATAATGTAAGATTTGGGTTGAAGTTGAAAGGGATGATCAAGTTATTATTCATAGTTAACCTTTGATAGATTTATGGTGGTTGGATTATGATCATTTGACATGAATGATATAATGTTATCTCTACTAAAATTTATTATATCTAACATGATTACTATGTTGCTATGGACAATTTGTAACTGACACAAAATATTTAAGGACAATATTATCCCTAAACACATCAAGAAACATCAATAGTTATTGGAAGGCACTGCTCACATACATGTTAGAATAGAGTAAGAGATATTAATGACTATCATGTAACATAATTCAAATCCTCAAGAATATTACACATTACTTAATACATAAAAAATAATAAATTTTTCATGTGATATAACATAGTTGACCTACATTTATTACAATAGTAGACTAAGCCTCACTCTCATCCCAAAATAAGATGTAGTCCTACCATTTATCATATGAACACAAACACTTGAAGCCACAACCATTGATATTCATAAGGGTGAATTAAGCTCCATCTATATGTTAGTCAAGGTAACTTTTTGTGAATCTAAGAGAACAAAAATGACACAATAAAATCTGGACTATATATTTTGTCAAATGCAGAGTAATCTAAAATTATACTACTCAATTTTAAACCCTTAAAATAAAAGTTTGATTATTTTTTAGCAAGGGATAGCCACTCACCAATAATCTGAGGTGAAATGCCTAGATGAGAACCACACAAAATAGGACACCAGTTACATAATAGTAACCAATGTTAACATAAGCAACAATTTACTACCACCTTGATCTAATGGCTACTCCTATAAGAAAAAATGTGTTATACAAAATTTTCAATGTGTTATCCGATGGCTATCTAGACTTTGCTTGGTAAGTAATAATATCACTAGAAATATACCTAAGGATATTGGAAACCTTACAGGCTTGTTCTATCTTAATCTCTGATATAACAATTTTATTAGGGAAGTTATGAGTACATTAGGACTTCTTAAGAATCTACATTTGTTGGACTTGAGATCCAACAAGGTCCAAGGAAACATTCCACCAGAGTTTAGTATGTTGGTAATGGTTTTGATAATGGTAAGGATGTAGGAAATATAGGATGTAGGAAACATAGGATTTAGGAAACGTAGGGTTGTGTTTAAGTCATGGAATGCTACGTATCTTGCCATGATCCAAAAAATACAATCTCCATCCTCTTTTGATCAGTACAGGTTGATTGCTTTATGCAATTCAATATACAAAATTATGGAAAAAGAAATGGCAACCAGACTCATATTTTGTTTCAATGACATAATAAACAAAGAGAAGATTGGATTCTTAAAGGATAAATAAATCCTTGATGGTATCTATGGGTGCAAATACCTAAGCATTCAGATTTTCCTAAGTAGTACTTTGAGTAGCCCTCCTACACATGTGCTATTGTGAAAATCATCACAAGTCCATTTGTTGGAGGGCTACTCAAAGTACACATGTTTGGAGGTCTGAAGGAAACAAGAGAATTTGAAGAGTCATGAGTCTTAAGATTGTACTTAATATAGCCAAGCTTCATTCAATGGTACATTCAAACATGAAACAAAGATCATTCTTAAACTAGATTAAACTAGTAAAACAAAGGACATACTGATTATAAGTAAACTAGTAAACCAAAGGACATGCTTTTACTACTAAGTCTCTATTTGTAATAGAATACAATAGAGTACAATATAATACAATGCTTTTAGTACTAAGTCTATGTTAGTAAACTTAAATGAATACACCAAGAAGTACCAAATGATGAATGCTCAATTGTTGTAATGGCAAAGCAATATCAGAACCGTCCATTTCTAGAACTTGATTTTTCTATACTCCTAATGATTTTTCTTATTTCTTGCCTTTGCTTGGTGACATGATTTTGAACATTGTTGACATACTTAAATGGAATACACAATACCAAATGATGAATGCTCAATTGTTGTAATGGCAAAGCGTCAGAACCGTCCATTTCTAAAATTTGATTTTGTATAGTCTTAATTATTTTTCTAGATAGTCCTAATGATTTTGAAAATTATTGACAAAGAGTGTTTCTTTTTTTTATTATAGTATAAATAATTTTTCTATAGTCATAATGATTTTTCTTATTTCTTGTCTTTTGTCCCTTTTTGATTTCCTATGTCTGTGCTTCGTGACAGGATTTTGTCACCTTCTTTTGATGGTATATTTCATTCAATCTATATGTGGAATACTATTTTATTCACTATTTTATTTCAGTTTCATATTTCTTTCATTTTTCATATACACAGAGACTACACATGCTGATTAAAAAATGAGCTATTGGATTTAGGTTTACTTTTCATTATTGTAAATGGTTAATATTTTTGATGGTACTCCTTGGTGTATTTCATATAAAAATAATAAATGTAGTAACGATGGTGTAGTGCATTATTGATATATAGGCTCGATGACTCTTGTCAACATGCCAAACTGTCAATGTGGTGGTGGGTAGTGTGTGTTGAAGACTTCACAGACATCAAACAACCCTGGACGATAATTTTGGTGCTGTCCAAATAGAAAAAAGGTTGCTAATGTGTATATATTTAATTTTTCTAATGTAAATAATATTTACTATAATATAAGAACTAATGTAGACTGGGCATCACAGGGAAATAATGGTTGCGGATACTTTAGTTGGGTCGATGCCAACTCATCTGCATCTATCTGCCCATCTCCACTTATCCGCGATGAAGGATTTGAGTGCAAAACATGTCGGGCTAGGGAAAATTTTGAAATTATATTTTTACGATGCCTTCTCTGTATTGTAATCGCATATCTTTGTTGTGACCATATGCAGAGATGAACTTGGGAATTAGTTAGTTTAGTATTTTCATATTATAACTAATATTTTAATATGGATATGACGTAACTTCTCTTTGCCTCAAGTGCGCATATATATGGTTTACATCTTTTTTTAGAATAATTCTTCATGTTTATGGTTCAGGTGAGCCCCAATTTGCTATCAATCACATGATTTTATGTATAGTGTTTTCTTGGTTATTCCATTTGTTCCTTGACCTTGACTATGGATTGACTATCATTTTCAAGATTGAGTGAGGCTTCATACCACGCACCGTCTATAGATTTGTATGCAATGCTGATTTATGAATGTAAATAATGCTTTAAATGTAATCTATGAATGATGCATGGTATGAAGTCTTGCTAAAGTTTGAGTGCCCCCCTTTATTCCAATGAGAGATTGGAATGAGCTCATTTTGGATGCAAAGGAGAAAAGGGATACTGAAAGAGGAATTACACCAGTAAATGAGAGAAATTAAATTTGACTTACTATCCAAAACACATAAAAAACATGCACATAAATATGATAGCTGAGAAACATAAATGCAGATTTCACAATAGCTGACAAACATAATTGTAGGCATCATGGTCACAATTTTTTGGAGACAATGTAATTAAGCGATATACCCAAGCGATGGAGAGCAACTTCTACACCTCCAATTCTAGTTTGAATACATTTGTTGGAGGACCTGGTATTCATGAGCAACATATGTAGTCAACTTGGAATCAAAGGTGCGGGAGTTCCTCTCCATCGTCTGGGTATACAACTCAATTATGTTGTCTCCAAAACATTGTGACCATGATGCCTACAATTATGTTTCTTAGTTGTTGTGTCCCAAGACCCCTTATGACCCTTTATGACCATTTACAATCCCTAAGAATACATTTTAGAGGTCTTAAAATATCGTAAAAGTTCATAAGAGGCTCCTAGGAGGGGCCAGATGAGCTTTCACCTTCACATGGTTGGCCCTGTTAAGTAGAGAATGTTATACTCTTCTCAAAACTAAGAGAAGTTCAATAATTTAAGGTCTCAGTCCATGGAGATGGTGAAAAATGATAGAAATTAATGATGGAGAGTATTTAGATAATGAGAAGACATATATGTAGTAGAGTCCAGAAGAGAGTTTTTTGGAGATTTGCTAGATGTAGAGATTTTCTAGAGAGGGTTTCCAGATTGAGTACTAGTGCAGAGATGATGATTCAGTACTACGTCTATAAAACCTTCACAAATATCCCTTTTTTGGCCTCCACCCATACCTCTTGCACAATAGCTTCAAGAGTAAGCCAAGTAGGATCCCCCATGGGCTTATGCTTCCATTGTACCAAATACTCAAGATAGGTGTGTCTCCAGGTCTTCTGTGCAACTCTAGTGTCCAAAATGTTGTCAATCTCCAAAGGATGTTATGTGATAATATTGTTATGTGTTAATGAATTCTTGATAAGTGTTGCGTATTAATGAATGTTATATCATATTAATGTATGTTATGTGATTGTATTGATTGAATGTTGTAGTTCATAAATGGATGAATGAAGTGTGTAATTAGATGTTAATGAGGAATTTAGATTGATGTTAGGGAAAGGGGGGTGAGGCCAGATGAGCTTCCACCTTCATGTGGTTGGCCTTGTTAAGTAGAGAATATTAAAGTATTCTTGAAACCAAGTGAAGTTCAAACTAATATACCTTCATTATTTAATCAATTTCATTTGTTCTAATTCTTTACTCATAAGTGCATTTTGAATGTGTCATTGTTAGTCAACTATCAAATAAAAAACTAGAAAGGCCAATAGTCAACTTCTCATTGCCATTGTCTGGCATGATACGGATTCATTTCGTGTAAGTATTCTCATATTGAATGCATCAACCTCTCTTTGCCTAATGTGTATTATTTCATTGGTTTTTGTTTTTGAGTAGGTGAAGTGTTAAATCAGTTCCTATCTTCTATTCTTAATTCGTTCAAACTGTAGGAGGGCCTGACAGATATACTCAACATAGAATTGATTGCTAGTCTGGGAAATTGAGCACACTGAGTCTTTGGCTTGAGAGAAAGAGTTGGGTAATGTTGTTTCTGGAGACCTGTGTAATTTTCCTTAGTGGCCTCTTTTTTTTTTAATGGGTATTTTTATATATATGTAGTGTCCATGTTTTTTTTGAATACAGATTCTTTTTGTGTATATGCTAGTGCTATGGAACCTAAATAAACAATTATGAATGTAATAGATAATGTCTTCGATGAATGAATTGATGTACCACATGCAAACCAAAATCCATGCTTAATGCCATTTTTTGCAAAATGAGTTTGTCTATTAGCATATCAGATTTTGTTACACCCTTCATTACTATAATGTTTAAGTTAAGTATTGATGCAATTTTCTAAAGTAGCAAGTTCTATTGTCATTATTTTTTTTCTAGTGGTTCTGAGGAGATCAAGAATTATCAAGGAAAGATATTGAAGTGGAAATGAAAAGTTTCTAAGAGGTTACAAATATTGAGTCATCGATCAAGTATACATTTTTTTAAGTAATAGGTACATAAATGGTTAAGTTTTCCTAAATTTTTAAAATAAGTCATAATTATTCAGTATCATATTCTTAGCTGCAAGTTGTAGGTCTTTATACCATAAGTATTCTCAGCTTCATTTTGTGTAAGTATTCTCGTAAGTGTCCAAATATCAAAATATAGTTGTAGGATTGAAAAAAAAGACAAGATAAAAAGGTCATAGGCCCATACAAGACACCCACCAAAATATAGACCATCAATTTATAGAACCCTTGCAAGATATCCCAAGGAATGACAGGTAGTGAAAACTAGATAGATAGAAGAAAGAACATAACCATATGCTGCCTCACCTGTTTGCGGTAAGCCAAACTCAGTCCAGTTCTCTTAACAATGGTACATATCTATCCAAGTGCAGAAACCTTCAAAGATTTGTAGCGGTAAAGAGAATCCCCATATTTTATCAGCCTAACATAGTCTTTGGCCACTTTGGTAATGAGATTGCGAGCAATATTGATTTGGCCAAAGGCCAACTTGTAGTGATCTTTATCATATAAAACATTTAGCAAATCTCCATAAAATGGATGCACGTCATCTTGGCAGGGGAAATCATCTTAGCAAATACATCTGAAGCAACAGCAGTAGAAAATTCATCATTGACACTTTTCTGGCATATTTCATTAACTCTTCAAAATGAGCAGCCTTTATTTCAACTACCTCATCACTATCATCCTCATCCATTGCCTCAGGGTTCTCACTTCTTTTTATTTCACATACAATATCCTGTAAAAGTGCAGAGGAAAGAGAACATGACAAATTGAAATAATAAGATACAAGTTGAGGAAAATATAATCAAAAAATGTAAAATTCTAACAAACTAGTTCAAAAAAGACCATTAAGAAATTCATAACCAAATCTAGTTTGCAAAAGCCGCCGTAATTGAAACTCACCTTCTCAAGATTTTTTCTAATAGCATACTTGTATCACCACTAGCAATTGAAACTCACCTTCTCAATATTTTTTCTAATAGCATACTTGCAGCACCACTAGCATCCCCAACAATTGTGTACTAAGTTTCCTAACTGTATAAGTCATCATCATCTTTATTATCTGTTGTAGCAAATACATCCAAAGCACCAACAAAAGCACCAGGAAATCAAAATTCAGAACCAAAGCCTTGAGATTGTTGTAGTGTTCATGCAAAGGCTTGATACTTCTGAATATCAGCATCACTGACACTTCTTCGGGCATATTTCATTGAATCCTCAAAATGAGTAGCCTTTATTTCAGCTTCCTCATCACTATCATCCTCATCCATTGCCTCGAGGTTCTCACTTCTTTTTCTTTCACGTTCAATATTATCCCGTAAAAGTGCAGAGGAAAGAGAACATGACAAATTGAAATAATAAGATACAAGTAGAGGAAAATTGAATCGAAAAATGTAAAGTTCTAACAAACCAATTCAAAAAAAACCATTAAGAAATTCATAACCAAATCTAGTTTGCAAAAGCCGCCACAATTGAAACTCACCTTCTCAATATTCTCTCTAATAGAATATAATTGCAAGCCCGTTGACAAATCTCTATAATATCTCATTAATAAATATAATGGATGGGGCATTCTTCTCATCCTCCTCAAAAGCCTTCCAGAGATTGCTTTCACTTTCTCCAGCCAACTTTGACATGATCTCAGCTCCATTGATACAGAAAAAGAAGGCACCAATTTCATTTTCCACTGCCCTAGCAATTAAAGTTTTCCCAGAACCAAGAGGCCTATAGAGTAGAATACCCTTTGGGGGCTTCACACTAATAGATTTGAAGAGTTGTGGGCATCTACGAGGAAGCTCTACCAATTCATGGATCACCAGTCAGAATTAGTTGAACTAGACTTTCTTTTTTGTAGAATTGATTTAGTATAGAATATTTTCCAGTAGGATTTTTTTAAAAAAAGAAAGGTTTTTGTAGCATTATCTACCACTTGAGAAAAAGTTTCCATAGCTAAATTTCCTTTCCACAGTTAATATTTCTCTAAAGACTTACAAGTTAGTAAGTCCTTAGCTAAAGGGCTGATAAACTAAATAAGGTTTGAAACATATGAACAGATAAAACTCATACAAGCAAAAGCTAGAGCTAAATTGAATAGCATTGGCTATTTGTCAGCGGAAGGTCCCTACTAGAACAGACACATTTGTCACTTCATTAAGATGAAAATTGTGTACTAAGTTTCCTAACTATATAATTCATCATCATCTTTATTATCTGTTGTAGCAAATACATCCGAAGCACCAGTAGAAGCACTAGGAAATCAAAATTCAGAACCAAAGCCTTGAGATTGTTGTAGTGTTTGTGCAAAGGCTTGATACTTCTAAATATCAGCATCACTGACACTTCTTCGGGCATATTTCATTGACTCCTCAAAATGAGTAGCCTCTATTTCAGCTACCTCATCACTATCATCCTCATCTGTTGCCTCAGGGTTCTCACTTCTTTTTCTTTCACGTTCAATATTATCCTATAAAAGTGTAGAGGAAAGAGAACATGACAAATTGAAATAATAAGATACAAGTAGCAGAAAATTGAATCAAAAAATGTAAAATTCTAACAAACCAATTCAAAAAAACCATTAAGAAATTCATAACCAAATCTAGTTTGCAAAAGCCACCACAATTGAAACTCACCTTCTCAATATTTTCTCTAATAGAATACTTGTAAGCCCGCTGACAAATCTCTGTAATATCTCATCAATAAATATAATGGATGGGGCATTCTTTTCAGCCTCCTCAAAAGCCTTCTGGAGATTTCTTTCACTCTCTCCAGCCAACTTTGACATGATCTCAACTCCATTGATATAGAAAAAGAAGTCACCAATTTCATTTGCCACTTCCCTAGCAATTAAAGTTTTCCTAGAACCAGGAGGCCCATAGAGTAGAATACCCTTTGAGGGCTTCAAACCAATAGATTTGAAGAGTTGTGGGTGTCTAAGAGGAAGGTCTACCAATTCACGCAGAGCAGAGAAGATGGATTGCTAGAGCACAAAGTAGTCTAGAAAATAGAACAAGCAGGGACCTGCTAGCAACAAGCAGCATAATGAGTGTGGACACCTGAAGATAAATATCTAGACTAACCACCGATCAGGATGCTATTGGTGATTAGTCTAGATATTTATCTTTAATTTTGTTTTAACACTACATGTTGCGTTGAACTTTCGACGACCCTATGTCGAAAGTCTGGCCTAAAATTGACCATTCTGTGTCAAAATATGGCATCGTGGGTTTGGCATCTTGATCGGAGCAACTAAAATTTTTGACCAAATATGGTCAAAATTTAACTGTCACAAGTTTGGCATCCTATTCGGAGTGCCCAAAGTTTTCAACCAATATTCATCGAAAGATCAACCAATACACAAACACTTACCAATGTTGTCTTCAGCCTAGGTTGCCCTCGTTTTCGACCAATAGTGGAGTTGATCATTTGACGGGTTCAGTAGTGGTCTATATTTTGATGTGAAAAATAGAGATGAACCTATTGGTCGACCATTTGACCAAGTTGGTTAGAAACTTGGACCAATAGTGCATCGAAAAATGGTGCAAAATATACTAGTGCTTGAGCTTGGTATACCAAGATGGACTCCTTCCTTCTATCAATTGGGTTCACTTAGTGCCATTTTGATCTGAATGTCTATATTTTGTAGAAGGATGATATTCTCACTTTCCTTTTCCTCTATGTTGATATTTTGTTGATCACAAGGAGTCACTCATCCCATATCACAACAATCAAAATTTCCCTTCATGATCAGTTCCTTATGTCTGACTTAGGCCTTCTCTACTACTTCTTAGGGATTAAGATTACTCAGTCACCTTCTGGTATATTCATTATACAACCTAAGTATGCTCTTGATATGCTCTCAAGATTTCACATCGTTGACTATAAGTCAGCATTGACTCCATTACTATTAGATGTCAAACTTGAGTCTTCTTGTTCTTCACCCTTGGTCGATGCTACCTTGTGCTGGAAATTGTAATGGAAACAATTGTTGTATTGTCATTGATGTCAAAACCTTAACTAGTTAGACTGTTGCTACTTAGGAAAGTACTATATCTATTGAATTGTTGTGGAAGATAGGGTTTGCATGGTAACTATAGTACCTAAGGAAAGGTTGATGTTATCTTGAGGATGGTAACAATAGCACCTAAGGAAAGGTTGAGTTATCTTGTTATTACAAAGTGTATTTGACTATGTTGCACAATGATGAGATAATGTATTGTTTATCTTAGTAAGATTGAAGACTAAACTAGTAGGCTTGACCAAGCAAAAAGGAAGAAATCATGTTTAAGCTGAGTGTTGCTAGTGTCAACTGAGTTGGTAGATGCCGAGAAAAATCTAGTGTCAAATGAGCACTAGTAAATTGCTGAGGAAGATTGTATAAGCCAAGGAACTTTTCTCAGTAATGACCGAGCTTACTGAATGGTGACCGAGCAAACAATCACTATATTGATTGAGCATCAGAAATTTTATATTTGAAGAGAATTCAGATCCAGAGCCGACATTGTTTGAATTCTTGGATTATGTAAAATGTGTTGACTTTATTTATTGATTGTTTGTAAGCATTTAATGCACTGTAAAATGTTTTATTGTAAATCTTTATGAGATTTGTAAGATGTTTCTAGAAGAGAAACCAAAGGAAAGATAGTGGGTAGATTCAATGAATCTGACCTAACCCTAAGATCTACAAAAAAGATTAAGTGGCAAAAGATGGATTAACCTAGTAGAGGAAAACATAAAAAGAACCTAAGCATGAGATGTAAAGACACACACAGACAGATGAATGTTGAAGCGGTGAATGGTGAATGTTGGAGATTATAAAGTTCATTGATTGTCTAAGCAAGAAGGCTGAAGTTGAAGTGTGGTGATTTCTTGAAGGAAGATACCAAGCAGATCAGTGATAGGTAATGCAAAGTTTTAAAGTTAGTGAACCAACATTTTGTGAACTGAATTGGGTCTGATATTTGCAAAGTTAGTTGTATGTTTTTAGATGAATACTACTACTACTTTCTAACCATTGTAACAGTCAAAATCCTTTTAACAGAGGTTGACTTAATAGTCATATATTAAATCCTTTGAACAAGGTTCCATTTAGATGAATTTATGTAAGTCTTGAGAAGGCTCACTTTTAACAGGGTGGTTTAAATCCTTTAACTGGGTCACACCTAATAGTGTGCATTGTAACCTTTAACAGGGTTGGCTTTTAATAGAGCTCACTTCAGAAGAGTGAAAATAATAGTAGCATGTTACAAAGTGGTTTTTCCCAAATTGGGTTTCCACTATAAATCCCGGTGTCAATACTTGTGTGAATGTTTTGGTTTGAATATTTAAGTGTTTTACAAGTTAAATACAGCTGGGTAGTGGACTGCATTGTTATATGTTTCTGTTATTTGAATCAATGATGAACGAGTAATGTCTTGGATGCTTGATCTAATTCTAAGTAAAGTTTAAGTTTGTTTTATACATCTAGACCTAACAACAATGGATTCACGCCCCCTCTCTGTTGTTCTAAATCATATTAACAATTGGTATTAGAGCTATGTTGCTTATAGAAAACACGTTTAAAGGGGCTTGAAGTAAATGATTAGGATGTATAAAAAGGAGGTACCGAAGCTTAACAAGGAGAACTTCCCTACATGGAAAAGTTTGATGAAGCTACATCTGGTCGGTATTGGTGACTCTTTAATGTACTACATTGAACACAACCATGTCACACTTGTTGCACCACTGACTATTGAGGAAATGAGAGCTAAGCAAGAACACAATCAGGCAATGTTGGAAATTGCATCTTCCCTAAGTTATCCTGAATTTGAAGATGTGAAGGATTTCTTAATTGCTAAGGAGATGTGGCACACTCTTGCAAGGACCTATGGTGGAGATCTGAATGTATTGAAAGCTAAAGCCAAGAGTCTCAGAGGTAAGTTTGATGAAATGAAAATGCAAGAAGGAGAAAATATTGCTCAATACTGTGGTAGAATTAAAGAAGTTGTTAATGCTATTAGAGGTTCAAATGGAGTAATTGATGATGAAACTATAATTGGAAAAGTGCTAAGAACTCTTCATCCTATTTATGCTATTAAGATTTTAGCTATTCATGAATCTAGATGTAATTCTGCTAATGCACTTACTTTGGAAAGTTTGGTTGGCAAGATGATTGCTTTTAAACTTTCTAACTATGATAATTTCACTGTTCGAAGTATTGGAAATGTTGAATCTACTTTTAAGTCTCAAGTGGTTCTGAATAAGCCTAAGAAAGAAAAGGAAAGATGCATCAGTGAAAGTGATAGTGACAATGACACTTCTGATGAAGAACTTGAAGATCTAGAAGCTATTATGGCTAGAAGACTAAGGAGGGGAAAAGGAAAGTATAAAGGTAAACTCCCTATTATATGTTTTTCATGTAATAAAGTTGGTCATATAGCTGCTAGATGTCCTGACAGGAAATACAAAGATGAAGGAAGAAAAGGAAAACACAAAGAAAGAAGAGATGATGGAAGCTACCAAAGGAACATAGACTACAAAGAAGGTAAGAAATCTTGTTACATTGCTGAAGAAGAAACTAATATTGAAAGTGAAGATTTTGAGATTGAGGTAGTCTATGTAGATGTCTGCATACATAGATGTCTACACCTAGAACACCTCCATAGAATGGTATAGAAGAAAGGAGAAACAGATCTATCTTGGACTGTGCAAGGACATTGATGATTGAAAAGAATGTGGCATAGAAATATTGGAAGGAAACTATAACTACAGCTGTCTATACTCTCAACCGGGTATAAATAAAGAAAGGTACAAATCTGACACCCTATGAATTATGGCATGGATATGCACCAAATGTTAAATACTTTAGAATCTTTGGAAGCAAGTGCTATATACTGAAAGAAACTAGAAATGGAAAGTTTGATGCTAAAAGTGAGGAAGGCATATTCCTAGGGTACTCCAAAAAAAGTAAAGCTTATAAGTGTTTGAACTCTAACACTAACAAAGTTGTGGAAAGTCTGAATGTCAAGATTGATGAGTATGCAAATAGAAATGAAGCTGATAGTAAAAGAGAACCAGAAGATTACAGATCTTTTGTGTACATTGAAGAAGATGAAGAAAGTAACAGACTTGCACCTAATGTCAAGTCTCAAGTAAGCAATGCCGAGCGACAGAGTGAAGCTGTCGAGTATCAGGAGAATAGTGCTGAGAGAGAACAAGATCATGTCGAGTGACAGAATAATGCTACCAAGTATCAAGAAGAGATTGCTGAGCATTCAAAAGTTGAATCTAACAATCTTGTTGGGGAACCTGATGAAACAAGCAATCTGTATATGAAACATGATGAAGTAACATGTATTCTATTGGCCAAAATCTTTGTAGATGATATTATTTTTGGAGGAGATGATGCACTATGTATAGGATTTTCAAATGAGATGAAAATTGAATTTGAGATGAGTATGTTTGGAGAAACCAAATTCTTTGTTGGTCTGCAAGTTTATCAAAAGAAGAAAGGAATTTTCATTACACAGTCAAAGTATATTAATGAGATGCTGAAAACCTTTAGAATGGAAGATTCTAGACTAGTAAGTACCCCTATGGTGACTGGACAGAAGTTATCTAAGAATGATGATGCTGCAGAAGTGAATCAGACTTTGTATAGATCAATGATTGGAAACTTACAGTATGCTGTACATAGTAGACTAGATATTGCTCTAGCTATTGGGATTGTGGCAAGATTTTTTGCCAATCCTAAAGAAACTCACATGATGGTTGTGAAAAGGATTATTTGACTCATATAAGGCTTGATATTGCATATGTTGTGGGAATGGTCTCTCAATTTATGCAAGAGCCATATGAGCTACATTGGAAAGCAGCTAAGTGGATTCTTCATTATATCCAGGGTACTCATACTTATGGCATTCATTATGCAGCAAGTGTAGATATTGACTTGGTAGGATATACAAATTCAAATTGGGTAGTCGATTCTCAGGATCTCAAGTCTACTTTGAGGTATTTCTTCTCTCTTGGTTCAAGTCCATTTTCTTGGTCAAGTAAGAAGCAGTTTGCTATTGCTCTTTCATCCACTAAGGTTGAGTATCATGGAGAAAGAAATGGATCTACTGAGGCCATTTATCTTCAAAACATCCTCACTAAGTTTGGAATTCCTTTCCAAATGTCAACAGTCATCTTTTTTGATAATCAAAGTGCCATTTAGATTTCTTGCAATCCTGTCCATCACCAACGAATAAAGCATATTGAGATTCACATGCACTACATTCAAGGGTTGATTCATTAACAGGTCCTTGACCTTCAATATTGTCAAACTTCTGATCTGACTACATACATCTTCACCAAACCCTTAATTGAGAGAAATTTCAACCACTTACATACTCTGCTTGGGCTGTGATAGGTGTCTCCTTCTACTAGAGCCTTGTAGCTTCTTCTTTTACTCTCTTTTGGAGAGGAGTTTTCTCCCACTGGGTTTTTCTCCTTTTCTCTAGTTATGAGAGGATGTTTTTATTTGTGCATTGGTACCTACAATAGTTTTTTTTCAAACCCATATGTATTGCATTTTTGTACTCCCTAAGTTGCACTTAACGGGGGGTGTTAGAGTAAATGGTTCTTTACCATTTAACTCTTGACTTAAGTTTACGTAGGTGAACTTATTTATTAGGAGGAATTATTCTTTTTGGATATTATTAGGAGGATATTGTTGGGTCCTACTTTGAATCCAACTACTTCTAAGATGTAGTTGAGTCCAATTACTCTAACTACTTTGTTTGGTAGTTGGTTGACTCCAACTAATTCTACGATGTAGTTAAGTCCAATTACTCCAACTACTTTATTTGGTAGTTGGTTGACTCCAACTACTATTCTTAACCATGTCCAAACCTCCTACCATCTCTTTCATATATAAACATGCTAGATCTCTTGTATTTGTAACTTTGGAGATATATTGTATATGCTAGAATAGCATACTAGTAATTTTCCTTAATGTTGTTATGCCTCTGAGCATATACATTAAGATTGTCTAACAATGTTATTCTACTTATTTTATTTCCATTTTTTATCTAACACTTTCAATTAGATTCTGGGTTATTTATGTTTATTAGCAGATTCTAACAATATTTTACTCTTGTATTAAACAAAAAGCAACCAATAGTTGATCACATTTAACATAGTTAATGTTTAAATAATAATATATTATAATTTAAAAAAAGGCTTTACCAATACACTACTATATATAAACCTATGTCAATTCTAATCTAAATATTTCACTTGCATTTTCAATTTGTTATCCCTTCTCCTAAAATATTAACACATTATCTAATTTATTACATCCTAGAATCTAAAATTTAGATAACATATCCTAAATTTGTGCACCATTAACCTAAAATAATAATGCATACCCCTATAGTTGGACACACTCTAACCTAAAAATGACACACTCTCACCTAAAAATTAACAGCACATTACCTAAGATGATAATTTTTTGGCCCTAATTCGACAAAACTTTCACCTATGATGATAATTTTTTTCCCTAATATTTACGCTTGTAGATCAAACATACTCTCCACATCCTCTATCTAGAAGATTCATACTCAACGTCAACCATTTATGCTAGGGTTTTCACTTGTGTAGGCTAGACACATAATCTCTTTCGTGTCTGATAAGAAGAAGTTTGGATATTTTCTGAAGTTGCCATGGATAGGTTTTTTTTGTCCTCTTCTCTTGTTTTTTTATTTTTCAAGGGTTTTTAAGGACAAACCAGAACTGCCACTCCAGGAAACCTTTCAGTCATCTAATGACCTATAACACTAGTTACTACTCCCATCAAGGCTGGTAAGTGAGCTCCACAAGATAGAGTGATAAAGGACGAATATAATTTGTTGTGAAAGCTAACTAACGGGGGTATTCCTATCTAAGGGGACATAGTAATGGTATATATTATATTCTTATGTGTAGAATTATGTTTACTCATTTAGGTTTTCCTAAATCCAACAATATTTTTACCCTATTTGTGAATGTGCTTTGGTAGGGAATGGATGGGTCATCACGAGCCTCTGCTATCTGGATTAGTCCATTGACCTGGAAGAAGGGAATGTTCCTATCCAAACCACTCCACTGACTTGAATGGGAGACGATGAAAAAATAAGCCAAATCCATCCTGGGGACAAATATATTACTGTTTAACCCTAATTGTAAGAGAGAAAAGGTATGCCATGCTAGTTCCTCGACCCATCACTAGTGAATACAGAGTCAACGAAGAAACATTTAAGGGTTTTCATTTTTTTTATAGGCTGTGTCTGAAACACAACAAGCATTAGGGTTCTTTTTACATTCTCTTCCCCAAAGGGCAGAGGCCAAGCATCTTAGTGAGTTGATAATTGGCTCCAAACATATCCACTCTGCTAGTTGTGTAGAAGATTAGGTGGGTGATATTCAATCTGGTTTGACCCCACTCCTTAATGGCCTTGCTAGCCGCCTCTTTACCCAACCTCAACACCTCCACCAGCACCATGTATTGTCGATCATCCAAGGAAGGTGCCATATACACACAAAAATTAGGATTTTCCTTCAATACATCCTTCGTTAAGTGTACATGTATCTCTTCTTTATCATGGACTTCTCGCCTGTAACATAAACACCCCCATAACCATTAAAACATAAAAATATATAGTTATTATATTTAAATTTGGTATGTGGACTTGCACATTCTTTTGAACTTATCCTTGAGCTGGGTCTTGTGATCGTTGTTAATTATGGAAAACTAATAGTCCAAATAAGATCTCTTCTCAATTGCATTGGGGGGATGAGTCGTAGGGTTCCCATTTTTTTATAGGCTATGTCTGAAACATGACAAGCATTAGGGGTATTTTTTAACACACTCTATATCTAGAAAATGGTTGTGTTTCTTATTCCCTTCACTGAGTCATTTCATGCTAGTTGTGTTTTCTCAAAAGTTTTTATATCCTTTTATTAAAACATTTTGTGTAGATCCAACAAATGGCATTCCATAACATCGTACTTTGAACTGCTATTCCAAGCAGCTTGCGTTCCCTTTTAGAAAATCCATTTCCACTCTATTGCACAGGTAGGATGTTGAATCCAGCTTGATACCTTAGTCCAAAGCCATCATTTGCCTTATCCCATGTTTAGTGCAGCTTTATATCTAGTAATTATCTCATGTTTCATGTAACTTTGACTTATTTATTGTCAAAAATATCTTGAAGGAATGTAGTTTTCTCATTTCAGCATTTAAAGGTGATACAAGTGTGACTCTTTGGCAATATCTGTAGATGTATTTAGTGTTTCAAAGGTGTGTATCCACACCATATTTGTGAAGGAATGCATTTTTATCATTTGTGTATTTATGTGATACAAGCATGAACAAAGTACTCTTTTTTCATTCTAAAATATCCTTAATACTTTTCCACTGTAACTAAAATTGATTTCAGTACTATCCACTTCTAATAATATTTATTTTGTTATATATAATAGGTAGTGAAAACATAAAAAATCTTTATGAAATTATTTAACTTGTAGTTACTAATTTGTAAATGATAATTTAAAATATTGATAAGATATTGTTTTGAAATGTTAATTTGTCAATGTTACTAGTTGAATATAACATATTACTAAAAAAAATGTTTTGAGGTTGTCATAACTTTGTGCTATTACTATTTATGACTTGTACTATTTTTGTATGTATATTTGAGTTGCGATGGTTTTGTTGATTTTTTTGTGTATAGGAAATGAAACTAAGTTGCATAAAAGGAGGATGACGTCACTATTGATTTCAAGTGAGGTTAATTTATACCTCACTAAGGCGATGATCATTTTTTTTTCATAATTGAATTTGTATTTGTTTATTGTTTTATATTTTCATGTATAAGTTTGATTCTTGTAATTAAATTAGGTCAATTAGGTGCTCTTGTATAAATGAATAATGCATGCTATTCAATGTGCGTACATATGGATTTGTGTGTAAATATGCATTATATGTATATGTACATGCATAATGGATAAACATATAGATGGATGCATATATATTCATATACTTGCATGCATATGTACACCTGCATATACTACATTACAAATATGCATGTATATATATGTACAAACAATATGCATTTATGTATATGCATGTATATATATATATATATATATATATATATATATATATATATATATATATATATATATATATATATATATATATATATATATATATATATATATATATATATATATATATATATATATATATATATATATATATATATATATATATATATATATATATATATATATATATTTATGTATATGCATGTATATATATATATATATATATATATATATATATATATATATATATATATATATATATATATATATATATATATATATATATATATATATATATATATATATATATATATATATATATATATATATATATATATATATATATGTACATACAATATGCATTTACGTATATATTATAAAGTGCATATATATTGATGCATATGTATTTATATAATAACATAATGGATATACATATGGATGAATGCATATATATTCATGTATTTTCAGGTAGCAGCTATGCTGCCACAAATTTAGACATCATATCAAGGGGGTGATTTATAGAAAACAAATACTTAAGTGTACTAAGTGCACCCTTGATTTGAAGTCTAAATTAGTGGTTGCATAGCTACTACCATATTTTCATACTATAATTTTGGACCAAGTGTTGTATTTACACATTATAATGCTCATAAAATATAGTTATTTATGAAGTTAGCCAAAAAATTTCATACTATATTATATATCCAATTGGATCAATTTAAAAAAAATTCTCAAGTTTAACATCATAATTCCAACACATTTGGACTAACAAAAAATTTACATTATAAGTTATAATATGGTCACAAGTTACATCAAGATATAAAGTTAGCCAAAACGCTTCATAATATATGGTATATCCAATTTCAAGGACCTTGTACATATGGTGTGATGAATCATGTAACTACCATCCATCCAAAAAAATCTAGTTTAAGGAACTTGTAACTTCCAAAAAAATGGTTTGATGAATCATGTGCCTGGCTTGCATCCAAAAAAATCTAGTTTCAAGGATCTTGTACCTTCCAAAAATATGGTTTGATGAATCATGTACCTTCCTTACATCCAAAAAAATCCAGTTTCTACCTTCCATCCCAAAAAATCTAGTTTCAAGGAACTTGTACCTTCCAAAAATATGGTTTGATGAAGCATGTACCTACCTTCCATCCAAAAAAATCTAGTTTCAAGGAACTTGTACCTTCTAAAACAATGTTTATCACACATTGATGTTAGCTTTTATGTGAACCTACACCATCTATGGGGAGATAATGGAGCACTGACCATCATTAGCTATGGTTGTAATATTAAAACATGACCCTCCATTAGCTATGATTGTAATTTTAGAATCAGGCCCTCCATTTGGTGTCTCCTTGGAAGGTATTCTAGGCACTCTTAATTGGCTTGTACAAATCCGATTATTGTTTTGAAAGCTAGCAACAGATGAATACGAAGGGGTGTAAATGTTAATTATATCCCTGAGAATTGAGTTTTCTGAAATAGGATTCAAGGAATTTCTTAAACGCCTCTTCCTTTCTAGCTCCTTTTTTTATTTTTCAAATTCCCTCATTCTTTTCACTTGTTCCTTTTTTTGCTCTTTCTCTTGCCTCTATATCATTCACAGTTGTTCTTTCTTTTTCTTTTTCATTGCATTTTCTAGTTTCTTTTGTGCCTTCAACTCTCTCTTGATAGCTCTACTAGCTTTCCTTTCTTCTATTTGTTCCTATTTTCTTGCCTCTAAATCTACAATCTCTTTCTTTTTTACTTCTTGCTCCATGTAAATTTTCATATACTCATCTCCTATGAGTATTTGAGATTGTCGACTGAGCTTTAAATTGTGCCACCAATCTCATTAGAATATTTTTCATTCACCCTTGCATTTGGAAAATTTACAAAAGAAGATAATGATGACATTTGGTTACCTTCTAGCTAACTGTTATATGTATATGTAATATTTTTATCCAATGTGGCATTATTTCCATCATTCTCTCTTAACAAAATATCTTTATCTTCTACACCAAAATATGTTGTTGCAAAGTACTGAACTAATGTGTTTAGAAGAGGTGGAGGAGGGGATGGCATTGACAATCCTACATCCTCATTATCTAAGTCCAAGTTAATACAAAGGTTTCTAGCACCTTCCATGATGTAATCAGGTACACTCATCTGAGTTGGAATACTTTATTCTGATATATCTTGCATAGTATGCACCATATGATGTTGTCCCTATTCAGCAGTGGTAGAGTGATGTCCATGTTCAGTAGTGGTAGAATCATGGTGCATGTGTTGCACTTGTTGATCAATTAGTGGAAGAATCATGTTTTATTTGTTCATTTTTTAGTTCAGTTTCAATTACATCATTTTCTCTTTGAATTCATTCTACACTTGCTTGAATATCAGACTCACTAACTCCTGAAAATCTTAGAATACTTTCAATGGAAATTATTTCATCTGCCTCCTCAACACCAATCTGAAATGCTCTACTAGGATTAATATCATTCATAAGTGTTGTTGGGTTCAATGGCCAAATACTAGTTCTTTAAAATCCTGCCTTGATATTTTCTATAGTGAGGGCCTTTCTAAATGCTTGGCTGCATAGGGTAGCTAATTCAGACCTATTTATTTATATTTTGTGATGCTTTTCCATCCATTCTAATCTCTCATTTTTAAAATAGTTCTTAAAAAGAGAAAAAAACACTTACATCTAAAGGTTGGAGCTTTTGGGTTGTGTGAGTTGGTAATGTAACAAGATCAATTCCTATAACTCTTTCCTCTTGAATTGTAGCAAGTGCCACATGGCTTCCATGACCATCAAATATAAGTAAATGCCTATTATTAGGTGAAACTCCACCAGGCACAGATCTAGAAAATTGATGCAACCAATTGAGGAATAGTTCCTTCGTCATCCATGCATGAGGTTGGGCCACCATACAATCCCCTGGCTCACGACCTGCAATATAATTTTTCAATTTCCTTTAACCTTTGAAGAGGTAGAATCCTGGAATGCTCTATCCTGCAACATTAACACAATATTTAATATAGTGACCCATTCTCTACTTTTTGACATTACGTAAGACACACTCCTTGAACCCTTTTTGGCTATTACCCTCATTCCATAGTTTCTCCCAGCTTGAACACCAGTTTCATCACAATTCCAAATTTTGTGTGGGCCATATTGTTTATCTTTGTAAATTTTTGCCAAGTTCTCATAAAACACTACTACTATGGATGGTCTAAGCATGGTAGCTCTGTCCCTATCTATACCTTCTACAGTTCTTAATGCCAACTCAAGATGCCTTCTTTTAAACCCTCTCCACCATGACTTTCTAGGAAAACCATTTTTGAAGGGGTTTGTCCTACTCTCACAAATGTGAGCAACATGTATTTTCAATTCTATTATTTCAAGACCATATCCCATCTCTGCCATCTCTTGACACCATTGCACTATCTCCACTTCTTCTTCACTTGATAATATAGTTGGTGGGCCTTTCTTTATTGTAGTTGTGAGACCTTGTAACCAATATGACAAGGTTGTAGAAGGAATAACCCATTTCTTGGAAGCAGCTCAGATGGAATACTCATTATGTTCAACATCTTTGATTGCATTGTCCATGTCTGATTTTGACAAGATTTTGCTTAATGGTGCATTCTTAGATGTACCAGAAACTCTAATTTGCACATTTGGTATGCCAATTGGATCTGGATTTGGTATCTCAGGTTGATTTGGTGTGTCAATTTGATCTCTAAAAATGGTTTCATTTTCTAGATTGTTGTGAAGTATAACCCCTCTTTTATGACTTGCCAAAGGCCTTGTTCTTTGAACTTGATTCTTCTTAGAAGTTGTCATAGTATAATATATGTAGTATGTGAAATCAATTATATGAAAAAATTAGATTAATAAAATAGTTATGTTAGATAACTACTTTTAACAAAAGATGCATAATTTATTTTAACAATTATTACAAATGCTTTTAACAAAAGACTAAAGAAAGTTGCATTTTTTTTTAACGTTGGCCTCCAAATTATAGTTGTTAAATAGACTACATTTCCTTTCAAATAATTGTATGCAAATTAGATGTCAAACTATTATAAATGAAATACTAACTATTCTAAGCTAATAAATCAATCTAAATGTGACACAATGAAGATTACAAATGATCAAATGAAAACTTAAAATTAGTTTACCTTCACTTACCCATTGTAGCTTATCTATTTTCCTCCTTGCCTTGATTTCTTGGATGTGTTGAGCTCTCAGATTTTTAATTGAAGCTCCTTGCCCAAGATGTCACCAAAGTGTGGAGATTGAATGAATGTATCCAAAATGGCCTAAAGCTTGATTATGCAAACTATGGTGAATACAATTTGCTTATGCAAATAGCTCAAATACTTGCTTGAATGCTTGGATTCTTGATTGCTTGATCTCTAGAATGCTTGAATGCTTAAAGATTACTATTGTCTATTAGCTCACAAAGGGAGAATGGGGATCCTTTTATAGATTTTTGGAGGACTCGAGCCAAGGTGGCACAAATCTTAGGGTGGAGATTGAAAGGTGGAAGATCCTAGGGCTGCCATTGACTTGGTTGAAGGGGTTGAGAGAAAAGAGGATGTAGTTAGAATGTGAGAGAAGGAATAGGGAGGATGTTCCTCCTACATTGACATGGAAGAGAAGAAGGTGGAAAGAAAAGACACATGTCAAGTGTCTCACAAAGACCATTAAGAGGGAGGGGGAAGGACCTTTTCCTTATGAGGAATATTGGTACAAGTGTCCCATGAGTCACCTTTGACTCCTTGAGGTGGCTTGAGAAGCTCCTTAGGAATAGGGATTGCTTCTTGACTTGGTTTAAAAGAAGACATCTGGTCATGAGACCAAGTCTTATGAGGCCACATAGCCCTTAGAAATAGGACATGTGTGTGTGAGGATAATGATTTATTAATAATTAATAATAATTAATTATTTTAGCCAAGGTGATGTGTCAAGTGACTAGGTTTACGAGGTGGACTAGGGGACTTAGTCATATTTAGTGATTGTACAATTAACAAATTAATTAAATCACTTAAATAAGACTAATTTAGAAGACTTAGGATAAGAGAAATAGACTATAGTGAATGTATCAAATAAATTGAATAATTTATTTAATAATAGAAGAAATAAATATTAATTAAATAATAAATATTTAATTAATTGATGAAGCCATTTTTGAGTGTATACAATAATATATGATCTTACAATGAAAAAACATTTCAAAAAATGGATGATCATATAACATTTCTAAAAATATTGTAAATACTTTGGTAAACATTTCTAAAAACATTACAAATATTAGTTGTTAAATAAACTACAGATCTGGAAAAAAATTTAAAATATTGCATTTCCTTAAAATGCATTAAGTTTGAAGAGAATTTGGTGGCTTCAGCTTTAAAAAAGGCTACGCATGACTATAGAATAACTGAACCTTAAACTTTAAAATCTATATGTTTCTATTTGTCACAAATTGATTTCCTTCAATAGAGACAATTTTAATTGTAGAAAAGGTAGGGGATGAGGGTTCTAGACAAATACTTAGGGGCCTTTCTTTTAGCACTTGACCTAGATATATTGTAAAAATCTTAAAATATGGATTTATGCAGTTTTGGGTTATGTAATTCTTTCATGTAGAAAATTAGGTGTAAGATTCAAACAAAAAAGTGTAAATGCAATGGTTCTTTCATCTAAAAAATAAAAAGGAAGATTTAAACAAAAAAAAATATAAATGAAAAAAAAATCAAAACTTATGCACCTGAATATGTCTAGTATGGTTGATGAGAGGAGTTGCAGATATGGTTGATTCCAATTCGAGTCATGTTTAGTTTTTGGTACCATCCAAATTTGATTGGATGGACTTTGTTGCCATGGATTGAGCTTTTTGTTCTCCAAATTTGATTGGATGGATTTTGTTGGCATGGATTGAATTTATGATTTGACTATTTGACTAAATGTAATTTGTTCTCATGAATTAAGTGTTTGAAATTTTGATACTTGTCTTGGTGATTAAAGATTTAATTTTCCTTTCAATTATTTTGTTTGTATTTATGGTGAGCCTTACAAGTTTTATATTTTTGTAGGTGAAAGGTCAAATAAGCCAATAAATGCACCCACTTGGAGCAAGCTGGAATGAAAACTTGGAAGAGATTACTAACATTAGGTTTGATGGTACTCCAATAGTTACGCACTGCTAGGTAATATTAGTTCAATAAAATATTTGTATAGATTTGTGAAGTACCCAGTAGTTGTACACTACTCTAGATAATATTAAAAAAAATCTTTGTATAGATTTGTGAAGTACCTAGTAGTTGTATACTGAGTGAGGGAATTTAGAAAATAAACACTCCTTAATTTGTGGGAGTTGTAATGTTTTTCAATCACAAATTAAATATTAAATTGTGATACTTTATGTTTGTATTGGTCCATATTGGATTTCATATTTATATATTTTAGTTCTAAATGTGAACTGGAATAGATATGTTTAATTTTCACACTCTTATGTATTTATGAAAGATTCTTTATTTTAAAACTCATGCACTTATTGTAATCAACTTATTTATATTAATCAGAGCAAAATAGATTACATAACATTTGATAATATAAGTATAAATGATTTTTTTATTTGAAGATTACAAGTTCTCATGTGTACAACTATTGACTTCATATATTACATATTTGGCAATATTTTGATTAATATATGGAATTTATTTATACAAGATTTAATATTAATTTGTTCCACTATTAGTATTAATAATCACAATTGCTATAACGAACTATTGGACCCTGCTCAACTATTGATACCTCTCCCCTACTATTTTTCAGTAACTCAATATTAATCCAAAAGCTCCATCATTGATCTGCCTTCAATATGAAGCTTCAAAAGTTTATACAACTTCATTATTGCTGTTGAAAAAAATGGTAATATTTTTCTATAAGCTTAAATTTGTCTAAAATTTCATCACAAAAATCACATTAATTTTTAAAATTTTGGACCAGTGTTAGAAAACGATGTTCAACATGTTTTTGATTAAGAATAGATGAGATTTCAATATTTGGATTCTTCCAGCTACCAGATATTCGAATTGTTCTATTGATTCTAATTAGCCGATAGCCTATTCTTGTTGGGAATTCCACACTGATAATTTTTCACGATTGCCCGGAAGAATACAGTTACCATCTGAAAAAGTCTCGTTTGCTCGATCTCATGCCTGAAAATTTACTCCAAAAGTCACCGAGTAATTGTTAGTAGGAGCTTCGTACAGATGAAAAGAAATATTTCATACTTCGTAAGGCACCTGCAACACGCTATTGTATTTGTCACCTGCGCATCGGTATTAAATGCGGTTTGTGCACTTCTTATTTTTGTTCACCTTGTGTGCCAGGTTGCATGTCTCCATGTATACGCAATATAATCTAACACACTGTACTCATAAAAACATCAACATGAGAGAAAGTGTGAGGGACTTGCAATGAATGCGGTGACCAGAACCATTTTTGTGAAGAAGACCTCCAAGAACGTTGCCCCTCCTCAGGACATCTTTTCTTCTACCAAGGCGAATGTACTAGAGATTGCAAAATCCGCAAGAAAGAAAGAAAATGGTTCTCTGAATAATAACATAAGCAAAAAAAAGGCTCATCACGCCTGAAAAATAGAATTGCCATTAAAAAATTCTAAACAGATGGGAAATTTTCTCATCTCATGTGTAAAAACGAATACCAAGGCATGTAATGCCTGAGAAGCTCCGTCTATTTCCATCCATTTTGTGTCCGCTTTGGCTGTGAAGAATTCTCTGTCGGTGTTTTAGTGATTTTACAATTTACACGCATAACTTTAGGGCAGCACAAGGTTTACAAGTTGATATATGCCATAAATGTTTGGAGAAGAACGACAACAGGCAATGATTCTAAACCCTAAGAACTTTAATTCTTTTTTTTTTTTTTTTTTTTTTTTTTCTTAAATTCTATTCGATCTTTTTATGCGTAGGGTGATTCATGGATGGTGCTGGCTAGGGTTTCAAGCTTCCACCTTGCCGCAGATAGAGAGGCTGGGCAGCGATGGAAAGTGACGCCAATACCAGTGCACGAAAGATGCATCAGGTTGTGAGATAGCAATAATCCCAAAATGTGAGTGATTTGGGCCTTACCATAGTCATTATTAAACTCATTTATCACTTCCCGAGGCAGGATTTAAAATGGTGTTAGCTTTCACAAAATCTATTTGACTTATTTTAAGTTAGAAGCATTGATTAATTTATACAGTGAGGCAAGTATATATCCCAGCATAGTATCAGGGATTCATTGCTAAAATGTGTATAAAAATCTGTCATTCTTCACCCTTTCCATATTCCATAAAGTCTCTAGCCAGTTCAAGCCGCTGCAGAATGACAATATAACTACAAATATTTTCTTCTAATAGAAAGTGGCCAAATTTAAAATTATATGCCATACAGGAACAGGTTCTTGTGTAAAATGATAATTTAATTTTTTTCTTCTAAGTTTACGTTATATGATGTAAAACGATAATATATCAATCAAATATAAATTGAGATTGATTAATTTAAATTTTAAAAAGAAGGGTACTATGAATTTATTCATTTGGAGTGTTTTTTAATGTAGATGGTTGATTTTATGAAATAGACTGAAAATTAGAGTTAGAGGAGATGTGGGTTGATTAAGTTTATAATTTTTAATATAAGTCTATCTCTTATTTGGGTTTTTAACCATTATTTTTCTGTGTACAATTATGTATGTTTTTCTCTAATCTTTGATATCTATTTATCAAAAGATGAGTACATTTGAAAAGCATCATAGAAATTATTTTTTTAGCGCAAGGAAAGTGTGGTGCTTTCTTTATAATTAGTCAAGTTTAATATATTCAGAGTTTAATAAATGCTATTGTATTGTAATTCTATGACAAAATTTGAGTGATTATGAATACTTAAAATAAGTTAAGAATGACTATAGTTATTTATATTGGGATGTTGATTTATTATTTATTTATTTTTAAATGAAATGAGATGGATATAAGGAAAGAACACTTAGTGTTTAGATGCATTATATTTGATGATAAGAATTTTTTTGACTGGATTACATATATTTAAAATAAGTTAAGAATAATTATAATTAATTAATTTTACATTCATGTTTCTATGTACTTTAGAGTTCCTATAGAAACTAAGCATCTACCATTCAAAGAAAGAAGTATTGTAGCATCATTGGTCCTAACCACCCAATGCTTTGGATTAAATATCTATTTTGTAGGACAACTCAATATCCTTAAACCACGATTGTCCTTTTAAATTCAAACGTGATCAAATTCATGCACGATGGAGATTCGACATTTGAACTAGCCATCCAAGTACTAGGTGTTGCAAACTTAGGCCATGGATTTGGACAAAAGAATCAATATAAAATTGACAAAGTGGATGGAGTTCACAAAGACAAAGCATCACTTCCTACGAAACACAACAACTGTACAGCTTTGATAGAAACTATGGTTGAAACAATAATAGGACTAAGGGAATGTAAGTGTTTCATATCAAGTAGCTTGCGATGAGTGATTCAAGTCATCATGTTAAAATAAAAATTGACCACAATCTCAATAGATATTAGAATTTCATATTGAATTTTCTATTGTTGCATGTGTATAGATGGATTGTAATTGTAAACATAAAGATCGTGTGTGCAAGCCATGAAATAATAGGCTATCCAATCTTCCTATGTCTAGAACAAGACGATCATATAGAAAATGAAGATCGATTATTCTCCAAGCATTAACTCCATTGTTACCAATTTTCCTTCTACAAAAGTCTACTCCATCTAATGAGAGAATCAACTAAAACGAGTCTATTTCAAGAATCTTGCATGCATATTGATCAACATCACCTGCTCCCGACTCAACAATATGAAACCATAATTTTGCTATTATTATTTATGTAAAACCAGAAATATTGACAAATATATTATACATGACCAGTGCATTAAATTAATGATAAATGTGTCTCATAAGATTTAAGTTTATTTTCATCTTACATTAGACTAAAATTGCTCAAAATTTTTTCTAGCTATCTACATGATACCCAAATATATCTTCCTATCGATATAACCATTGCACTTGGTTAGGAAGCAATTTCTAATTGTATTTGACGTATTTGAAACGTATAAGACCTTTTGAACGAGTTGATAATTACGCCGTAGGCATTTCCCAGTGAAAGGGCTTGAGCTAAAATTTATATCCAATGGTTCTAAATACTACCATTGAAGTAATCTCAATCGTTTTTTTTTTCCACTTTACACGTTGATTTTAGATAACAGTGATGTAAAAGTGCACAATGGATCTGCTGAGATAAAAAATAGTGTCGGTTAGAAATCCTAATAAATTCCCTTGCCCCGTACAGGTTCCTAGTCATTTTCATTTCCTTTTCGCATGGCGTGGAGGAAGGATGACGTACAGGGGAGTGAGGACGAGGCCATAGGGTCGATACGCTGCAGAGATCAGAGATCCTGCGAAGAAACATAGAGTTTGGCTCGGAACTTTCCGCATTGCAGAGGAAGCAGCCACGACTTGCAACATTGTTGCTCTATTCTTTAGAGGATTGAAGGCTAAAGGCGAAAATGGATTTCTCTTACATTTTTTCCTTGGGAATTGGCGGAATCAACAGAAATAGTGCCCTGGATATGCTCTCCAAGGCACCTGGTAATTAAACAGCTTTTGTTTCTTGAGGGCGGCAAACAAGATCTTGTGTCTTCCATCGCTAGACAAAGGTTTTATAAGAAGGAGTCCGAATCCCAAGCCAGGGGTGGGTTTCAGCTCGACCTGTGCCCGCCCCTTATGACAATTGCGGATGGGAGATCGGATGGGGAGGCGAGTTCATCGGCATAACTTAAGTGAGAATGTCCGGACCGCCGAAGCCCCTACCCCCTACCTGAGCACGGGTCTGTCTGATCACCCGTTGCTCCGAATCCACTTGACGAGTGCGTGAGAGCTCATTTGAGCGCAAAAGCCTTCTATCCATATACACATCATCCAGAACTTTAGTCACTCGAGAGAATCGAGAGGATCCAGGTCTCCTCCTGGCGTTCAAGATGATTTTTTTTATTAAAATTGTGGTAGTGTAGAGGATTAAAAATATATTTATATTCTCTTCTCTTTCTATCTATTTATTGTCCAAACGATTGTGATTCTTCGTCAGTTTGCGACGTTCGTATATGCAGAAATTGATGGAAAGGCTCCTCATAAGCGAACTTCGCTGCTCTTTGATCTCAATCTTTCTCTGCCTCTCGACGATGAAGATTGTAGCTTTCTGTCTTAGCTCTTCTCTACCCAAAAGATGCATTTTACTTAATTTTTGTATGATAAAGCCTCTGATGCGGATATTTTGAGTTCCAAAAATCCATTAAAGCTCCAAGTAAACAAATAAATCTATAAATGAAACACTTTGTAATGTCTGAGAGCACAATTTATATATTTGTTTAAAATTATGGTAGTTTAGAGAAAAAGAATATATTTTAATTCTTTTCTGTTTTTACTATGGATCATTATTTAAATTCTCTTCTTTTTCTCTCTCTCTTTTCACAATTGATCAGAGAATGGAAATGTTGGCACTAAAATCATTTATCATATGAACTGTGAAAAAATCATGTATTTGATCTATTACAGTTCAATTTTTTTCATACACTTAAATATTTAACAATTCACATATATTTCAAGATATTTCACAACTGACATGTAATTCTTTACCTACATTTGATCACAATTTTGTTTCAACTGTTGATGTTATTAATGTAAATCTTATCCCATTTTTTAGACGGAAACAATTTAACACATGTTGGAGAGAAATAAACCATTGAACATGTATTTGTGTAGTGAAACAGTACCCCGCTTAGAATGGGTATGGAAAGCATTTTATTCCAAGATGTCGTGGATGGTGAGTCATTGATAGGTCTTGTTCTAAATATAGTAAAAATGGTTTGCCAGCTCACCCTTCAAATCTGCTAATTTTGTGTGTTATTGTATATGACAAGAAATGCTCCTTCCTAACCAATTAAGGAAAAACAAAATAAAATGAGCCCTATCTATATTAATTAGGTCGTAGGTGTTTTCTATCTCCTAAGAGCCCTCGGAAGATCATCAAATTGATTGTCATTGTTCATCATTTTTGTCAGTTTTCTTTCACCGTTTTTCACTATCTGCTAGATTATTGCCGTAAAAAGTAGGGCTCCAAATGCTTGGAAAACCTTGAGGGTCATTCATTCTTTGAATGACTGAATCACATGAAAGACAGTGCACTCAGTGTTGCATGCCAGATTAGCATAAAAATGCATCGACTTGTAGAGGTCACAGAGGTATTGCATTGCAATGTCTGCAAGGGCTTCAGGGGTAAACTCTTGGCATGACCGAAACCTCATGCTTTCACATATCCACCCCACTGCAATGCGGGTAATCACACACCCGAATGCATCTATGCTTGATGCCACCAATTTTTCCTCATTAGATTTGCATTTTTTATGTTTTTAACAGTTGTTGATTCACCAGTGTTCATGTTGGACTTTAATATATTAGTCTCAGTAGAGACTTTTCATCACAACGATAAAAACTACAAGAAAGAGAGTAGACAAGAATGGCTTGGCCCTCAAAATAAAAATGTGAACAATTGTCTTTGCACAAGCTTTAGTATTTTAAAAGCTCAAAATTAATTCTTTCATAGAAAAGAAAAATAAGGGTACATTAGAAAATAGTTAGGATTAATATATTTATATATAATATAAAAAATTATTATGTGTTTATTAATATTAGGTTTCTTAAATTCTTGTCTAGAGATAGAGAGGGGGAGATATATAGAGGGAGAGGATAGATAATGAGATAGACATGGAGAGAGAGAAATGGAGGGAGATGGGTAGAGAAAGAGGGATATGGGGAGAGAGGGGGGAGAGATAGGGAGAGATAAGGATAGAAAGAGAGAAGAGCAAGAGATAGAGAGAGGTATGGAGATGGAGTTTGAGAAGAAGAGGGATATGGAGAGGGGAGAGAAAGAAATAGATGTGAATATAGAGTGAGAGGATGAGAAAAAAAAAAATAAACAAATAGAGATAGATTGATACAAAGATGGGGAGATATAGAGAGGATGCGAGGGAAAGATAGAAAAAGGGACAAATAATACTTATTTTACCTTCCATACTTCTACGATGTACCCATTGCACACTAAGGTGCGATTGCTAGTTATTAGTTTATGTCTCTCCTTGTTGTCTTTTATAGCTTCAGATGGATCGAATTTGGTGCTGAAAAATGGGACGAATGGGCGTGAGCTTACAATCACATGGGTGTAAACATGAGAACGTGGCAGGTGAATTGCCCGAACATGTGTTGAAGTGAAGCTTCTACACATTACTCACTGGATGTTAACATTTTACTGACTACTCCCCCCTCATCATGGACATTTCTCACTCACCTTTCACATTGATATTATTTTGAGACTAATTTGCTTCCGCCAGATACACGTTGTGTCATTCTATTGGTTTTCTCTTGAATGGAAAAATTCGGTAATGGAGACGCATATCTTTATATTCAAGTAGGATCAAAGTCCCATAAATGTAAAGTTCTGATTTGATATTTTAATATATATAAATGATTTAAAATGCATGTGACTTTAATTTATTTTCTTTATATTCAACATCATTTTTATATATCTTCTTTGTAATGATTCTTATCAAGTTTACATTGGATGACTAATTTACCAATCTATGAGATTTATGCTTCTTTTAATCTTACTAATACTAATGTACATAAGCATGATGATGTTGGGCCTTTGATCACTCTAACATTCCATGCTTCATTTTATGATGATAATGAGATATCCTTACATTCTAGTTATATCTTTCAGGATGTTTCTTACATGATAATGTTAAACCTTCCTTAACAGAACTTGATAGAATTAATGTTCCTTTTGATTGTATTCTCATTGTTGGTGTAATTAAATATTCCTAATTACACTTTACTTAATCTTACTTAGGTTAATGCATTGCATAGTAGTTTGTGATTAAGACACCTAGGAGTGTGCACCTCATTTAAGCACATGGTGTAGGAGGAATTCCACTTTTGGTGTGATAGTTGTCATCACATACCTCATTGTGTGTGAGATCCACCTTTAGTGCTCTTATCACATTATCATCCTAATCTATTGCACATACTTTATTGCATAATGGAGGATGATCCACATTTGGTGGACATATGATTACACCTAGCATAGGTGATAGCTTATCAGCTCCTTATCATTCTCTCATATCGCCTTTCCTATATAAGGAGGCCTATTATGTAATAATCAATCAATCATTCCAGGTGAATTCATTGGATCTATTCAATCCATCTTTGCATTCATATCATCTCTCTTGTGCTTTTCTTTAACCTTTAGATCCTTGGTTCAATATTTTCTATTTGCAAATTCATACATGGTATCAGAGCCATTGGAGCATTTTGATTAGCCGATTTGAAGAGATCTTGATGCAAGCTTTGAAAGTCCAAATTTTAGATATGAGAACTAGCATGTGGTAGAGGTGTCTTAGAATAGATCCGACCTCACCATTGCATCCGAGAGGCTGTTTCGGTTAAAATCAACTATAAACTCGCCCATATTTGCTGAAAGTCAAATCTGAGGCAAATTTTTTTGCAAATCAAGCTATACGGCCCGATCTACACCTCTGTGGTACGATTTTGTTAAAAAAAATTATTTTTTAATTGTGCAATTATTTTTAGAATTTTTTTCCTACAAAAAATTTGTTTTCGAGGTTGGTAAGACCCCTTCTCTATTAGAAAATATTCTCAGCATGCAATATAACCAAACCAGAGGACTGTGCTCGCAAGCCTGAAGGCGGGCTTTCTTTTGTTTTATGGTCGGGTCATTTGCATATAAGAAGAGTTTGAAACCCCCTCACATGAGCAATGTGGGATTAATCCCACAACCCCACTACTACACCACTCCAGATCTCAGCCGGCCCTCCACTCCGACAGTGGCCCACCTTAGTGCACAGCCCCGCTAGCCAACAAATCGCCTCAGTTCTCCCATCCACCGATGATCCATGCCACGCCAAAGAGCCCAGTCAGCATCGATCCACACCACACCGAAGAGCCCAATCAACGACGTAGACCCCACCCACTTGGAGACCAGTTAGTGGCGCGATACACCACCACATGGAACAGTCAACAGCCCATCCAAGCTATGTTGGTGCCCAGTCAGAGCCATGCGGCTGCCACATCAGACCCACTAGGCGGGCTCTTAGCACCCTATGGCCCACTCCAAACTTGCCATGTGGCAGACACCTGTCAACTTAGCCGCCCACGTGGCCCGACACATCATCGCCATGTCACCATATGGACAAGTATGATTTGCCACGCAAGAAGACACATCATCAGGGGGAACTTTTTTACTGACATCATCTATTTCACTGTCCTAAATTTGACATCTATCTAGCCGTCACAATCAGGGAAAATTGGTTTTTTTTATGGTCGTATGACCGTCAAATTTAACACAGTATTTTGCTGACATCAGTAGGGTTTGAAAATTCTCTACCCCTCACCATTTGCATTTTTTATTTGACAGTCTAACTTTGGGAGGCCATAACTTAGTCATCCGAGCTCCAAATCAGGTGCAATTTTTTTTGAAATTGGATAGAATTTCTTGAACTTTCTATGGTGTGTTGATTTTACATTTTGGTAGCCAAATTTGTCATAAATTGCAGATTTTGTTGACTATTCTTGTTTGTTCCTGATTTTTGCAACTTCCAGGGCTTCGTTTGGGCACATACGGTAATATTTTGAGGTGAAATTTTTTTTGAAAGTGCATGATTTTTTGTCTACTTTCTAGATTTGCAATCAGTTTTTAGTGATTTGGGGTGGATATATCACTTCCATAAATAGGTTATTTTGGGGCCATATTTGCACTTGGTTAATCCTTGGATTTTAGTTTTCTGATTTACATCAGTCATTTGAAGGAGTTATCAATAGTTATTAGTCATTATTTGGTTGCAATATGGATAATTCAAAGGTTAAAATCCTCACTCCATATATCTACCATGAATGGAAAGCATCTTTAAGTGATCATTTGTTGAGTCTTGGATTGCTTAGAATGACTCTTGGGCAGGATCAAGAACCTCAAACAGGTGTTGCAGAAAGGTGAAAATGGTTTGATCGAAGGGATAAAGCACTTGGCACTCTTAGGTCATCCATCTCTCGTGACTTGCACTTTCATATTGCATCTTGCACAAATCCTCATGATGCTTGGGTCATATTGGAAGGACTCTTTGGTAAACCTGATAGAATGAGAAAATTCAAATTAGAGAATGATCTCATAGGTCTTAATCCTAGTGATTTTGACAATATTCAAGACTTTTTCTCTAAGTTCAATTCTATTAGATTGGAGCTTTCTTCATGTGGCATTGTTAAAGAGGATGAACAATTGATCTTTTCTATTGTTTCTAATCTAGGTCCTGATTATTTAATCTTTGTTTCTACATTCTATGCTACTATGGATGCTCTTGGTAGTGCATACAAATTACCCTGTCTTGGTGAATTTTCAACATAGCTCACAAGGGAACAAGCAAAGTTGGCACACATGGGTCAGTTGAAGCCTTCCACACATCAAGCATTGATTGCAAGTGAGTCTACTTCAAAGGCTTCTAATGGAAAAGGAAAGAAACAAAATAAGGATCCTAAACCTTATGACAAAGGTAATGAATCTTCTTCACCAAAAAGTACTGAATCCAAGTCATCTTCAAGAGAGGAATCATCTAGAAGAAAGAGGGATAAATGTGCTTATTGCAAAAAGTTAGGACATGATGAGCATAAGTGTTTTCAAAAGAAGATTGATGAGCTAACTCACATTATTCAAAAACACAACATTAAGTTGCCCTCATCAGTCTCTACTCCTTCTACACATTTGGTAGCTTCTACATCTCCATCATCATCCAAAGATAAAGGTAAAGGACAAGCACTTTTGGCTTCCACACATCCTAAGCAAGGTAAATGGCTTCTTGATTTAGGAGCATCACATCATATGGCATCTTCTATGGATATGTTTTCTTCTTTTGAGCCTTGTAATTCTCCTAATATTTTGATGGGTAACAAAACATTCATGAGAGTTTGTGGGAAAGCTTCTATTCCTATGGGAGAGGGGACAATTAATGATGTTCTTTGTGTACCATCCTTGACCACTAATCCCCTTTCTATTTATCAAATTACACATGGGGCACAAGGTAAAATTGTTGAGTTCACTCCTAATTTTGTCTACATTAGGGACATGGAGACTAGAGATGTCATAGCCATGGGAGTTGTTGATCATACATCACGCTTGTATTCCTTGTCTAATTTTGTTGATAATGATGATGATATACATGATGTACCCATCCCTTTGCCAAGGGATAATTATGAGGAGAACTTTGGGCACTTGAATCATTTTTTTGTTGCAACAAGTGTTGATATTCCTACTCCTCCACCTCCTGCTTCTTCAGACATGGGCTCTACTATTCAGCAGGATGATCATAGTGTTTCAGATCTTGCAGAATGTGATGACTACTTGGATGCATCTTCAGAATTTGTTGATTCTCATGATGCAGATTTGGAAGACATACATGAGGAAGTTTCTCTTTCCCTTGATGACAGTTTCATCATAGTTGGGGACACTTCTTCACCTTCTTTGGAGATTGGTGTACTTGATTCTTCTCCTTCTTCACTTTATTTGTCACATGAAGTGATAGATTCTTTGAGCTTGGAGATTCCTACTCAGTCTTCAGAGATTCATGCATGGAGACCTACTTCTTCTTCCTCATTCCATTTTCATATGGATTAGCTTCTTCATCATTTGATGTATCTATTTCTTCCTAAGGGGAGACATGTTTCTTGTAAGCATTGGCTTATCTATTGTTTGTAGGCACTCTTCATCAACATGGGAGCTTCTACATTATGGGGGGGATATCATGTCTCCAACTATCCTTCTTATGGGGGGATAATTCTTTGTATATATATGATGTATGTAGTTCTTGGGGGGTCTTGAGTACTCCATCCATCCATGCATCTTGTTTTCTTCTCTCTTTTTGGGGGAGGGTTTTTCCCATGAGGTTTTCCCTCTTTCTCCACTTTATGAGAGTTATTGCATTTCATGTATTGCATTTTGTACATGGGTACCTAACATGGCCTAGTTGTCGGGACCCATCTTTCATTGTGAGTTTAAGTGCATTCCCCTAAGTTACACTTAAGGGGGGGTGTTGGTGTAATTAAATGTTCCTAATTACACTTTACTTAATCTTACTTAGGTTAATGCATTGCATAGTAGTTTTTAATTGAGACACCTAGGAGTGTGCACCTCATTTAAGCACATGGTGTAGGAGGAATTCCACTTTTGGTGTGATAGTTGTCATCACATACCTTGTTGTGTGTGAGATCCACCTTTAGTGCTCTTATCACATTATCATCCTAATCCATTGCACATACTTTATTGCATAATGGAGGATGATCCACATTTGGTGGACATATGATTACAACTAGCATAGGTGATAGCTTATCAGCTCCTTATCATTCTCTCATATCGCCTTTCCTATATAAGGAGGACTATTATGTAATAATCAATCAATCATTCAAGGTTAATTAATTGGATCTATTCAATCCATCTTTGCATTCATATCATCTCTCTTGTGATTTTCTTTAACCTCTAGATCCTTGGTTCAATCTTTTCTATTTGCAAATTCTTACACTCATTTATGTGAAAGAAACATGATAATGTTAAACCTTCCTTAATAGAACTCGATAGAATTAATGTTCCTTTTGATTATATTGTCATTTATGTGATGATGATATTAATTATTAAAATATTATTTATATATGTATAAAAAAAGATTTCCTTGAACTCACTCACTTTTTTGCTACTTATATCTATGAGCTACTCTTTGACTAGCTTAGATTTCTTTTCATAGACTATTCAATTTTTTAATTTGTTAGTATAATATAAAGATTAATAATTCATTATTGTACTCCATTTGCACTTACGAATGATTCTCTTAAAACTATTCTAAAATTTTATAGGAAAGTCAAATTTGATACTGTGCATGCCAATATATTCTATTTTAGATTCAAGTTTTTTTCTACTTCAAAATTGAAGTGACATTTTACTAGCTATAGTTTGGGATTTCTCAAATTTAGTAGTTACAGTTATATAATCTAAATGTATTATTAATATTTCTATTAAGGGAGGACAAATTTTGACAATTATATGTTTAGTGAATCAAAAAAACTAGATGAAGATGTTTTTTGAGAAAGTTGGTGTGAAGTACGGCTGAAAGGCAAGAAAGGATCATTCAATGATAGGTAAATAAGAGCAAAAATCTATATATATCTAATTTTCTATACATGAAATAATATATAAAAAAACCAAAAAGAAGATCTTCTAAGATTGTCCTCATTTTTCATAAACGTGATCACGTATAATCTATTTACTAGGATAAGATATTTTGTTGCAAACTTTTAATGAGATTTTGTCAGACCCATTCAAGTAGTAATTAATGGATAAATACATAAGTTAATTCTCGAGATTAACTAGAATAGTCCAAAATAACATTTGAAATTATCATATATTGAGCTTGGGTTTATTTTAATCATTATGAAAGTGTTTCCAGTATAAAAAATTATTTTGATGCTAGAAGAGAGGGAAATATAATTTATTATTTTAGAGTTGACACTACTAAACCTTGTGTTGAAAATTAGCTAAGACTAGAATGAAAGTATTTATGCAAGATATATAAAGGATAAGGAGGATTATTGAGGAGGATTATTGATGTGCAAGTGGAGTTAACTCCCAAAATAAAATAAATGCTAGTATAAACTAAATGAAGAGTTAAAATAACAAGTTTATCAACACATAGCTTTACACTTTTTGGGACATAAGAAAGCCATTAATGTGCTCCTTAAGATGTGTTATATCTTGTGAACATTCTAATACACTTTAAGATGCTTGTGGGCTCCTCAGTTTCAATTAATATGCGAATTTTTATTATTTATAATTTAAAAAGTATAAATTTGAGTGTCATTTATATATAAATAAAATGTATGTTACATGACCATCATGTTTATTATAGTGACCTTTTATTGGTACAAACCCAAGGCAATGATTTTTAAATGTAGGATATCTTAAATAATTAGAGAGTGAAATAAATGATGTGTATAAGGATAGGGAAATTTATTTCTATATGGATTTATATGATGGGATAAGTTCTTTTAATGTTGTCATCATAAAGATTAACATTTTGGGATCCAGTATCTCTATGACATAAACCAATTGAGCTTAATGTGTTGAAATAAAACAACAATAAAATGAATTCAAAAATAGAATTAAAGATTTAGATGATTGTTAGTCTTCTTCTCATGACTCTATAGTCTCTAAATTATTTGGAACTCCAAGAAAACCATTACTTGTTTGAGCATATTTAGAGTCCATTACAAGCTTGGATGCCTCAACTTTATCTATTAGTGTTTGCATAAAAGATGTACATTGAAAAATAGCCCATTGATAATAACTAAGATCCTCGTAAATATTTTTCTACATCTATAGAGCCAAACATCTATATTTATTATAGCTCAAGAATATGAACGCTTTGTGCTTCATCCAATTTTTCTAATGCAGACAAATCTCTCAAGAAATCATATGTAGAAGTTAATAAATTCTCTATTTTTAAGAGAACATCACCCAAAGCACTTATAACATCTGTGATCCTTTTATCAATAATTACTCTAGCAATTTCCATATTTTCCCAAGCCAAATCCAAATCTGACTCTTCCTCATTATATTATCTCATTAATAAAACATTTGGGTCTATGTAGTTAAGCATTCCCTTATTCAAATTAGCCTTTTTATCACAGTAATTATGCTAATCAAGATACATACACTCAGTAGTGATGAATAAATCTTTCTTCTCTATGAACCTCTTCACAATTAGCATGGTTAGGGCAATACATATTTAAATGTATACTCATTGCCATGCACTCTATAATAGAAATGTTAATGGTAATCATAGTAGCACACTCCAATAATGCATCCCTAATTAGAACTAATTAGACCTAATATAACCTAAGTAGATCCCAAAATGACCTATTTATACCTAATTAGACCTAATATAACCTATTAGGACCTAATATTCAACCTATTATGACCAATTAGTTACATTGTGATGCCTAATTAGTCTCAATTAGACCTAAACCTAATTAGACCTACTACATGACCTAAATAGATCCCAAAATGACCTAATTAGACCTAATATGATCCAATTAGACCTAATATGACCTATTAGGATCTATTTAGGCCTATTAGGACCTAATTAGACCTAATTACACCAATTAGACATCATATGAATAATATGACCCCTTAAGCATAATTAGACCTAGATTATGACTTGACTAGACCAAATTAGAAGTATATTAGTACTTAATTAGACCAATATGACCTATTAGGACCTAATTAGACCCAATATGACCTATTAGGACCAATTAGTTACACTTTGATGCCTGATTAGTCCTAATTAGACTTAAAATGACCTAACTAGACCTAATTTATGACCTAACTATATCCCAAAATGACCTAAGTAGATCCAATTAGACCTAATATGACCTATTAAGACTTAATTAGACCCAATTAGACCTATTGGGACTAATTTGTTACACTTTGATGCCTAATTAGACCTAGTTAGACCAATTAGACATCATATGAACCTATTAGGACCTAATATGACCTAATTTAACCTAAGTAGACCTAATTAGACCTAATTAGACCTAATTAGACCTATTAGTACCAATTAGACATTAGATGAACCTATTAGCCTATGTAATAGGACCTAATATGACCCAATTAGACCTAATATGACCTATTACAACCTATTTAGACCTATTAGGACCTAATTAGACCAATTAGACATCATATGAACAATATGACCCTTTAAGCATAATTAGACCTAGATTATGACCCAACTAGACCAAATTAGAGGTTTATTAGTACCTAATTAGACCAATATGATCTATGAGGACATAATTAGACCCAATATGACCTAATTAGTCCCAATTAGACTTCAAATGACCTAATTAGACCCAATTAGACTTAATATGACCTAAGGAGAACCCAAAATGACCTATTTATACCTAATTAGACCCAATAAGACCTAATATGACCTATTAGGACCTAATTAGACCAAAATGACCTATTAGGACCTAATTAGACCTAATATGACATATTAGGACCTAATATGACCCAATTAGACCTATTAGGACCAATTAGTTACACTTTGATGCCTAATTAAACCCAATGACACCTAAAATAACCTAATTAGACCTAATTTCATTTGAAACTTTTTGTTTAATAATTTTAACTTCATATGTAGGAAATTCTCAAGAAGCACAACCTTCTCAAGTTAGAGAAGGGTCATCACAAGCTCAACAAGACCAACCTTTAGAATCTGGAGAAGGGTCATCGCAAGCTCCATAAGCACAACCTTCAAAAGTTTGAGAAGGGTCATCACAAGCTCAATAAGCTCACAACTCTTAGACTATCAAACAAGTACACATCTCTCTCTCTCTCTCTCTCACTGACTCTCTCTCACTATCTCAATTAGGTCTCTTAGTGGTGAATATACATCTTGGGTCTTTCCCCTTAAGACTATTGTTTATTAGGAATTTAAGCTCACCAATACAAATGAGAGGGGGGGTGAATCAATTATATGGCATATTATTAAACTTTAAACTTTGAATGGAAGCAATATCAAATCAAATGAATGCCAACACAATAACACAATATTTGTTTTTGAGGAAACCCTATTAAAGGTAAAACCCTGGTGGGAATCAATACCCACTAATGATGTATTGAGATTATAGTATCCTTGTTAGAAGATCTATCCTTATTAGGAGTTGATTAAAACATTATAGTACATAGTCCTTGTTAGAGGATAGACCTTTTTAGGAGTCAATAAAGAAGGGTAGGCTCACTACCTAGGCTCACTGCCCAAATAAGGTTATGTCCACCTTTAGAACTCATTGTTCACTATACTGGTATATATAAAGTAATACACAATCTTTTGAATTGTTGATAGCAATTATCTTTTCTTGATCAGTTCCAATGAAGTATATAGTTTATCCTCTTCTCTACATCCAACAGACTCGAGCTCAAAGCTTCCACAATCCTCTTTCACATCACATTCATTCTCTACCATATCTTTTCCAAAAGAAAAGATCTTACATATATACCCTATTACATTCTACATGATCAGGTCGACCAATTAGGCTTTCCTAGTATAAAAATAATTACATAACTCCTTGATAAGATATAAACAATATCAAAAACAAGTATACAATAATTAAAATTCAATAATTAAGGAACGACATCCTTAAATTATGTTCACCATCCATGATACATGGTACATCTCCTAAGTCAGCTTCCAAATATATCATCTCCAGAACACACGCTATAGCTATTGTCATCCTACTTTTCATACCTTGCATATATCATCAAACATTCTTTAGTACCTTATATGTCATCCCTTAATCTTGCATACACTGAATCCTCATCGCCTATAAGATATACTCAGAACTTAGAGACTTACTTTGTTAGCTTCCATAGTCACTATCTAGTAACCAGTCTTCACTAAATCTTTTGTAACTCAGCTAATATGCAATATTACATCATATGATCTTAGATATAAGATCCAAACACCTTCTTTTACACACAACTAACTTTGCATGTTTTGAAACATTCATATAGTATCCATTCACTGTAATAACTAGGTTGTTCTCTTCACAGAAACATATGTTTACATTAGTGACAAAACATGAATGAAAATAATAGTAATTCCAACATCACTCAACGTAGTGATTAAACATATTAAATGTATCCACAATCTCCCCAATGTATTAGCAATATCCAACAATCTCCCCCTTTGGCATTGATGGCAACGTATGGGAAAATCCAAAAACCCAAAAGTATTCTTTCAATACCTTTATCTCATAGTCTCTCTCCCCAATACATAGTTTCTTTCTTGTAGGATTTTCACATAGTCTCTTTCCCCCTTTGACAAGAATGGTAAAGGGCTCCATAAGTCATCAACTATCCCTCACAACTATCTTTAATGATCACTCCCCTTGAGGACTAGATCCCTACATCAAGTGTAGAATATGATAAGGCTCTAAAAACCTCTAGACTGATGCATCCCTGTATCATTTAGTTCTTAGTAGGAGGGGATTATACCCCAAGCATACCTCTGAGATACTCAAAGGAATCTTTTGGCAACAGCTTTGTAAATATGTCTATTATCTGTTCATTTGTGCCAATATATTCCAACCTTATTTCCTTCTCTGCTACCTTATCTCTCAAGAAGTGATACTTAATGGAAATATGCTTAGTCTTAGAGTGCATCATAGGATTCTTTGACATGTCTACTGTACTAGTCTTATCACAATGGATAACCATTGGTTCATAAAAAATTATTCCGATATCTTTTAGCATTTGTTTTATACAAATAATTTGAGTGCAGTTAATAGCAGTAGCAACACACTCTAATTCTATAGTAGATTGAGCTATGCAATCTTGCTTTTTAATTAACAATGAAACCAACTTTTTCTCAAGGAAAAATTCACCTCCACTTGTACTCTTCATGTCATCAATGTTCCCTACCCAATCAACATCAGTATAAGCATGTAGTTCAAAATCATCATTTCTATCATATCGTAAGCCATAATCTATTATTCCTTTTAGATATCTGAATATCCATTTTACAGTAGCTAGGTGTGTTTCTTTAGGTTCTGCCTGATATCTAGCCACAATTCCAACAACATTAGCAATATTTGGTCTGGTGTGAGTTAGATATTGTAATCCTCCAACCATTGATCTGTACTTGGTCTGAAAAAAACACTTTGTCTCATCATTATTTGTTAGTTTATGTCTAGTCACCATAGGTGTACCAACTAGTTTACAATCTTCCATTCCAAGCTTTTTCAATATTTCTTTAAGATACTTAGTCTAAGAAATAAAAATGCCATTCTTGCTCTGATTTATTTGCAGTCCTAGAAAGAATTTCATTTCACCTATCATAGACATATCAAATTAATTTTCCATCTCTTTAGAAAACTTCTTGCACATTTCATCATTTCCTCCAAAGATAATATCATCAACAAAAACTTCTATTATCAAAATTTCATCTTCACTAGCTCTTAAATATAAGTTACTATCAACATTACCTTTTCTGAACCCAAGGCGAAGTAAGTATTTGCCTAACCTTGCATACCAAGCCCTTGGAGATTGCTTCAGTCCATATAGTGCCTTCTTCAACTTGCATACCATGTCCTCAGCTTTGTAAAGAGGAAATCCATCGGGTTGTTCTTTATATAAACCTCTTCTTCAAGATCTCCATTCAAGAATGTGGATTTCACATCCATTTGATATACCTTGAAGTCCTTATGTGCAGCATAAGCCAAGAATAATCTTACCGCTTCTATCCTAGCAATAGGAGAAAATGTTTCTTCAAAATCTATGCCTTCTTGCTATAAGTAGCCTTTACATACCAATTTTTCTTTTTTTCTTACAACAGTTCCTTCTTCATTCATTTTGTTTCTGAAAATGCACTTAGTTCCTATTACATTTTTGTCGTTAGGCCTAGGAACCAATTCCCAAGTGTTATTTTTCTTTATCTGATCTAACTCTTCCTTCATAGCTTTTATCCAAGATTCATCTCCACAAGCTTCATCTATAGTCTTTGGTTCAACTTGACAAATTAAACATATTTCTTATCTTATTTTTGATCTAGTCATCATTCCTTGATTAGCATTACCAATAATTTGATTTTCAGGATGATTGTTCTTTACATAGCTCACAGTCTTAAGAATCTTAGTAGCCTCATTTGTGTCATCATCACAAGTCTCATTTTCACATTCAGTCTCAACAAGTTCTTCTTCATCTATAGTGGCAGCCTCCTTGATCTCTACATTATGATTACAGTCATACATTCTCTCTTGTATCTGAAACTTTTCATCTATGTTCACATTGTTACCTTCAATCATCTTCCTTAATGTCAGGTTAAAGCATTTTTAAGCCTTTCTTTTAGTAGAATAACCAAGAAAAATTCCTTCATAATTTCTAGTATCAAATTTCCCTATTTCATCATCTCTTTTGATATAGCATTTACTACCAAATATTCTGAAATATTTTACAATAGGAGTATGATCAAACCATAGTTCATAAGGAGTCTTACTTGTACCTTCTATGATTTAAATTTTGTTCAAAGTGTACACTGTTGTCCCAACAACTTCTCTCCAATGCACATGCAATATATTTCCTTCAGGGTGACCCCACAATAGTGGGTCACACATTTATAAACATGTTGATTTTGTTGAAATAACACATTTTTAATAAAACATGATTATTTAAGAATTGAAAGGATCCATTTGAAGGAATTAATTATAAATGGTTAGCTCAAAGATTCTTAGATAATAAAAATATTGATATAACATCTATACTCCTCATTCATACCTACAATACAGTCTCCTTCACACCTATTAAAATGCTAACAAAAAATCACTTTGACTTAATTTTTTGGTTGATCAAATGAATCCATTTGACAAACCTAACTATGTAGTAAGGTACTATTGATAAACATCTTTCTAATGATTATAATTTTAATACATATTGAGTTCATTATAAATTTTAAATATTACTTTAACTAAACATAGGTTGTTTGGCCATTCAACAACCTATCTCTTCAAGACTTTGGGAAAAGTAGTAAATTACCAAAAAAAAATTATGAAAAATATGTAGGAAAAGAGTATTTGTGTTATCTTTCTATTAAAAGAAAGATATATTTTTTTTGGATATACACAGATCAAGTTAGAGCGATCCAAGTGACCTTATGTCTAAATTACAGTTACTGTCACATTAGAACTTAATAAACTATGAAATATTGATCCAAAATGAATGAAACCAATTGCATCCTTTAGATATTAAAGTTAAAAAATAACCTTGAAAGAATTAGATCGTTATCATATTTTAAAAAAAATTTATGTTGATCCAAGTGACAGTAACTCCTTAAAAACATAGTTTTTCACACAAACCACTTTTCAAAGAAGAAGGAAAAATGGATTTAAATGAATTTTAATTTATTTTTTAAAAAATATATTTAGAAACTAGAAATAAAATTCTAAAAGACTCTAGTTTACATCATCTTCAAATTCCTAATAGTTTTACAACATGTGTTTGAAAGTAAAAAAATTTCTCAAAATGTTGATCTTTGTGTCAAAGTTGGCCAAAAAGTGGGACACACTATTGTGGGACTTCCTTTGAAGAATCATTGTCCTAGCAGCATCTAGTATTTTTTTGTTCCTTCACTCTATTATCCCATTCTACTGTGGATTTCTAGGAGAAAATATATGTCTTTTCAATCCATGCTCTTTGTAATATGAATTAAATAGAACTGAAGTAAACTCTCCACCTCTGTCTGATCTTAAACATTTTATCTTTAAGCCTGATTCATTCTCTACTTTTGCCTTGAATATCTTGAATTCATCAAATGCCTCTGATTTTTCTTTTAAGTATTTGTGATCCACATCATTCTAGAAAATTCATCAACGAAAAGTATAAAATACCTTTTACCATAGTATGATCTTGTCCTTGTAGGTCCACATAGGTCTGTATGTACCAGATCCAACTTTCCTTTTGTTGTATATGATTTACTTTTATAACTCCTTCTAGTCTATTTTCCCATAACACATTCTCTGCATACAGTGTTAGATGGTTTCACAATTTTTGGTAGGTCTCTTACTGCATTATTCAAGCTTGCCTTCACAATATTATCAAAATTAACATGAAAAAATCTTATGTGCCATAACCAACTATCATCAATATTCACAACAAAATAAGAAGCTCCAGATGTATTTAACTCAAACACATTACAACTAGATTTATCACCAGTTGCAATCAAGTTTCCTATCTTACCTTTGATGAAACATTTCCCATCAATGAACTTCAATTGAAATCCCTTATCTATCATCTTTCCAACACTCAAAAAGTTATGCTTAAATCCAACAACAAGTAGTACATTGTTAGTATTAGTCCTTCCATCCAAAGAAATAGATCCCATTCTTATAATAGGTTTAGGAACATTGTCTCTGAATCTTACAACACCACCATCATATTTATTTACTTTCACAAACTTTTTTTTATCTCCAATCATATGATGTGAGCAACCACTGTCTATAATCCATTTAGATTTCTTATCAACATGTGATACTAAAGCTTTTTCCTCGTGTACTAGTTTTTCATCTTTAATAGCAATAAATCCAATCTCCTCGTAATCTAAATCATCATCATCAGAAATACCTTCACTAGCATAATAACATTCCTTATCCTTTGAATACTTAGGCTTAAAAAACTTAGGCTTGTGCTTAGGAATTCTTGTAGCACATCTATATGCAAAGTGACCTATCTTATTGCATGAAAAACATTTCAAAGGTAATTTTCCTTAAAATTTATCTTACCTCTCTTTTCTCTTCTAGTGATCAGTGCAACAAGTTAATCTAGCTTTCTTTCCTCTTCTTATATCTATTCTCATTCATCAGCATATTCATCAAGCTCTTCTCTTATGTTCTCATTGTTTGTGCTCTCAATTCCACATAATGTCTTCTATTGTGTAGATGCCTTGAATGTTGTCTCTACCTTAGGTAAAGAATCTCCCAATTCTACAGCCTCAAAAGTAGTTATCTTTGCAATCAACATTTCTCTGCTAAAGTTTAGAGTCAAAGATATAATCTCTTCTATAGCCTAAACTTTGGTCTTGTAGATAGGTGTCAAAGATCTAAGAATCTTTGCAATGACTTCTTCCTCATCATAAGTGCCTCCAGAATTTTTGATTCCAATTACAACTTCTGTAACTCTTTGTACATAAGCTCTAATGTTTTAATCATCCTTCATTTGTAGCTTCTCCATCCTTGTTTTCCAGTTCTGTAACTTTTCTTTCTTTGTAAACTTATCTCCTTCATACAATGCTTCTAATCTTGTCCAAATCTTGTGTTCTGAATCAAGATCTTCAACTTCAGTAAATTGTCCTTCAGCGTTGATCAGTGCTTCCCTTGCGACCATGTTATAAGAAAATATCTTCTTTTCATCATCAGTAGCTTTATCCAATTCATCCTCAGCCTTCATAGTCACCTATTTCTTTGTAACCATATAGTAATCAATGCCCAAACATAGAAAATGAGTTCACATCTTGTTCTTTCAATTGTCAAAGTTTTCAGGATCAAATTTTGGACTATCCTTCCTATAGAATGTCATCTCCAAGATCATTGTAATCACAAAAAATTGGACAAGATCATTTAAATGAGAAATCAATGCAAAAATCAATACATTTAAATCCAATTAAATCAAATCAAATCAAAATCAAAGATAAATTACAATTAAATCAAAATCTGAATTAGTTGAAAATCAAAAGCCATTTAAATCAATTTGAACCTATTAAATCAAATTAAATCAAATCAATGTGCAATTAATTTAATTAATTGCAGAGTTAAATTTAATCAAATCAACCCATTTAAGGGGTACACATGGCTAAACAAATTAATTAAATTCAATTAATTAAATCCTATTTTCTCTCAACACCACATGGGAGGAAAAAGCTTCAACCAATAGGATTTAAGGATAGAGCTCACATGGATCAAGCCTAAAATGAATCTCAATCACACAAAAGGTAAGAGTATCTTGTCCACCCATTTTGTCTTCTTGTCCCAAGCTTTGAGGACAATCCATTTAAATTGTCTCCAAGGCGTGGAACCAATGACTTAACCCCAAACTCAACCATGATCAAACCCAAATACACCCCCTACCATTGCCAATCTATAAAAGTAAGACATAATTGAATCATAATCATCCAAAAATCTGAGAATAGCATCAAACCTCTTGCAATTTATAGCTAGAAAGGCAAATATAGAAGCTAATTAGCATTTCAATTTGGAATTTATTATTTTAGCTTTCTTTATCATATCATTCTCATTCTAGGACTGTCATTAATGGAGGCTTGTTGAGAGCTTCAACATTAACATCCCTAGTTAGAGAGCCATACAATGCTCAATTGCTCTTTATTTGTTAAAATAGCTCTTCCTTTGTGGTAATTTAGTTATTTTATTCATTTGTTTTCAATATTAACCCTATGAAAGTACTTTTCCTAGTACACAAAATGGTGCCCACCATGGGGCATTAGGCCTCATTTTTCTAAAAATCTGGAAAATTTCATATTTTCAAAATTTTGCAAGTTTAACTCTCTGTTTTATAGGTGACATAGCACGTTTGATACTTTCTGTAGTGCATTTGATAGTTTTTTTAGTGCTTTTGAGACCTGTTTCAATGCTTCCATGGAAAAGTGATGTGCCTTTACACAGAGTTTTAGCGCATTTGATCCTTCTATCTTCTGTCTAACATTCTTTCAGTGCCTTTGTCCTGACTAGCCAACGTGTTTGCAAAGTTCTCTAGCACTTTCAAATTTCTTTTGACACCTTTTCTTGATCTTTCAATGTTTTTAAATTTTGTTTTAGTGCATTTGAATAATTCATTAGTGCATTTAATCTGATCCACAGCACATTTGAGCATTTAAGTAGCGCGTTCAATAGATTCTATAGCCCTTTTGATTAAATTGAAAATTAACAGATCTGACTGTCAAAAAATGATTTCTTTGTCTCTATAGGATGACTGATCACAAGTGAATTAAAAAACCAGAGACTAGATTTAATAGTGAAGGAAAGGCTTTGATCACAAAGAAGATAAAAAAGGAGAACATTGCACATATCAAGCTAGTTTTAGAGGATTCTCAGCAAGAGAGAAAGGTATATAAATAGTATTTGAATATTGTAGAATCATACAAATCAAAGTTCATGTCACTTAATTGGATTTATTTACCTTAATCAATTTTTCTTGAAATTTGATAAATAGGGCTTAAATTGAAAGTTATTCTTGTTTTCCTTCACTTTAGCTAGTTCTATTGACTAACTTGTTGGAGGAGAGGCAAGTGGAAAGGAACGATCGCCACTAGGTAAGCATAAAATTGAAAAACTCATAAAAAATGCCCCTAGCCTTAGCTAGCATCAAAATGAGGTAAGCCTTAAACTTGGTCAATTTTTGCTTAAATTGTAGCTTTGTCTTTTCCAAAATCTAGTAATTAAAGAAGCCTATTCTTGTTTGGAGGATTTGATATTAGGCCTATGCTCTTCACTTTTAAGTGAATCAAAATGCCAAAAATTTCAAGTTCTTTGATTTAAAGGAAAGGCTAAGTAAATCAAGCACTAAATTGAAACAACCCCCTTTTTGTAGAAAAGAGTAGAAATACTCGATTCTCATTAGTTAGTGGGTTTGGTAATTGAACATTGTTTTTGATTAAGGAAAACAGGATTTAATGGGGCCCTAAAACCCTTATAGAGTTAAAGCATAACAAAGATATAGCATTGAAGGTTTACATAAACAAGATAGCCATAGCGAAAAGGGAAAGCCAGACATAGTCCACCAGCAAAGAAAACAAAAAGTCCAGAAAATAGAACCAGGCAAAAAAGTTAAAAACCAGGTCAGACACAAAGCTAGAAGAGATTCTCAAGAAAAATCTCTAAGGATCTCTACTGCATGAATCTCAAGCTCAAATGCCTTATCTGCCACCTCCTTAAGGTCAGCTAGATCCTTATCAAGTTCCTGGGTATCCTTCTTCATAGTGTTGGATCTAGTTCTCTTCCTCAGACCATATTCCAGAGATTTATCTTTACTGCTATTGGGAGACTCCTCCTTGCTACCTCTGTGTTCCTCTATTTTACTGATTAGAAACTTTATGTTTTTGTTTGAAGCTTTGAGTATGTTGTAGCTCTGTTCAGCAATTCTCTGCAATGTTCCCTCCACACTCTAAATTCTTTTCTTCACTTCCTCCATTTTATTTTAATTGTAAAATAAAATAAAATTGTAATTGAACATTGTTAATTGTGCTTGGAAATTGAGGAAATAGTTAGGGATATGCTCTTCACCTTTTGGTGAATCAAATTCCCAAAAAGTATCTCCTTGTTTCACTATATTGCTTTCAAATGAACATGCTAGATCTTTAAGTGGGCTCACCTCCTGAGATTTGCCTTAACGAGGCCGATGAGAGGGATAGCCCAAAGTGGGATACATTCACTTTTTCCATGAAAATCCAACCCACTATAAAATGAAATGAATGCATCCTTAATGGGGTGTGTGACAAAATGAAATTAAATATTTCAAACTTCCTCAAGTAGTCCTTCAGGATTGTACAAAACTCTAACATACCGGTGGTGGGAAGCCTCTTAATATACTTGGAGGATGAAAGTTTAATATCCATTTTGAACATAATCTTGATCAAAACATTGTTAACTTAGAAAAGACTACCTTATAGAGCCATATTTACGAACCAAATCTTTATCTAGGTAGATTGTTTGAAGTATCTTTTTGTGCAAAACCCGTGATAATGTCCTTGAAAATTCAAACATTTTATGTTTAGAGGGTTAAAAAGAACAAGTGTACTTGTGGTTGCCTTGTTTGAGAAATACATACAAGTAAGAGATATCCATTTTGAAAAATCATCTTATATTTTTAATCTCTTCATAAAAGCAAACAATCTTTACAAGAAGATAGCACTTGCATTGCTAAAGAAGTTCCCACATTTGAATATCAAAGCCCTTTCAACAACCACAATCAAGGGGATAGTCTCCCAAATCTTTTTGAAAAGTAAACCGACCCAATGGATAGAAACTTTGTGTTTCACGATTACCATCTCAGAGGAAATAATGACAATACCAATAATGCCAACCAAGGACCTAAGGAAACACTTGAAGAAAGAGCTAATCAAGCGACTCAAGATAATGAATTCCTTGAATTCATGGACAAACTAATAGATAGAGATAGGGAGAAATTTTTCCTAAACTTAGCGCAAGCAGGGGTAAAGCTTCCACATGACTACAATGTGGATCAACTTAAGAAAAACCAAGAAGAAGACAATTTGATGAGTGCTATGACTAAACAATTGAAAATGTTCCAAGAATAGACTAACTTAATGAAAAAGGCTACCGAACCTAAGCAATTCTCTATCAAGGCCTTGTGCCCATTCCCCTTTGACAAAAGCTTGGTTATGGCACCTTTTCCCATCAATGCAGTTTTTCCTAAATATGATAAATACACGAGTAAATCAGACCCACAGGATCACCTTAGAGAGTTTTGTGCTCTAAGCATTGAATTTATGCATGATACCACATACTTAATGAGACTTTTTCCAAGAATTTTAGGAGGAAAAGCCATGGAATGGTTTTCCAAACTTCTGCAAGGGATAAAGACATTCAAGGAATTGGCCTCTAAATTTGTAATCCATTATTCTTATAACATCAAACATGAGATTACCATGCTCAACCTTTGTGACACGAAACAACGAGATGGTGAATCTTTCCTAGGGTTCCTTCAAAGGTGGAGAACAGTTTTTGCAAGATATCAATGAAGTATCCCCGAAAAAGAGAAAATGGAAATATTTATGAATAATCTCAATGCGGAGATGAATTATAGGCTCCAACTTCAATGTCTCCCTACTTTTGAAAAACTTATTGAGAATGGGATCAAAATTAAAGATGTGTTGATTAAGAGGGGAGAGATCAAATTGTTCAAAGACAACAAACCCTATACCAACACTAATAATAATAATCATTATGTATCTAATTATAACAATAATAAAGGATCTAGTAATCACGATGACAAATCTAATCACAATGACAAATCTAAGCTATGATTGAAAAGCAATAAACAAAAATCTTGTGAATGATGGAGTTGTGGAAGCACACAACTTGAAGGCTACCCATTTTAACTTATCAAGTGGGTCAAACTCGACATACAATGTCAATCAAATGACCAAGGCTCCTTACAAAAACAATAACAGCAATAACACTCCTAATTATTTAAATAACAATGCTAATAATAACAACAACAATAATCCTTTCAACAATGCCAATGTGAATAAACTTAAACCCTTCTTTTCCACATACCAACACTTTTAGAGGATATTTATGATCAATTCTGGAATGAATCCAGATTTCAGATTGGAAAGGGGTACAATAATATAACCCTAGGGACAAAGTGCGATATCTCGTATTCAATGTCAGGGTATTTACAGTACAATAAAAATCGGTACTACAATTTGAGTCTTCCAGAATTGAAGAAAGTTGGTGAATCAGAGTTTAAGCTACCTGTAAAAGAAATTGATATAAGAAAACCTCTGCCTCAAATTATAGGTGAATGGGTCAATATAACATGGAAGAGAAACAAATATTGTGAGGATTGCGCATCATATTTCAAAAATTGTGCACATCTTCATACCTCATCTTTCTGCTACTGCCTTTCTACTTCCTATTCACAAAAATGTTACTACAGTGGTAAGACTGCTGATCCCCTTTGTTGAAAATGAATATGAAAATTTGAAATGCAATGCATATGAAATTTAAATGTTCTAAAATCTCAAATCGTTTTGATTTGTTGCAGGTAATTCCAAGAATACCGCCATTGTAGGTGAGTGCCTTTAGGTCTTCAATCTATATTTTCATATGTCAGTGATGTCAAAATAATTTGCTCATGTCTGCGATCCAACACCTTGGAAATGATTTTAGGTGCGGCCATTGGAAGTGGTGTATTAATTGTAGCTGTAATATTGTTTGTGGTTTTTCATTGAAAGAGGCTGCTAGTCTCCATGGAGCTCGAGCTTCGCACAAACATAGAATCTTCTCCTAAGAAAGTGGAGCAATTCCTTGATGATTTTGCTCATGAAATGCTGAGAAGATATTCCTATTCTCAACTGAAGAAGATCATCGACAACTTTGCAGATAAATTGGGGGAAGGAGGTTTTGGTGTGGTTTATAAAGGAAAATTCCCGGGAGGTGATTTAATAGCCATCAAAATTCTTGATCATTTAAGTTTCAACCATTGGAAGGATTTGCCATGTCAATCTAGTCCGCCTAATGGGGTTTTGTTTTGATGGATTTAGAACCACACTCATATGTGAGTACATGGTGAATGGATCTTTGGAGACCTTCATGTTTCCAAGGAAAACATTCAAAGGAATTGTCACAACCCACTTTTTTGACTCCTATTTTTGCAGTTGGTGTTCGACCTTTGTCTCCTTGTAACCTAGTCGGGTAGATGCTGACTATAGTCGAATTAGACATCGCTTTTAGATTTTAGTCATTGTTGATTAGACCTTTGTTTCCGACTAGCATGATGATGTGTTGGGTCCTACTTGATAGTGTCGAGATGTTTAATTAAATCTTAGTGAATTATTTAATTAATTGATGTGTTCTTGATGATGTTATATTGAGAGTTTACATTGATGACATGTAATTAACATGATGATTTGGTGAAAGATTTCTTAATGATGTTATAAAAACCATGATGGGTATTATGAAAAATGATGCATATCTTGAAAGTTCTTATGATAATGATCATATGTTTAGCAATGCGAAATGGAAATATTTAATTATTATATATTCATGACATTTATGATGATTACATGGGTACTGATCATCCTTGTGTTTGAGTGTTTGAGTTTTTGGCAGGGTCGAAGGTAGGAAGAAGGCTCAAGTAGAGAAAGTTAGCACTGCGGTAAGGGTGGTCAGGAATGAGTCTGGTCAAGCACACACCACATTGACGCACTTCATGATAGATCAATTTTATACTTTTGTTTCTTCGTTAAACTTTATGTGAATGATTTACTTGAACTAGAATAATGTGTGTTGTCTTTAACATTATTTCCATGAGATTTAAAGGTATCATTGGGAAAGAATTTATGTGTTAAAGAGTGTTTTCATTATTTAATAATTAGTTTTCCTCTTTTTATTGAAGAAGTTATTGTTTATTTGTTATGTTAAAGTGTCTTTATTTTGATACTATAAAAGGTAATAAAAGTAATTGATGGTTGTTGAATGAGAATCCTTTTTGAAACATTATCTAATATAGAATTGTCGGAATTTAATACTTACCCAAAATCGGTTACTTGGAGTGGGCATTGAAGAAGGGATGACATGCATGGAAGACAGGGACAGGATTCTCTATGGCATTTTTCTTGTTTTCTTGAAGTTCTCTGGTGAAAAAAAATCTGGGAAGAATGGGGGTGAAGAACGACATTCTTTTTGATATTTTCTTGATTTCGGTTCTGGGTTGGGAAATCGTAGGCTAGAAGAGGAAAGGTTTCTATGCTTTCAGTCTTCACGAGGCTCGCTAGTTTGAAAGGGGATAGTTGCAGCTAGAACGAAACATCGCAGAGCTTTAAACCATTTTGTGAGTAGAGGTTTTGTTGATTCTGGATACTTGGGCAACATATGCACTAACCATCCAGGTTTCTTCTCTTCATGTGCTTTAGATTCTAAAATGAAGTATTGAAATTTCTAAGTAGATATTAATTAAACAACATGAATTCATAAGTGGTTATAAAGAATGAATGATCATCGTTTGTGATCTTCCTCTGATTATAATTTACCTTATGTATCGTATTGGTTCATCTTATCTCTTAAGTGTTGTTTTCCCTTCCATATAGAGAGGTACATTGTATTTGATGCTGCATAGGAGTCTTGTTCACATTCTGATAGGTCTCGGCGTGAATTCTGTGGGGCAATACATATAATGTGGCTTATTTTTTTAGCTTAGTTCTATTCGCATGTTTCTTTTTTTTACCTTGTGTAAGCTTGAGCATTAGTGTTGGAGTCTTGGTAATGGCTCTATAGAGCATATTGTGAACACAACTTCTTTTCCCTATCCAAGTCGCCCAATGTTTCTTTCACTATGTTAAGCCGCTAGTTACGCTGGCTCTTAGCAAGATCGGTTCTGTTTCATTTCTTCCTTAATCTTGATAAGATGATCAATGTCCTAGCCTAGCCTCTGCCATTATTTTGTCCAGCGATTTTGTAGAACACAATTTTGTTCCTCTTATCATTTTTAGCTATGTCTTTGGGAGTCATTTTGTTCTTTTCCCTATCCAGAGCGGAGTTCATTTTTGTGCAAACCAAACTCATCTCAATCTCCTTTCGCTAAATGTCTTTCTGGTCTTTTCTTGCATGCGACTAGGGTGAAGGGTGAGTATAGTCTATTTGTTTCCATATGCACTATGTGATAGTAGATTTATCCTTCTCTATTTGGAGAATGTATAATTACCAAAATAAAATAAAATTGAGAACTCACTGTCAATGTGCATCTAGATTCCAATTGTATTAATGATAATAGATGTCATGGCAACCCCTATAGTGGTCTTTGCATATGATGATCTTGTCCACTCCTCACATACAAACATGCCTTTCACACCGACCTTTGAATTGATCATGGATTTTAATATGAGAAAATTTGTTGCAAATCTAGTGACCCCTGGATGAGACAACTCTTTTTGCTTTGTGTGTTGTCTCATAAGGTTGAGGACCCAAGTATGATTATATATAAACTTGCAAATATTTCTTCCTATGTCTACACATGTTTTTATCCAAGGAAGTTTTCCAAGGTCCTCCAATGTGAGGTCAATGCAATGAGTGGCACAAGGGGTCCAAAATAGGTGGCAGTGCCTCTCCATAAGAAGTTTACCTACAAAAAAAAAAACAAATTAAAAAGAAGACCTAAAGAAAGAGAAGTAAGACATAGAAATTAAAAATTAAAATAATTTTACCTACTGCAACATAATTTGCTGCATTATCTATGCATATTTTCACCACATTCTCCTCACCAACCTCCTTCAACACTCCCTCCATCACCTCACAAAGATGCTCAGAATTTTTTGTCTTCCCCGAGGTATCAATTAATTTCAAAAACATTGTGCCACCTGAGAAAAAATAAAGCAATTTAGTACTATGATCAATCTAATTCATAATTTCATAACTTAAGTCTTATAGCTTAAAAACTTAACATACTTGATGAGGAGACAAGGAAATTCAGAAGTGTCCTATTTCTTCTATCAGTCCAACCATCCATCATGATGGTGCAACCCTTTGCCTTCCATACCTTACATTGCTCCTCAATTTCAACTTGTACATCAGCAATTCCTTGGGACAAAATAGGACCTTTTAGCTCCTCATCATTAGGGGATTTGAACCCCGCACCACAAACAGTAACATCATCTATTGCTATTTTCCAATACAGAGACCTAAAGGTAATTAAATAAATAAATTAAAAAAAAGACCTAAAGCAAGAGAAGTAAGACATAGAAATTAAAAATTAAAATTATATATTAATAAGTACCTTGCTGCATTGAATGGAAGGTTGTTGTAGAAGAAAACATCTCCAAGTGCTAGTTTTGCTTGGTCATGCTTCTCCTTATTCCAACCCATGATCTCAAGCGATGGTTGTACACCAAGAGTTGTGCGTGGAGCAAAGATGGAATCTAGTGTGGATGGTTTCTTACAAACTTGACCACAATGCTCACACTCACAGACACAGAAGTAGTACTAGTAGTGCCAATAGGAGTAGTAGCATGTGCCCTTGAAGAGCCCTATGCAGCTAAGCATGCCATTTCTTCTGCTTGTTTCTGCTATAATTCTTTTTTCTCTTTAGCTTCCTCTAAAATAGCTATCATCTTGCATTTGACATCTTCAGGAACTTTTTAACATGGTTTAGCATCCCTCTTTGTTATATGTGCAAGATGATATTTCAGCCTATTAATTCCTCCCCCATTATGTGTTATCTTACAATGCCAACATGTAACAACTCCTTTTTTATGGCCAGGGATGGCATGTAACCAAGTCTCATACCTTACTAATGCAACAGGGTCTGCATCCGGGTTCATTTTAGGCATACTTTCACTTCCACTACCCACAGTCTGAGACATGATGACTGCTGGCAGCTGCAATATATCATAAATAAAAAAAAATAAGCATCTACAATATATATTATAGAAATTGAAAATCAATTTTACCAACACTAGGAACAAATCTAAAGAATTAAAGAAATGTAAATACTAAATGCTAAACAAAATGGAAACAAAAAAAGATTCATGAATGCAAAAAAATATACAAAACAACAAAAAGAAAGTAACATACCTCTTGGAATTTTCTCTAAAAATGGAAATGCAAATCAACTTTGTAGAAGCCTCCTCCAAATGCATCTTTTAACTCCTCTCAATGCGTAGATGCAAGCTACAAAGTGCAACAAAGTGCAACAAACAATAAGCAATCCTCGAATGAGAGCCAACTAGTTTTCTTTCTAAAACCCCAATCCTCTTCTCTCAAGCCTTTTTTCTCTCTTCTTTCCTTATGCAAGTGATGGAATGCCTTTTTTAGGTCAAACACATAATATAAATGCCAAGTCAAACACTTAAAACAATTAAATTTTGTTTTTTTCCTTCACTTTTCACACTGGCTACCATCCGAGTCTTGGCCTCGGGGCTCATCGAGTCAAGTGAGTCAGTGGACTCGATGAGTCCACCCTACCTCTACTTGGACTCAGTGAATCCTGAGTCCAGAGGTAGATAAGCTCAGCAGAGTTGACTCTGCCTCAGACTCGCCGAGTCAGAGCAGGACTCACCAAGTCCTGTAACGCTGTGCTCAAGGATGCCCAAAACATTATATGGCACTAATCTAAAGTGAGAAATTATAGATATTCTTGTCCTACTTCACAGAATGAAGGGAAGTGAAGAGGCCCTCGTGCTAAGCGAACATGATTTCTTCTTGGTCTAGTCCGTGTGTGTGGAGAATAGCTATGTGGACTAGGTGAAGGTTGTAGCAGATAGATTGAGCCTAGAGCTCTCATTTGCAAAGTCCACTAGCATATTTTTTATGTCTTCATTCATCATCTATGCCTTGGCTACTACCCAAATATGGCCAGGATTTCTCAGAATTCAAGACTTTGATGAGTCCACCCGGGTATACAATTTTTACCCCTGTTTGCCTCTACACTAGAGTTACACATATTTTATGGAGGTCAATGATGCATTCACCATGAGGTTGTGCAAGGAGCTTCAAGGGCACCCAGAGATGAGTTTTTCTCTCTCGAAGTTGCTAAAGTCATCAAACTATATGGGGCCTACTATATCTAGTTTTTTACTTTCTCATACTTCCAAATCAGAGGATTCGACGATGCACCCATGAAATTGCACCGCTATCCTGAGGACAAATGGGTAATGATAGAGTTGTGTCAGTAAATTATCGAGGTAAATGTGCTTTGTAGTAGTATCCACAAGGTCGACATTTCTTTCCCTATCAAAATTGGAGCTAATTCTTGTGCTTCAAGTTCATTTGCAAAGAACTTGGTGAAGGAAACACTATCAAAATATCCTTTCCAGAAGTATGTTGTTATTAGGTTGCACTTTGACTATGCTAACTATGTAAAGGATCACTGGAAGTTGGGGTTGGCCTATAAGCATGCGCTAGATGTTGAAGACATCTAGGTAAATTGTAAAGATGATTTGGAGGTTAGGGACCCTTATTGGTTGCGCCTAACCATCGAGCACATAAAAGCGTATAATATTCAAATTGATGTGGATGGAGTTGAAGAAGATGGTAGTTTTATAAGGCCCTGGAGATACGATGAAAAAATAAAGAATACTCCTATCAATTCCAAGCCATACGCGGGCTCAGAGATAGCAGGATTAGATGAATTAATGGGAGGTATCCTCAAAAGGACTCCTAACTAGGTCAAATGGAAAAAGTCTGGCAAGAAGAGATCTGGTACACCTCACAGAGGAGCTAATCAAGCTCAAACTCAAGCCAACACAACCACTACTTCTTTTGTGGCCACAACATCAAGCGCACCTCCAAGATCCACTCAAGCTTTAGGAAGGGGTGACCAACCACCTGAGAGGCAATTTGAAGCCACTCCAACCTAGAGAGAGGGATCTCTACCAAATCTACTTGCAATGTCCAAGGAGAAGGGTGGAGAAGCTGAGAAAGAGAAGGAGAAAGAAGACACAGAAATATAGATCCTTGATTAGCCCTCAAATACAGGAATGTAGACCCTAGGTCATCCAATGGAACAAGGCACCACTAAGAAACAAGCTGAAACTGCTAGCACTGAAGGGAGTAAAGGTAATGAAGTTATTTTTTTTTCTTCCAAAAATACTGATCTTGCCAAATTGCCTTTTGCTAGTAGGAAAACCAGAACTCCTCTAGTGAGGAAGTTATTTGCAAAGGAAGTGGTAAAACTAGCATCTTCTATTTTAACTTCCCCCTCATGGATAGAGAAAACCATCAAGAAGAAGAGAAAGAGAGTGGAAGATAGTGCTCTGCCCTAGGGACTTGCGGAACAAATGATCAAGAGGCCACCACTAAAGAAGGCCAGGGAACTTGCAGTATTGGCATCACTAGAGACTGGCCCAACTACAAGTCATGTCGTATTGGAGGTAGCTCAAGCAAAAGCAACAGGGGATTTGGGTCAAATAAGCATTGATGATTTTAATGTGAGTAGAGTAGACATAGGTCTACCACACCATGACACCACAAAAAAGGATGTGGGAATTCTCCAACCAATTGGATCATTTGAAACTAAGTAAGGCCAAGCTAATGAATACGGTGTTGGAGTTGTCCACGATGATAAAAAATTTCCTAAGTTCAATGTCCAACCAGCCCATGGATGCTTCTACAAGTATAGAGGGGTTGGATCCCTCTACTGTAGATAGCAGTGTTACTTTAAGTGTTACACACATACCACCTCTAATTATTATTAACTTTAAAAACATGTTCCATTGTCACGTAAAAAAGGCCTTCCATCCTTGTCATTCCCACAGTCCCCTTCCATCCCCATCTTGGAAACTACATGGAATATAGGTTTTAATTTGTTTTTCTTTAAACTAGGGTCTTTTTGTCCATTTAACATTCTTTATTTTTCAATTTTTAATGTTTATTTTAATCCTCAAAACAATTTTGTTCTTGCCCTATCTTTTCCTCAATCTTTGGTTTCCATGTCTTCCCATATGAATCTCTGTTATCTAATCCTTCTTGCATTCTTCTAATCATTTTGTTCATCTTAATGATGAATCACTCATAGTCATCCAAAACAAATTGAGATTAAAATTACCAAGTTTCTTCCAAAAGCTTTAACTCAATATATAAAAACTATTTTTAGCATAGCTTTAATTCAGAGGCTACACTTGTGCGAATTGGAGAAGAAATTCTGAGAATACATAAGGGTTTTAAGGCTGAATTTGAAAGTCAATTCCAATAGTATTGTGCCTGCCATTTGTTTACACATAGTTGCATTTGTTTGTTGAAGAATTCTTTATTGCTAATAATCATCCCTTCAGCGGGTTTCAAGACATGTATTACGTGTGAGTTCATTAATCATAACTCCTAAATTTTTTGGGTATTGTTGCTTTAGATAATAGGGGTTATTTAATGAACTGGGTTGTCATTATTTTGTAAAAATTTTGAATATTCAAGTTGGTATAAAATTTGGGATTTTCAGTCGTGTATTTTCAATGCAATTTAAGATTTGAGTTGGAAAATTATTATTGTAATATCTTTCATTTGTTGCATTATATTTTCATATCAAACATTGCATATATATCACATTCATTCATCAAAACAAACACAAACAAGGCAGATAATTTGTATTTACAAGAATCCATCTAGAGAGGGTTCTTATAGCACATCTCCCATCACCAGAATAGCCGATGGTGGGGACCACCCCACAATTATGCAAACCCCGAACATGTGGTTTTCAGGGTACACCACCCGCGCATGAGACATTATAGTGCCTTGCTCAAGAAGGTAATTAGCAGGATATCCAAAGATCAACAATTAATACGATTGTTGAGGATATCTTGTGTATGAAAACTATCAAGACTTCCCTTCCAAACTTGTTGACTGGCATGGGTATTACTATTATAAAGGTCAAATTTTATTTTAACAAAAAATCTTTAAATTTCTTCTATAAGGATAACAAATGATCCATCAAACATAAATTAAACATGATAATATGCAATGCACAAATATGGTTTTAGACATTGATTAGTTATAAACTAAGTTACCAAATTCTCTCCAGAAACCCTCAAAGTATGGTTTGATTTTGTATAAAGTCTGGTCCTTGTCAAATTCTCCCCAAATTTTCCCACAAAGCCACAAATTTGCTACAAATTCTATCAAATGAAGCTGGGCAGAATTTGGAGCGAATTTGGAAGAATTGTTTTCCCAGCGGTCAAAGCAAGGCCTAATTTCGTGTCAAAACAAAAAAAAAATCAACATTTTTAATTTGTTTTTTTTCCTAATTTGATCTATTCGACCCTCCAACCCTAGAAGTGACCACTAAAAGGCCAAATAGGATGGTTTATATGTCATTTGTGCATTTGTGAATGAAAAAGAAAACTTGCTTATAGAGGAAATCCAAATTGTCAATATGTGAAATCCAAGTTGACGATTATAAAAGAATCTTTAAATAAGCTATGATAGCTTTGAATTTAGAGCTTAAAATATGAATCTTAACTTTTGATAAAGCTTGGTTAGAAATCCTCTAACCAATACAAAGTAAAAATTCAGATAATTACACTTGTCTTCTGATGATTCCCTTCATTCAACTGTCCCCTTGATCTAGAAATATGTTCCATGCATGTGACCAAGCAAGTGTATCATGTTGTGTGTATGGCTAAATGATGCAATTAATATCTTATTGAACTGAAACATAGATATGGTGGTGTATTTTGCTATGTTAATTTACTATTAGCATGGCGGTGTATGAACTTATTTGCTAATGCATATATATACACAAACTTTTTTTCTTTTTTTTAAAAATATTTTGTAACCCAAAATGAACCCAAACCCACCCAAAAAAAAATTTGAATGAATTTCGAACCCGAATCTCGAACCTGACTTTGAACCCAAATCCGAACCGGCAACTTATGTTATAAACTAGTTCTGGCACATTTCCTAACTCTCAAAATCCTAAAGTTCACTGAACCCCCACAAACCTGATATTGAATTTACCAAAATTTTCAGATATTACTATAAACACGTTTTCTTTATTGATCTATTACATTAATTAGGAGATCTCTGGTCAACATAGCACATCTTGAGTTATAATACTGGGATGGGTGACCTCCCAAGAATGCTCAATTCTTCACTTCTATGAGCATTACCTAAATGCAATGAGTGTAAAATGTTCCATTCATTCTCATGAGAGATGGGTGTTAAAAGAGTTTTTCATTTATGTCAAATAACAGATGTAAAAGTGATTGCAGACATCTGTAGATAACAAGGGTATACTTGTGAGAATTGAATTTTTTTGTGCTATAACAGTATACATATTATTTGTATAAACAACTTACTATAATAGTTCTGAATTTGTTGTGGAAGAGATCAAGTATGAACAGAGATGTCTGATTTTACCAAACTCAGATCACTAAATGGAAGGTCTACATGATTCTGTGTTTTTTTTAGATCAATCTATATGTATTGAATTAGGATAAAATTAGTTTTATTCAACTGCATATATATCAGGTTGTTAGAAGACTTGGTTGGATCGGTTTGGTTTTGTTTAGAAGACTTGGTTGTAACTGTCAACCAATTGTTTGGTTATAACTACAAACTAACTGAACAAGTATAACTACATAAGCAGTTTGGTAGTTTCTAACTATCCTTTAACCATCCAATTGATGTTTACTTGTATTTAAAGAAGGCAAGAGATCGATGAAAGACCAGTGAGCATGTAGAATCATTGATAAGTTCTATTAAGTCTAATGCAAAAACACATTGTTAGACTACAGATGTAAAGAGAGTATGTCTTGTCATGTATAGTCAATTGTAAATCTAGGAGTGATAGTGAATGATATTGTAAAATCTGAAGATATTTTTGTAAAGTTTGAAATGAGTCTATTTTGTCTGACTCCTATCAGTCATATTTTTGAGAGATGTTTTGTATCACATCTGCAAAGTAGAGAGGTTTGAAAAGGGAAAAAATATTGTAATATCCAAAAGATTGGTGCCCCAAAGATGTTGATTTGGTGCTCAGTTTGAAGAAGTTGGTGCTTTAGTTAGAGTTGGTTCTCACAAGAAAGGAATTTGGTGATTCCTTAGGGTTGGTGCCTTTAAACCATTGTACACAATTTTATTCCAAGTATTTCTTCTGCATTGGCTTCATTGTGTGGTTGCATTCCTGTCAGTTTTTCAGTTTAGAGTTTGGTTAAGTTCATATAAAGTTTTAATTGATTAAGTATTTGTTGTGAGGTTTTCACACCAACACCCCAAAATTTTGGGGACCCCCTTTTTGAGAGCAAGATCTGGCAATTTTCTCAATTCTAGAGGTTGGAGATGAATTTCTAAGATGTTTCAAAGTGCCTCACAAAATTTGGTGAGGTTTCGAGTTGACTATCATGGAGATCTAAACATGCAGGAGGATGAAAATTATGGAAATTCTGGAAAATTTGGACTTTGAGAATTTTTGAAATTTTTGGAATTTGTGGACTTAGACAAAAAAATGCCAAAATTCAACATGTTCACAATTTTGAAAATTTGGGAATCTTGGACTTAGGAAATTTTGAGAATTTGGAGAAATTGAGATGTTGTGGGTGAGGCATGTCCAATGCCTCCGAATTGGCATCAAGGGTGTCTAGTGTCTCCACATTGACATTAGGGGTGTTCAATGTCTCCACATTGTCATTGGGGGTGTCTACTGTCCCATGTCTCTACAATCTGAAATTGGACTTGGAAATATTTTTGGCAATTTGGAAAATTTTAAAATTTGGAAAAATTTGGAAATTTTGGTTGAAAATCTCAAACTTGGAAATTTTGGAAATTTTAGAGATTTTGTGGACTTAGAAATTTTTGGAAAAAATGGTGAGATGAAGCATGTCTCATGCCTCATGTCTCCTCACCAAGAATCAAGAGTCTCTCATGTCTCAACATTGGCAATTGGTGGTGAGGCATGTCCTTGCACAAGCAATTTTGGCTAAGTCAATTTCCAAGTATTCGTACGATGTAAGTCAAGCTTCCAATTATCCATACGAGGTGGATTTATAAAGGGATTTATTTTCCAAGTATTCATACGAGGCTAAGTCAATTTCCAATTATTCATACGATGTAAATCAAACTTCCAATTATTCATACGATGTGAGATTATAAGGCAATTGGATTTCCAATTATTCATATGAGGTAAAAGAGAAAATTAAACAACATGGACCAAGGATTGTGATGGATTTTGCACAAAAGTCTAGGCTTCTCTTTATTTATTTTAGTTTTTTTTTTTAATTCAAGAAGGAAATCAATTTTCTTTTGGGGTCATTACATTATTATATTTTTCCCAAATCTCCTCTTGGTGCAGAATTCAAAATTAATTTGGGGTCCTTTTGTGTGCTAAATTCGATGTATTTTAAAGTTTAATTGGTGTGAAATTCAAGGCAAGTTATTGGGTCCATAGTTAGGAGAGTTTAAAAGTTAATTAGGGGCCTACATGATCATTTTTCCAAATTTCAATTTTAGGGCCTGTGTCAATTTCGGATTTGGCTAATTTAAATCTATAATATTGTTAAAATAATAAAATTCAAAATCTCCTTTTGGGAATGGTGTTTTTTTTTAATTGCAAATTTCTATGATCCTTTTCCATCAGCCCTATTTGCTAATTTTGAAATCCCATGGGCTATTTATAAAATTGATTTTGTTGGCTAAATTCGAAAATCTTTGGGCCTGATTGCTTGCAAGTTGCGAAATCTTTTGGGGGGCCACTTTATTTTATTTTATTCCCCAAATAGGGGGTCGGCCTTGCCTTCTTGGCCTAGGTCGGCCCTGTTTTGTTTCCTCCCACAAGGCATGGTATAAAGGGCGATCTGCCCCTCATTCTTGTGCATATCAATTGCGATTTTGGTATGCTCTTTGTGGAGCGAATTTGCAGGGTTTGTAGCAGCAACTTACCACCTTTTGTTGGAATGAATTTGAGTATAAAGTGCAGGTCTGAATTCCACATTTCAGCAGGCATTTTCCAGACCTGTGCATGCAAATTCGAGGGTAGACTTGAGGGGAAATTCCCATGCTTGTATGGCCATTGTTGAAGGCAGTGCTTGAGCGAATTTTCCAGACATATGCATGCAAACTAGGGCAGATCCAAGGCAATTTTATTTATGTTTAGTGCAGACCCGACTTTAGGCAGATTGAGATGATTTTTTCTAGGCTTGTATGGCTATTGTTGAAGGCAGATTTGATCGATAATCCCAGGCTTGTATAGGCGAATTTTAGGGCAGACCCAAGCAATTTTGCTTATGCCCCTTGCAGATCCAAATTTAGGGTAGGCTTGAGGGGAAATTCCCAACCTTTGACATGCCATTTGGGGGCAGGTTTAGACTTTTCTTTTTAGGCCTGTGCATATCGAATTGAAGGGGCAGATTTGAGTTTGAATTCCAAAATTGATGATGGTAAGGTGCAGGCAAGGTTGGTCAAGGTGAAATACAGATCCAAGGGGCATTCATAATATCTTCCAGGCATACCACCAGGAGCCATATCTTCATCATTTCCAGAATTTGATTTTGAGACTAGCGAGACATACATGTAAAGGGGTGGTAGATCAATACTTGTTTGGCAGTGAACTTGGCTCACAGGGAACAGATCTGTGCATTCATGGAGGACAGATTTGATATTTAGCAAAGGACATACACTCCCAGATTTTCATAGCGATAACAAGTTGGCATTTCAAAGTCGGCATCATTTCCTGATTTGAGAGCAATTGGTTTGAACAAGTTGGCAAGGCCGGGTTGACCGATTTATCATGGTCATCCCCCACTTTTGGCATTTGAAACATACAATGGGGAGACTTTATTTTCATTTGGCAAACGTCAAACATCATAATCGATCCTCCTCTACTCTATTTTACAAGACAGCGACCTGTATAGTTGAGGTTGGCAAATGTGATGCAATGGAAAGCTTATGATGATTTCCATATTTCCGAGTTAGAACACAAGGCAAAGTGGTAGATCAGTTTGGAGGTAGCAACGTATCCATTCCCAGATTTTCATGTGAGGTGGCCAATACATCAACTTGAAAGAGTAAAGTGCAGATCAATATTGGCAAGAGGAAGGGCAAGCTTGGTATTTTGAGGGGAAAAATGCATTTCTGGTTTTCCAAATGGGTGATTGAAAGTAGTAGGTAACATCCTTTTCCAGATATTGATCAAGGGCCAAGTATTGGCAACTTTCAGATTTACACCAGCAGCCACTTGTTGATTTCATTTTTTCATCTTTTTTTTTCGAAAGGTGGTCGAACTTGAGTTGAGGTATGTTAATGCTTTATTTTAGTTTTCAAGTTCAGGGTTGGTGAGATTATCATGTTTCCTTGGTATGGGATGTCTTGATAAGATTGAAAGGTGTGAAGATTGGGTTGTTCAAGTTGGCAACTTGAGGAGGTCTTCGTTGCCAACTTGGCATCACACCTCTTGCATTTCAAAATTATTTCTTTATTAGGATAAGAGGTTGATGTCTTGAAGGACTAGTTGGTAGGATTTATTGATATTATTTCATGGGTCGTCCCTTTCTGCCTTAGGATTTTAGAGATTATCTTTCACAATCATGGCTAATATCTCTTTGTTTGCCTTGCAGATTTGGTTGTGAGACATGGTTTGATTTGAAGATTCAAGTTAGAGGGGAGGTGCAAGGCTCGAATTGGAAAGGAAGAGAAACCAAGACACAGGGGGAGATCAAGTTTATTCTCAAGACAAGAGAAGGCTCTCAAATGGCAAGAGGGATGCAAGTTCTCAATTCAGGCTATCAAGGACAAGGTTCGAGATCACTCCAAATACATGAAGGCTATTCCTTTAAAGATCATGACATCAAGTACAAGCAAGCAAGATCAAGGTGGTGACAAGAAACTAAGTACAAAGTTCAAGTAGTCAAGGCATACCTTCACTTCATCAAGGATTTGAATTGATCATAGGATAAGGTTGACAATGTGGCAATTTCATGAGCATGCAATCACATCATGCCATGTGTCCTTTGTTCTTATTGGTTGCTAAATCACTATAATTTTCTTATTGGCACACAAGTTTGGTGCCCTCATGTAATTGGTTGTAATTGGGAAACCCTAATTAGGGTTTGTAGGATTCGATCCTGGCCCTTGATTTTGCGTCTTAATCTTGGCCACTCATTGTATTTTGGAGCCTCTATATAAGGCCATTTGTTCTCATTTGTAAAGAGAGTTATGTTGGAGAATTGTTGCCATAATACTATCAAATTATTCTGTATTCATTGTTGTGACTTGCATGGTGGATATTCTTGATCATTTTGATGTATTGCTTGGTTCTTCACATCTCTCAATTAAAATAGGATTTCATTTCATGTTGTTAAAGTATGAGTAGATTGTAGATTGCATGGTGATATTGGTGGATGTTTGATAGGGATCTATATACTAGACCACTAGCATCCTAGCAGTCGGTTAGGAAGCCTTGTGTGGTAAGCTAGTCATTTGCACTTAAGTTCAATTGATGTTGAATCCTTGATTTGTTCTTCAAGTTGGATTTGGGGGAGGCATTGATATGAAAATCATTTGGAGTTCCTTAGAATCATTGCACCGGTGGAAGTGAAGTCGCATACAACCTTTCATTTGGTTGGATTCCCGTCCATTTTCCAATCTTTCCATTCATAGTTGGAAGTAGTAGTAGCCTAGTCTTGGTAGTTGGAGTTGAAGTAGAATTTTGGGATCAAGGGAGATTTATTTTCGTTTCACATTGTGAAACCAAATCCTTAGAAGTGCAAATGAGTTGACAAGCTCGAGTGAACAGTGTAAGCCTGCCTATGTGATTAACTAGCAAATCACATTAATATAACTGAGTTAGTATCCACAAGTGTAAGGAACCTTCGAGTTTTCTCATGTTCTTCATGAGTATTTACTTTTCAAGAGAGGGTTGAGTGTTTGGTATGTCATATCAAGTATTCAATTGATATTGTTGTGTAGTGGTAAAAAACTAACATCAACAGTATCTAAATTTTATCTCTTATACTGATTCACCACCCCTCCCCCCCTCCCCTCTCAGTAGAAAAATTGTGCTCTACAATTGGTATCAGAGCCTGATACTTGAAAACGGTTAATCGGCCTAAGTAGAGCTTAGATATAGAACAAATAGCTTCTTTGGGAGGATCCTCTTCTACTAAGGCACCTTTGTTTGATGGTACCAATTATGCTTTCTGGAATATAAGAATGGAAATTTATCTATCTTCTTTGGGGTTTGATGTATGGATTTTAATAGTAGATGGTTATACAATGCAATTCTCTATGGCTTATCTAATACTCAATTTGTTAAGGTGGTGCATTGTCAAACATATAAAGCCATTTGGGGCAAACTGAAGAGTATCTATGAAGGTGATGATAAAGTAAAACAAGTAAAATTACAAACTTACAAGACTAAGTTTGAAGAAGAGAAGATTGCAGACTATCTCCTTAGAGTTGAATGCAATCAAAGATCTTGGAGAAAGAATGAAATATTGCAATATCCCACCCACTTTTGTAATTTTCTGTAATGTCTCCATTCTTAGCAAGACCAGTGCTAGATCATTATTGCAGCCTCTGTGGTCTAGTGAGATGTGTAGAGGGTCTTTTGGCGGTGTACTTACTATTTATGGTAAGTCATTGTGGAGTTAGTTCAAGTCCGCAAGATACCAGTTCAAGGTTGGTAGTATCAGTTGTGGTGCCTGTGGATAGTTATTTAGTTGATGGACTTACTATTTATAGTAAGTCACCAGTTTGGTCAATTTCTATTTTTAGCTATGGTTAGGTTCTGGCAGTGGTCAGTATATGGATGGTATTATGGTGAGCTCATCATGATTAAGAAACCGAATAGTCATGCAAAAAATTAACTAATCAATTAATTAAAAAATATTAATCAATTGATTAATTAAAACAACTATGAAAAGGAATTAAAATACCCAAAGAATAGGCATGTGCAGGTACTTTTTAGCGAAAGCCATACAATTAGGGTTTCAAAATTAGGAAAACCCTCATGTTCATTACAAAGTAATTGGCACGAGGGGACCCAACTCCAAAAAATGAAGGCACAAAATTCCAAATCATAGAGAAGGCGAACCAAACTGTACCCACGGGCATGAAAAACTAGAAACTACCAGTGAAAACTGGACCACCAAGGAAGCAGGAAACCACCAGGGGAGCTGAAAAGCTGCCAAGAATGCCAATGGGGGCTGGGGCAGAAAAAACCGAGGGCTGCGGCTAGAGAAATAAGTTGGGCCGAAATCAAACTAGGCATAGACGGAGGGAACCGGAAGGGTTTCCCGGGAAGCGGCGACCTGCATCATGCAAAGGGGTGGCGTCTGAAAGGGAAAAAGCCCAAGCCCATGCATGGAGATGATAGTCACGGCCCGAACGCGATAGCCAAGGCCACAACACAACGGCAAATGGGGAGCAAGGCATGGGGTGCTGCAAGTGCCAAGCGCTGAAAGAGTTGACAGAAAGCCAATGAAGGCTAGAAAAAACTAGTAGGACGCCGAAGAAAATAAAGCCTGAAATGGACAGCATAAACCAAGACGCCTGGGCCTCCATCCGCAAGAAAAGAATGAACGGGGATGGAGGAAAAATCTCAACCCGAAAGAGCCCCAGCAGTAGAGAGGAATGCAAAGAAATGGAGAAAAATGGCAGATACATAATGAATGAACCAAAACTCCATCAAAATTGCTCAATAACTACCAACACCAAGAAACACCTGATCCAAACAAGAACGAGTGAAGCAGAGAACATGAAAGCCAAACGAGTGGAACTGGAAGGAATCCAATGGCAATGTGAAGATAAAAAATTTAGGATTATAATTTACAAAAAATATCACTTGCAGCATCAGATTCAAACTAGGAAGAAAAAGCACGAGAGTGAAAAAAAAATTTATTGGAAAAAAGTCCAAACATGCTTCGAGGGAAATTCACCCTCTCATCAGTGGACTCAATTTTTTACAATAAAATGCAAATTTACAAACAATTAAATAGAAGAAGGTGGAGACAAATCCACTTCAACTTCCAAGAAACCGAACAGTCATGCAAAAAATTAACTAATCAATTAATTAAAAAATATTAATCAATTGATTAATTAAAACAACTATGAAAATGAATTAAAATACCCAAAGAATAGGCATGTGCGGGTACTTTTTGGCAAAAGCCATACAATTAGGGTTTTGAAATTAGGGTTTTGAATTATAATTTAAGATTATAATTTAAGAAAAATATCACTTGCAGCATCAGATTCAAACCAGGAAGAAAAAGCATGAGAGTGAAAAAAAATTTATTGGAAAAAATGTCCAGACATATTTCAAGGGAATTTCACCCTCTCATCAGTGAACTTAATATTTTACAATAAAATGCATTTACAAATGATTAAATAAAAGAAGATGGAGACAAATCCACTTCAACTTCCAAGAAATTGAACAGTCATGCAAAAACTTAACTAATCAATTAATTAAAAAATATTAATCAATTGATTAATTAAAACAACTATGTAAAGGAACTAAAATACTCAAATAATAGACATGTGCGGGTACTTTTTGGTGAAAGCCATACAATTAAGGTTTCAAAATTAGGAAAACCCTCATGTTCATTACAAAGTAATTGGCATGAGGGGACCCAACTCCAAAAAATGAAGGCACAAAATTCCAAATCATAGAGAAGGTGAACCAAACTACACCCACGGGCACGAAAACTAAAAACCACCAGTGAAAACTAGAAACCACCAAGGAAGCAAGAAACCACCAGGGGAGCGCAAAAACTACCAAGATAAGCCACGGGGGCCAGGGAAGAAAAAATTGAGGGCTGCGGCAAGAGAAACAAGCTGGGCTAAAATCAAACTAGGCACGGACGGAGGGAACCAGAAGGGTTTCTCGAGAAGCGGTGACCTGCATCACGCAGAGGGGCGGCATCTAAAAGGGAAAAAGCCCAAGCCTATGCATGGAGATGATGGCCATGGCTGGAACGTGACAGCCAAGGCCGCAACACAACAGCGAGTGGGGAGTAGGGCACAGGGTGCCACAGGTGCCAAGCACTGAAAGAGCTGGCAGAAAGCTAGCGAAGGCTGGACAAAACCAGCAGGACGCCGAAGAAAATAAAGCTCAAAATAGGCAGCATAAACAAAGATGCCCATGCCTCCATCTGCGAACAAAGAATGAACAGGGATGGAGGAAAAAGCTCAACTCGAAAGAGCCCCAGCAGCAAAGAAGAATGCAAAGAGATGGAGAAAAATGACAGATCCATAATGAATGAACCAATACTCCATCAAAACCACTCAAGAACTACGAACACCAACAAACACCTGATCCAAACAAGAACGAGCGAAGCGGAGAACATGAAAGCCAAACGAGCGGGACTGGAAGGAATCCAATGGCAATGTGAAGATAAAAAATTTAGGATTATAATTTAAGAAAAATATCACTTGCAACATCAGATTCAAACCAGGAAGAAAAAGCATGAGAGTGAAACAAAGTTTATTGGAAAAAATGTCCAGACATGTTTTGAGGGAATTTCACCCTCTCATCAGTGGACTCAATGTTTTACAATAAAATGCATTTACAAACGGTTAAATAGAAGAAGGTGGAGACAAATCCACTTCAACTTCCAAGAAACTGAACAATCATGCAAAAAATTAACTAATCAATTAATTAAAAAATATTAATCAATTGATTAATTAAAACAACTATGAAAAGGAATTAAAATACCCAAAGAATAGGCATGTGCGGGTACTTTTTGGTGAAAGCCATACAATTAGGGTTTTGAAATTAGAGTTTAGGGTTTTAAGGTTTTAGGGTTTTAGAGTTTTAGGGTTTAGGGTTTTGCATAACAAGTTGTTTTGAGTTTCTAGATCACCGAATCAGTCAACCGTTCGATGAGAATCAGCTAGAATTATATAATAAGTCATTCTGAGGTTGTAGATCATCAAACTGGTTAACTATTCGATGAGAATCACTTATAATCACATAACAAGGCATTCTAAGTTTCTAGATTGCTGAATTGGTCAACTATTTAGTTAGAATCAACTACAATTGCATAACAAGTCATTCTAAATTTCTAGATTTCAAAATCGGTCATCTATTTGATGAGAATCATCTATAATCACATAACAAGTCATTCTGAGGTTCTAGATAGTCAAATCGGTCAACCGTTTGATGAGAATCAGTTACAATCACATAATAAGCCATTGTGAAGATAATCAAATCGGTCAACCATTCAATGAGAATCAGTTGCAATCATATAACAAACCATTCTAAGTTTCTAGATCACTGAATCGGTCAATCGTTCAATCATAATTGAGTACAATTGCATAACAAGTTGTTTTAAGTTTCTATATCGCTGAATCGGTCAACCGTTTGATGAGAATCAACTACAATCGCATAACAAGTCATTCTAAGTTTCTAAATTGTTAAATCAGTCCATCGTTCGATGATAATCAACTAGAATCACATAACAAGTCATTCATAGGTTCTAGATTATCGAACTAGTCAACCGTTCGATGAGAATCAACTACAATCGCATAACAAATCATTCTAAGGTTCTAGATCACCGAATCGGTCAACTGTTCGATGAGAATCCTCTAAAATTAAATAACAAGTCATTCTAAGTTTGTTGAATGCCGAATTGGTCAACAGTTTGATGAGAATCAACTACAGTGGCACAACAAGTCATTTTAAGGTTCTAGATCATTGAATCGGTCAATCATTCGATGAGAATCAACTAGAATCGCATAACAAGTCATTCTAAGTTTCTAGATTGCTAAAGCAGTCAACCATTCGATGATAATTGACTGCAATCACATAACAAGCTATTTTGAGTTTCTAGATCACAAAATCGATCAATAGTTCGATGAGAATCAACTATAATCACATAACAAGTTGTTTTAAGTTTCTAGATCACTAAATCACATGGGAAAGGTGGCATGTATAGATCTTTAGCAAAGGGAAATGGACATATCACAACCAAGGAGTACTTGTTATGGGAATTATCTTTCTCCTTTTTGAGTTTATTGTACTTAAATGCCAAGTCTTGAAGTTGTTGAGTAATGAGAGCCATTTGTGAGGGTTCCTCCTTTTCAATCAACCCTTCTATATTGAAGTCAACTGGGAGTTTGACACCTTTGGATGCAAGATATTTGAGGTACTAAGATTTTTCACAGTTAATGACTGGCTTAACAGTTCTCAAGAATTGCCTATTCTCAAGACACCTCCTAAGTTCTTCCTCATCTATCTCATCAGCGGAATCGTGGTTATAGTCTTCTTGATCAACCATTTGAATAGTTTGACTAAAGGATTGTACATAGAGTATGTACTCTTCTTGTTGAAAGGGGTCTTTGAAACCAAAGTGTTCTTGATGCTCAAATGTAAAGAATGGGTTGTCTATGTGGAATTTAGTCTTAGCAGTTTCTCTCAAAGATCTAAGAATAGGAGATTTTGGTGCCTCAATTTGATGTTCTTTTGAACAAGAGGGATCAAAGATATGCTCACTCTTCTCTTGCCTTGATCTACTATGAGTATTGACCATGAAGGAACTTCAAGATATACCAAACTATTGTAGTACCAAAAATAGTAAGCTCACAAGGTACAAACACTTTCAAAAGGACTTGTTGATCCAAGGGTATAGTATAGTCAAGATGATGGCTAAGAGAGCTATGTAAGCTTCAATGGGATATGTGTTGAACCATTAATCTTGATCATAGCAATATAGCACGTTTAGGAATAGAGATAAGTGGTTTAGGAACCAAGCTAAGGTGTTTAGGATTAGCAAGAACCTTCCAATAGTGGTTGCATCAAGAAACTATCTAGCTAGGAGACCCAATAAGCTTAGTGACATCAATAATTCCATTCAATGGTGGAAACTAATAGTATATAAAAGACCAGGGAAGCAAGATAACCAATCAAGGACAACCTCCTGAAAGTTTGATTCAAGTTGAGAGACCAAAACCCATGTTTTCTGAGATTTTCAAGGCACAAACTGAAAAAGGATGAAACAAGCCTCTGAGAGGGCTCATATGAGCTTCTGTGGGGGTAAAACAAGCCCCAAAGGCTTGAAATGAGCCTATCTAGTAGCTAGTATGAGAGAAGGTAGGTGTAAAATGAGCCCTATGGGAAAACTTGTCAAAATGACCTAGGAAGACCTAAATTGAATGATTGGACTTTGGATTATTGTTTGAGGGTAAATTACAGAGGTCAAGTGGACAATTAGGCACTAGATATTGCACTTCAATTTGTCAAAATGGGTCAAGGAATGTCTCAATGTATGCATGCAAGGTGATTAATCAAGTATGTCTTCAAACAATCCCTCAAGGACAAAGCAACAAGAGTGAGTACAAACACTTGAGAAGTCTGATTTTCAATGTCCAGAGAAGCATAGTGTGTATGTTCAACAATGATTTCCATGGGTATAGCACTTTAGAAAACACTTCAAGCACATCCTATCCTAAGGAAAGTTGGCTTGATGCACAATGCATGCCCACAGCTTGGTGCAATTTACCCCACAATTAAGTGGTTGAATGGCCTTGCCTAGGACTATGTAAGTTTTGGATCACTCCAAGACACTAATGCTCGAGTGAAAGAGTTCAAGGTAAATCCACATTTATACGTTTCATCCAAGGGACCACAAATAGTGAGTGTAAATCTCTAGGTGATCCAACTATTCCACTAGGATCAGCCTTGTACAGAGGGATTATGCACCTTCGGAGGTGAACCAGGTAGGATACTAGCTAGAGGGACAACTAGTCAAAATTCCCTTTGGGTTGATATACACAAGCTATAAACTTCATTATGGAGGTCCCCCGATCCACGAAGGTTAGGATTTCATGGGTTTTTAAGAGGAGACACCTATAATGCATATTCCCATCCACCGTAGTACTTACCCATGATGGTATTTCTTATATACCAGTTTGGAAGAGGTGGGTATTGCCTTATATACCGGTTGAGACATTTCCTTAGGGTGAGTACCTCTTTTCCCACCAAGGATACGCTCCTAGGCTCAAAAGGAAATGAAAAAGGGCTAGTCAATATAAGGTCTAGATTTCTGATTTCCCTAGACGGGAAAGATCATACTCTCCTACTTCAAATGATTTCTCCAAGACACATCAAACACATGTTCATTCCCAAGATCCTTATCCCCACAATCCCCTTAATAGGTTAAGGTTTCTTATTTCCCTAAAAGGGAAAGAGCATACTTCCCTACTACAAGTGGATTACAACAATAAGTAAGCTTTTTAATTAAGCTATGTGCCTAGAAAATGAAAGCTAACCCAAGCACAATGTTGATTTGTATCTCCAAGGCAACCTGCAAACAAGTATTAGTAGTCTTTGATTCAATGCCTTTGACAAGCATCCTACAAAACCACAACCTAGATCAACAAATGCTCAAGAAACCCTACAAGCACACAAGGGTTAGGATCAATCAAATGAGAAAAAGAGCATTCAAATCCCTACAAATCAACTTGTTAGACCTCAATATATCAATCAAGCACAAGAAGGAACCCTAATTCAACCTTCAATGCAAACTGAAAACCCTAGAAATGAAAACAAGCTCACTATTTTCAATCAAAGGCTGAATCAAGCCTGAAATGGGGTTCATATGAGCCCTGGACCTGAAATGAGCCTCTCTAGGGGCTCAGATAAGCCTTTATAAGGGTTCAGAGGAGCCTATGTGTAGGCTCACATGAGCCCTGCTGGCTGAAATGAGCTCCTACATAGGCTGAAATGAGCCCAAAGGTAGAACAAGCCCCTGTGTAGTCCAGAACGAGCTCAACCTATAGAGTGTGATTCCAAGCTTGAAAATTGATTAAAAAAATGGAGTCTAGGAAGAGTCCTAGCCCTACGGTGGGCATCAAAAATGTTTGTAGTATAATGTGTCCAACCCTAAAGCTGCAAAACACACACTCAATAAACCATTACAAAAATCATTCCTAAACTAATCCATATTCAATAGGAACAAAGGAGATGATCTTTGGCAGTTTATTGCTTCCTATTTGATGAGAGTATTGATCTCTATTGGGCTCAATCAGATTTGAGCTAGAGAACAAGTGACTTAACTACTCAAAAATGGAAGATTCTCAATGAGAGTAGGATACAAATTGCTTGCAAAACACTACTCAAGATGATCACAATCTTCTATGGAGATCAAGATGCAAGAATGGAAAATGCAAGATTAAGCTAGATGAATGCAAGAGTAAACTAGTATGAGATTAAGCTAGGATGCAAGTACAATGCAAGAAAGCAAACTAACAACTAGTATTGAAATCAAACTAACCTATCCATGATGATGCAACAACTAGTATTCTAAGAAATGAAATGCAAGATTGCTCTAAGAATGCTATGGGAATGCTAGAATGCTAGATTGCCAAAAATGCTAGAATGCTTGAACAATGAAAGATGCATCCCTTGAGTAAGGAAAAGATGGATTTTTAAAGGAAGAGGCTCCAAGAAACCCTAAGGAGAAAACCCTAAGGAGGAGACCCTAGAATGATTGGCTATGGTTAAGAGGCAATAGGAGGTGCAATAAGATTAACAGACAAAAGGGGAAATTTGAAGTGAGTGGATGAGATTAAGAGGAAAAATTGCAAGAGAATAAGACAAAATAACATCTTTTGACTTTTCTAAGTGAGAGAAATCCCTTTTTAATTGCTAATAAAGTAAGATTAAGTTGTGCACATGTGATTATGACTTTTAGTCAAAGTGGGATTTTTGGTGGGATATTAGCAATTAAATAGAAATAAGAAAGCTTTAAGAAATTAGACTATAGTGCAAGCTTGAATATTGTGAATTTTATTTTTGATTTAATTATGCAATGGGGGATAAAGTGATTATTCTGCACAATTATGTCTAGTAATATTTGCAATGAGGATGTGATAGAAAATGTAAGTCAATTATCAGGAATAGGGGCTCAGGTTTTACTAGACCAATTTTGGGTGATAGACAAATGTGAGAGAGAATACAGATTGGATCCTTAATATTTCATTAGATTGATTCATACATGTCGGGCTGTAAGGCCTACCTAGTTAGGGTCAGATATTACAATTCAAGTACAACAGTCCTCCAACATGTGAGGATTCAGAAACTATTTTTAATCTCCTAACTTCTATCTCCAACTAAACTACTCCTTAAACTACAACCAACAACCACAATATATACAAGAGGCTACCAAAAAAGTTGGCCTTCAAATACACCATTAACAGAAGGAATGACCAAATCTAGGTCCACATGCTTCCTAATGATAGATACCAACATTAAATTTATGACCATAACTAAGTGCACAAGTCGGCCTCAATAGAAAACCAAAAGAAACAACTAGGTATGCAAGGATAACCAAGCGCTAGGAAAAGATAACTAAGCGCCAAGGAATTAACTGACCAACTCAGTTAATGAAGGAACTGAGAAACTACCGAGCCAACTCGGTCAAAGCAGGAACTAAGAAACATAGGAAAACTCAAACTTGTTTCTGGTGACACAAGATTGCCAAGGACCCGAGATGCTCCTACATCAGACACCTGGGGTTATTTTAAATGATTCTCTAAATCATGCAATAGGTACAACCCGAGCTAGATCCAACTCAGATTGTGAAATCCATGAACTTTTTGTAATCAATATGTTCTTCCTCTTTACTAGATATTCCATATACTATTTTCCTCTTGTACTTCTGCCAATTCTTTGTTCCAAGATATACTCAACTTCTTATGTCTATTTCTTAGGATAATCATTCGGTATTGTCATTTCTTCATCTGATTCATCATACTCATATAAATTAGAAATGTTGAATATACATGATATATCCATGTCATCAGGTAACTCAATCTTATAAGCATTTCTACTGTCAAATTTCCTCAAAATCTTGCAAGGGCTAGACTTTTTCATTTTCATCTTCCCATATGTTCCAATAGGAAATATGCCCTTCTTCAAATGAACCATTACTTCATCACCAATTGCAAAAGTCTTATGTCTTCTTGATCTATCATCTCCATCTTTTCATTTGTGATTACTTTTCTCCAACTTATGTTTCGCATCTTCATGCAATGTCTTCATGAACTCAGCAAATTTTACTCCTTCAACACTTATCTTTTCTTCATCAGTAATATCCCTCAAATCTGATATACCTCTTAGTTGTATGCCATTTACAATCTCAAATTATTTTTTTACAGTACTCCTATTCACTGAATTATTATATGGAAACTCTACTTGTGCCAACATAGAATCCCAATTACTTGGTGTGTCTCCAACTAAACATCTCAAAAGATTACCCAAACTTCTATTCACAACTTATGTTTGTCCATCAATTTGTGGGTGAAATGTAGAACTATACCTCAACTTGGTGCCAAAATTTCTCCAAAGAGTCTTCCAAAGTATCCAACAAACTTATTATCTTGGTCAGAGATGATACTCCTTTGTAATCCATTCAATCTGACAATTTCCTTAAAGAAAATATCTACTATATGTAATGCATCTAATGTCTTTCTATAGGGTATAAAATGTGCCATTTTAGAAAATCTATCCACAACAACAAATATAGAATCATTACCTCTTACTATCTTTGTTAAGCCAAGAACAAAATCCATACTGATATCAATCCAAGGTTTCTCAAGAATAGAAATTGGTGTATACAATCGAGTATTCTGACTTACTCCCTTTGCAACTTGACAAATACCACAACTTTTCACAAATTTCTGAACATCCTTATACAACTATGGCCAAAAGTATTTCTCCTTAAGAAAATTCAATGTCTTATCAACAGCAATGTGTCTAGCCAAACCACTACTATGTTTCTCCTTTATCAAATTAGTTCTCATTGATCCTCTCGATATACACAACTGAATACCTTTAAACAACATACCTCTTTGAATGAAATATTCTTCCCATTTAGTACTCGGTTGATCTTGAATAGGTGCTCTGCACTTTCTCCATGACTCAAAAAAATCAAGATCAAATTCATATGAATCTCTCGTGTTATCAAAACCAAGAACTTTAATTTTCATCTTGATCATCAAAGATCTTCTTCTACTCAATGCATCAGCAACTGGGTTAGTGACTTCACTCTTATGTTTTATCACAAATGTATAACTTTTCAAATATTCAACCCATTTCATATGTCTCTAATTCAACTTATTCTGACTACCTAAATACTACAAAGCTTTATGATCAGTATACAACACAAATTCACTAGGTATCAAATAATGTCTCCATTTCTTCAGGGCTTGAACAATAGCATATAACTCTTTATCATACACAAAATATTTCTTCTTTGCATCATTCAACTTTTCACTAATAAAAGTAATATGTTTAGCTTCTTGACTAAACACAACTCCTATTGCACTGCCACTTGCATCACATTCAACTTGAAATACCTTATTAAAATCAAGCAATGCTAACATAGACAATTCAACAACCTTCTGCTTCAGAGTCTCAAAAATTTTATCATCTCCATGTGTCTACTTAAATTCTCTTTTATCTCCTCTCATAGTTTCATTCATAGCATTACAAATTGAACTGAAATTCCTAATGAAATTTTGGTAAAAAATTTCCAAAACATGAAATGATCTTACCTTACTAGCATTTTCAGGTGTAGGCCAATTCAAAATAGCTTCAACCTTTTCAGGATCCATTTTCCAACTATCAACTGAAATCACAAATCCCAAATACACAATCTCCTCTTGCATGAAAGAATACTTTTTCAAATTAATCAGAAACTTTTCTTCTTTCAATCTCTACAATACTTTTTTAACATGCAACAAATGCTCTTCTCTAGTCTTACTGAATATCAGAATATCATCTAGGTATATAATCACAAATTTACCTAAGAATTTCTTCAAAACTTCATTCATTAATCTCATAAAAGTACTCGATGCATTAGTTAAACCAAAAGCCTTAACCAACCACTCATACAAACCTTCTTCTGTCTTAAAAGAAATCTTCCACTCATGACCTTCTCTAATTTTGATCTAATGATATCCACTTTTTAAATTAATTTTGGTAAAATACTTTTCTCCAGTCAAACTATTCATTATATCATCCATTCTCGGTATATGAAGCCTATATTTCACTATTATCTTGTTGATTTCTCTAGAATCCATACACATTCGCCATTCCACATTCTTCTTAGGTGCCAATATAGCTGGTAATGGACAAGGACTTAAAATTTCTCAAATCAAACCTTTCTACAACAATTCTTGAATCTGTTGGTTCAATTCCTGATTCTCAGTAGGTGTCAGCTGATGTGGTGCCTTATTTGATAAACTAGCTTCAAGCATTAAATTCATACAATGATTAATGCTTCTCTTCGGTGGAAAACCACTAGATACATTATCAGAAATGATCTTTCTATACTCGATGAGTATCTTATCAATCTCCTCAGGGATACTATCCTCTATTTTCTTACTCAATTTTTTAGGAATCACAGTAAAACATACATCATTCTTTTTCAAATCCTTTACAAAGTTTCTTCCTTCCATCAAGAAACATTTCACAGATGTACAAACACTACTAACAGGTTCTTCAATCAATGGTAATAATATTTTTCTTCTCTCGTTAGCCCAAATAGTATATTTATGCAACCTCCCATCATATATAGCATGTCTATCACATTGTCAAGGTCTACCCAACAAAATATGACAACGATCTATAGGCATGATATCACATAACAACTTATCATAGTAATTTCCAATTTTTAAATTTGCATAACATTATTCACTTACCAAGAGTGTATGCTCATCCTTGATCCATGAAATTTGATAGGGCTTCGGGTGTTCCAACCTTTTCAAGTGCAACTTTGTAACAATTTCCTCAGATGCCAAGTTCTCTAAGCTTCCACTATCAATGATTACCTTCCATACTTCATCAGAAACTCTACATCTGGTCTTGAACAAACTTTCCCTTACCAGATCTTCCATATTACTTTCACTCCAAATTTCTCTCCTTACCATCAAGTTTTTTTCCCTCTCAAGTTCATTTGGTGACTCTTCTTGTACTAAAGCATTAGAACTACTTCTACCGACCTTCTTACTTGCATGTGTACATTCAAATGATATATGTCCTTCTCCATAATTGTAACAAGTTCTTCAGAAACCACCTCTATTATAACCACCTCAGTAGTTATTGCCTCTTCCTCTAGAGGAATTTTCACCTTTCCACTTGGTCTTGCCTTTACCCAGATTTGTCTTTTCTAGTTTAGATCTATTATTTTCACCATAAGATCTACCTCTTCCTCTAGGGAATCTACCACCTCTACCTCTTTGTCTTTTCTCATGTCCTTTGTTCAATTTCTCCTTAGCTTTCAAGGAAAACTGATAAGCTTCTTCAATGTTTTCCAACTTAACCAAACTAATTTTTTCTTGGATGGAAACTCTCAATCCATTCAGGTACCTAGAAATTGTTTCCACATCATCTTCATCATGTCCAGATCTAATATCTAATCTATAGAATTTCTTAGTATAATATTTTACTAAGATATCTTTCTACCTCAAACTTTGCATTTGCCTAACTAGGTTAATCTAATTATCACAAGGTAAAAGATTTCCTTTCAACTTATTCACCATCCTATTCCATACCTTAATTTTATTTTTTTCCTTTCCTCTTTCTATCTAATTACAGATGTTCCCACCACAAGGATGCATGACTCTTCAATTTTGTGCTTGAAATTTTCACCTTCTTTCCTCAGGGACATTTTCATATTCAAATTACTTTTCCATCTTGGCGATCCAATCCACCAATTCATCTGAATCTAGCTTTCCACTATACTCAGGAGGATTGAAATGTGGTGTAGACTTCAGATTTATCAAAGCCTTCAACAATCTTTCCTAACCTTGATCCATTGTCTGTGTAGGTTCTACATCACCTTGTTCTTTCTCAATTTCATCTTCACTAACATATTCAAGATGTCTTCCTCTATGTTGGGCTATCTCAATAGCTTCTAATCTAGTAGAAAGTTGTCTCAACATGTCTTCCAATCCTGGATCTACATCTCACCTCCCACGAACCATCTTGAAACCCTCTGCAATTGCAGGCTATATTACAATTTTCTACCCCACAAAAAGTCAACTAGGGTTTGACAAGAAGGAACCCTCAAACCTAGATTCACAAACCTAGATCTAGATCTCACCTTCACTCTGATACCACTTGACATAGTGCAGAGGAGGATAGGGGCCAAAGGCATACCCTAATCTAGATTCACCTTGTAGAGATCACACATGGAAGCAATAGCACACACAAATGAGAGAGAGAATGTAGATAAGATCCTTAATATTTCATCAGATTGATTCATACATGTAAGGTTGTAAGGCCTTCCCAGTTAGGGATAGATATTACAATTCAATTACAACAGTCCTCCAACATGCGAGGATTCAGAAACTATCTTCAATCTCCTAACTTCTATCTTCTACTAAACTTCTCCTTAAACTACAAACAATAGCCATAATATATACAAGTGGCTACTGAACAAGTTAGTCTTCAGATCCACCATTAACAAAATGAACGACCAGATGTAGGTCCACACGCTTCCCAATGATAGATACCAACATTAAATCTGCAACCTTAATTAAGTGCACAAGTCAGCCTCAACAGAAAACCAAAAGAAACAACTTGGCAAGCAAGGATAACCAAGCGCTAGGGAATTAACCGACCAACTCGGTTAACAAAGGAACCGAGCCAACTTAGTCAAAGTAGGAATCGAGAAACACAGGAAAAATCAAACTTATTTTTGGTGACACAAGATTGCCAAGGACCCGAGATGCTTCTGGATCAGGAATCTTGCTCTAATCTATGAAAAATATCATAGGCAATGTGCTTCACATAAGCTATTACAGACTCAATGATCTTGTTAAAGTCTTCCCTTTTAATACTTGATACTTGCTTCCTAGAGTTCTTTCCTGGTTCCTCGGACTCGATCCTAGAAAATTAGTGCATTGGTATCTCAACTCCGTGAACTTCTATACATAACTCCCCATTTGCACCTATTTTTTAAATTTATGAGGATTGTCCAAATTTGTGATTTTCAGCTAGCTGGAAAATTTTACATCATCACATGATCGATAAAGATTATCGAACATCATGCATGTCAATTTATGCAATGTAGAATATTCTACAATATACATAGCTCTTTGATGGGCCTTTTTCATTAAATTTCTCATTTCCTCAAGCATGGGGAGAAGACCTGCTAATGTTAAGAGTGTCTCTACATTAATTAACATTCACAACAGCACATGAAATTTTGGTAGCCCTTCTTTGTCATGAATTGAGTTAAATAGACCAAGAAATGACTGATATTCTAAAAAAACTCGATGCACTAGTCCATCCAAAGAGATCCATATGGTCTCATTATCCTTAAGAAGCTTGTTCCCATCGATTAGTCCTTTAGAAAAGTGTTGAAATTCCCTCAATCATTTTGGATTTTGGCAAAAGTATTGGTAGAGCTCTTTGATTAAAACTTTAATTTTTTGTACTCGATCATGCTTCCTAACAACTCCAAAAGCTAGATTCATTCTATGGGCCATGCAGTGAATGAGAGTAACATAGGGTGCCCAAGAAGATTGTATCTTTGTGCAAAGACCGCCCCTATGGCCTTGCATTATTAAAGCTCCATCCACTCCAAAATACACTAGCTTTTTTGCAATCGTCATGTCATTTATACCTCCATATTCAATTAGAGAACTCTTTAGTAGGTCAAATAAATTTTCTATTGTTGCATTATCCTTCATTTTAGCAATAGTTAGTAGATGAGGTTTGAAAAAAAAATTGTGTATAGTATAAACATACATGCATACCCAGGAAGTACTATCTACTATTGTAACCCCATCTAAAGATAATGCAATAAAATTTGACTCTTTAATTTTTGCCTTTAGATCCTCTTTTTCAACCTTGGCAAGACAACTTGCCCATTTCCATCCACTATTTACTGACCAACGACTGTTAGGATATTTATGAACTTTTAGAAAGTGTAATAAAGAACTCAATGATGGGTAGTCTATCATAGGACACCCTCTGCTCAAAATATTAAACACAACACTTAATTGAACAACTTTTCCCATTAGTTCTACTTCCAATGCTTTTCGAAAACAAGCTTCAATAGAGCCTTTAACTTCCCCAGGCTTTATATTTATATTCTACTAAAATTCATATAATTATACATTCCTAACATGCTGAGATTCCTCATTATCCATCTTATCACTAATTTTTGAACTCCATCTATGGTTTTCTTTTTGTAAACTTTACCCAAATGCTTCTCAATGGTGTCAATTTTTAGTTGCAACCTCTTTTCCTTCTTATTTATCTTAGTGCAAATCTTACATCTACATTCTTCTGGAGGCTCACCTTCAATTGGATTGTCCACTAGTTCAATGAATGGATACTTTGACACCCATTCTACTTGAAAAGTCCTCGACAAATCCCACATATGATCATTTTTTGATTTTGATCATTCTTTGAATTGTATTTTCTTTTCTTCTTCCCTGCACCATCATCTTCTTTGACATTCTCAGTCTCATCCAAGTCAATTATATCATTAAGGCTACTCTGGCTATTTAACTATAAATCTTCTTCAAGTTCATTGTGATCTGAGAAATCAAGTTCATTGACTTCTTCAATATGTCATGTAGGTTCAGGTTGTGAATCTTGAAAATATTCTTGTGATGAAGTAGCTTCCTGATTTTGGCTAGAAACATTTCCAACACCATGAAAAAAGTATGATGATAAGGTTTTGCATTTTACTGGCATGTCTTGGCTTTCCCCATATGTGTGAGCCTTACCCTTATTCTTGTTTGACATCTCGATTCTTCAACAAAATAAAGGCTACTAGCCTACTAGTGCAAAAAAAATGTTTACTTGTTGAAGTGAAAATAAAACTATAATATATAAAAATATGATTCATCGACCCTTAAATCATGTATGAGGTCTCCCTGGACCATTGTTCACTAACTGGTCCCCACTAAATAAGAATGAACTCAAATTTACATAGTCGTAGAATAATAATCACTTACCTTTGCCTCAAATTCAATTATATTCATAACTTGCTAATGCAGTCAAGACTCAATAGTTTGAACTTCGCTATTGATCAAATTGAACCAAACCAAATTTTGTACAATAACACTGATCTATGAATGTATTTATACTAATCCTTTTTTGCTGAATTTGGTAGGAGGTATTAGGTCTATAAATATTTTCTGATGCCTGCGTAATTATAACATGTCTTGTGTTATTTCTGAGGTGATTAATGGTCATCCAATACCTTGGTATGATTATTAAAGTTGGTGAAAATACATCGGTTTGAGATATGCATCTGTAAAATGCTAGGAAAATTTAGGCCCACCTATAAATATATATGTATAAAACTATTGGTGAATATAGGCCATCCATTTGGGGCCGCTTTGAAATTATAGGTGAATGTTTAAAATTTGTCATGCCCAAAAATTATATTCCATTGGCCATAATGTGAAAGAAATGGACAAAATTAAATAAAGTTATTGGTGATGAGCCCGAGCATTGGACCCAATTTTAATAAATTCAGGGCGATAGGGTCAATCCCATATGTGCAATATATTCGCCAAATCATGGGTTGCCAACATGCGACATTCGCCAAATGGCAAATAATCACCACTAAAGTTTTCATTGTTCACAAGTGTTGAATTTCTTATGAAGATGCTTTAAAATTTATCTTGATCATGTAGTCTTGACCTTAGGTCTAGGATAAGAAAAATGTGAATTCCTTTAGACATGTTAGGATCTAGACATTAATCCATATTTTCCATGCTTGATAATTGGATGAAATTGATTTCTCCTTGAATTCTTGATTGCTTGAATTGAATTGTAATGTAATGTTTGTGATCCTAGATTGATAGATAGATCCTAAAATGAGGGAGGTAGCTTTGTACTTATACCTCACATGACCATTTTGGGGCTCAAATATTGAAGGAGGCTAACATGGAATTGAAATCTTGCCTAAAACTAAAAGGAGAATGTCTAACTTAAGTTTGGGCCCCTTTTGTTATGTATGGGGAGACTCCCAAGGTACAAGATGACCTAAATCATGCCCTACACTCTAGGTTTCTCTTTAAAGGGAAAATAGTGTTTGGATTTAGGTCAATGATCAATTTTGGGATGAGGATTCTAGAAATATGTATAAAATTAAGGTTTCATCAAGAATAATAGGAATGGAATCCTAAGACACTAAATGAGGGCCTAGCCAAGGACCAAGATTGAAGTTCTTATAATTAAGGATGTTATATCTAGCCCCCACTTTAGAAGTATGAACCTACTTCATACTCATGGTAAAGTATATTAAAATGTAGGAGAGAGATCTAATCAAGGTAAAAGAGATAGTAAAAACAAAAAGACCCCAAATTACTTAGGTCCTTATTAATCTTAAATCAAGACAAAAGTGACATTCATGAGAGAGAGAGAGAGAGAGAGAGAGAGAGAGAGAGAGAGAGAGAGCTACACGACCATATATGGTGGGCCAAAATAGAGTAAAAAGACTTAGTGTAAAAATTTCAATAAGTTATCAATATTATTTCAAAATATGTAAGAATAGTAACTATAGATAATTGAATGTAGTCTCTAAGCTACTGCTTTTTTCTAAAACAACAATTAAACTATTTGGTGAAAATATAAAATTTTAATTTAGTTCTACTAAATTTTTAGGAAAAAGATAAGAAGTGGGTGTTTATCTGACCACCTTAGACATGATAAAATGATAGTATTTTTTTCATAAGAATCTACATGTGATAATAAGACTCATGTATGGATGTGATAGGTATTTTTTGTAATTTTTTCTAAGTAAATAATTAACTATGATTTTTTACTATAATTTTTTTAAATATAAAATCCTATATGTCTATCCACCATAACTTGGTCAAAAATTTATAATATTTAATTATTTTTTTAATCATAAAGTATATGAAGCATACAATGTGACACATGTTTCATATTTGAAAAATGTGATACCATTTAAATGTTGTAGATATTTTTCAATCTGCCTATCAATCACCACTTTAGGTGTAAGTTATCTAGAAAATGAATGATAATTATTTTTTAAATTCAAAATAAGGAAAATTTATATTGCTAGAAAGTTTAAAGTATCCTTAATAAACCATTTTCATATCATCAATTTTGGATAAAGAAAAAGTAATTAGCTACATGGTCAAAGTCTGGAAACATAAGGAAATGTCCTAAACATGCTTTTTTGTGTTGACTTTCTAGGTTTGGCATGTCCTAGTCAAATTCCAAACCAATCTTAAGGAAAGTACAAAGCCTAAAAAATTGTGTCAGATGTACCAAATATCTAGTAAAGATCAGATATTCGATATATGTATGTAATATCTAATATTTTCCAGTTTATTCACATAGTATATAATATATTGAATACTATATAATATATATTATATTATTTATAATAACATATAAAATAGAATATATATTATACTATATAATTTATAACATATAATATAGAATAATATCATATAAATTTAAGTATAAAATATAATAAATTAAATTAGTTTCATCATTATGGACAAAGCCTTGAGCCATTCCATTAGTGCCTCTCATACTTTTGGGCTATGGCTTGGTGTGCCCATTATTGGCACTTCCATTTCAGTCACGCATTCATTGTTTGTCGATGATAAACTTTTTTTTTGGGAAATCTTCCATTCAAGAAGCTAAACAGGTCAAAAAGGTCTTTGATCTTTACACATCTATTTCAGGTCAAAAAATCAACATTCAGAAATCTAAGGTTTATATCTTCATTACAGATCCAAAGATTCTTGATAAAATTGTTAATGTTTTAGGGTTTCCCCTGGATGACCTTCCATCCACTTATCTAGGAATTCTATTTTTTATAGGATCAAATAAACCAAATTATTGGAAATTGGTAGTAAGTCATATTAAATCTAGGGTTTTGGCTTGGAAAGCCAAGTGGCTCTCACTCTTTGGTAGAATTCTATTAATCAAAACTATTTTGTCAGCAATTCCTAGTTATTATTTTTTAGTCCTTCAAGCCCCTAAATCAGTTCTCAATCAAATTGAGAAACTAATCTAGGAATTCCTTTCGACAACTAACATGACTAGAGAAAAGAAAATACCCCTCATATCACTATCAAATATGTCTTTCTCTTTATCCACTAGTATTGTGGGCCTTCATAATTTGACCTCTCAAAATTTGGCCTTTGGTGGTAAATTAATTTGGAAGCTATATACCCAACCTAGCATCAAGTGGTGTAGAATGATGCAAGAAAACTATCTGGATAACTTAGATCCCTTCAGAATTATCTTTGTACTTGATCCTCCAAGAGGGTCATCCATTTGGGACTTCATGATTAAATCTAGGCATATTGTCACCTCTTTTGTGTCCTAGGAAGTCCATAATGGGGAGTTAGTTAATTTTTGGCTTGATTCATTGAATTCTTTTCTTCCTTTGCATACCATTCAGCCCTTTCTAGATATTTGGGAAGTGGCTTCCTTGTATTGGGGTCTCAAGTTAATTGACTACATGTCTGCAGTTTCTATCCATTCAGAGTTAGTTGTATGGAAGGATTTTACCTCACTCCCTATTGACCCTCAAGCTACCAAATCTGCTAATCAGCTTATTATCCTTTCTAGAGCCTATGATCATCTCTTTTGGGCTCCATCTCTAGATGGTAACTTTTCAGTTAAGTTAGGTTACGAAGTGGCTCAGTCTTGTCAAAATAATAAGGAAAAACATAGAGCTTATCTTTTTTGTTGGCATAACTCAATACTCCCCAAAGTAGGCTATTTTTCCTGGCTTGTTCTAAGAAATCATGCTCTTTCTAGTGAAAGGTTGTCTAGGCTTAATATTTCCAATGCATTTTAGTGTGTCTTGTGTAGTCAGGCCCAAGAGTTGACTAACCATTTTTTCCTCAATTGCCCCTTTGCCCAACAATATTGGTTGTTTATTATGGAGAAGTTGGATCTTTCCATGCTTCTCCCCTTGACCATCTAGGATTTGTTTCAATCTTGGCCAACATTATTTTCTAAATCCATATTTTCTTGCATTTGGATTTGTACTCCTTTGATTTTTTGGTCTATTTGGTGGGAGAGGAATAAAGAATCTTTATTAATTATGCCTCATCCTTGGATGTTATATTAAATAGGCATCATCAATCTATTGTTGAGGTCGCTAATGCTTATACCTACAAGTTTAGGGGTTATCAGGGCTTCTCTTATTGGGATAGGGCTATTATAAAGAAGTGGAAGGGATTGGTCTTCCCCTCCCTTCCTTTTCCCCTTTGTCCTAAATAAAGGTTGCAAACCAAAGCCTCAATTGAATGGTCCCCCCCTCAAGATGGTTTCACTAAGCTTAACTTTGATGGTTCCTCAAAGGATAACCCAGGGAAGTCCAGAATTGGGTTTGTTCTTTGTGAATGTCATGGCTCTACCCTCTTTTTTTAGGCTCAACCTATTCTGTCGGGGACTAACAATCTGGAAGAACCTTATGCATTATTTCATGGTCTTACTGTTGCAAAGAAACTAAATATTAGATTTCTTCATGTCGAAGGTGATTCCTTGATAATTATCAATTCTTGTGTAAAAAGGCTCTCTTTTGCAAGACATATTCATTATGTTTTATCCCAGATCTGGTCCCTTCTCAATTCTTTTTAGGATTTCTATTTAACCCACATTTTTAGAGAAGGTAATAATTTAGCAGATTTTCTTGCTAATCTAGGTAATTTTGATCTTCATTTGTCTTATCTATCTAATCTAGTCTCCCCGTCTTCATACCCCAATACTTTTAATTTGACTCACCTTGAATTAGTCTAATTTTTCCACATTCTTTCTCTCTCTTCTTTTGTCAGCCGATTTGATTTGCCTCTTAGCTGATATCTTTGGTTTCAAAGGATTTCTTTTATGTGTCTAATTTATTAAATTCTCTTGTTTGCATATGATTACTTTCCATATTGTTGAGCATCTTTCATTAATGATAAAATCCTTGGCTCACATGTGTCTAAAAGATTTGGTTTAATTTCTTTCCATTTTGTTTCATGTGCTAACTTTCTTTCAGTGCACATTAACTCATGAATCAATTATTAGTATGTAGGGTGGCCCTTTAGTTGTGTCATTATATGAGTAATCTCTATTGTAGCTTGCACATATGACAGTGGGTGATAGTCAAAATATTTTTCATCCCATCAATTCTCTGTACAATTTTATCTAAAAGGTTGTTTCCTTCACTCATTCCATTAAATGGGCAGTTAAATTTATGATGGCTATGTCTACAGTATATATTTTTCTTCACCCCTACCTCTTTTCTATTACCCAGATTTGTAGTTTATAGGTCTTTGTTCTATTTTACAAATATGGCTACTAATAGATATTTTGATGAATTTAGTCCATTTAATCTTTGAGTTTGACTTTCCTCTCACAAATTTGAAATTCCCTTTGAAGGTATTATATCTAATGAATCCTTGGCTTCCATATTTTTTATTCACTATCCAAGATGTTGCAGGTGTATTCAAAGGTTAATTGGTGAGTTGGTCATGTCCCCATAATTTAAAAGGATCATCTTCCCCTCTTAATTACTCTCCATTTTCTGCTCTAACTTGCTTGATTTTTCTCAGTCTTGGTCCCTGTTGCTCAATATTGTGAATTCAGTCATTTTGCCCCTTTTCCTTCAAAACAATAAGTTTACTTTTTGTAGTACAAAGATACAATTTTTGGTAGGGTGATGCTCATGTTGGTAGAATATTTCCACATCACTTACTTTTCAACTCTGATAAATTTATCATGATTTTAGCTATGATTAAGGATTGTATTGCATCCTCTGCTATTTTGTCGCTTGATCATGTCCTCAATAGGATTCCCTTTTATATGGGTTATAGGGGCAAGGATTTTGCTAAAACATATGCTTTGTTGGGCTTGATGTCTCATTCTCGTGCTTTAGATTCATCGTTGGGATCTTCTTCTATGGGAGGTAACTTTTCACCCCACAATGGTGGACCTAATTCCTTGGATATCCCTATACATGTTTTGGACATGTGTGTAGATGAATCTCCTTCTTCTCCTGACTGCTCTTTAGGTTCTTTGGGGTCAGAAGTTCTCTTGCATTGTGAAGCTAACAGATTGTGGAGCTCCTTGTTCTTGTCTCCTCCTTCAAAGTTTGGAAGGGGAGCTCTGTTTCATGATAATTCAATTTCCCTTCTCTATGTTTTTTGGGGCTAATATTTTCTTACAGGTTCTCAACATTATATGTCATTCTAACTGGCTCCTATGCATTTTGTTGGCCTTTCATTTTGGAAATATCTCTCTTTGACTGTTGTATGATGATGGATTATCTCTAGCATTTTATCATCTCAGCTGATGTAAGAAGATGGATTCTCTATGCCTTTTGCCTCTCTTTGGTCAGCTAGTCTTTTGGTCCTCCTCCTTATCATGATGGTCTTGCTTCTCTGATGTATCTTCATGTGCAATTGCATGTTTTGTTTACTGTATTGGAATGAATTATTCAAGATGTAATTGGACCTCAAATTGGCCATGGGTTTTGGGTAGATTAGGTTTGTTTGGTATATAACAATTTGCAATATTTTTCTATAAAATTGATGGATGTTGATGGGCATTCTCATTGTATTTTTGGGGTTATGCCAAAATGTTGTAATTGGGCTTATTAATGCCCTTGGGTTTTGGGTATCCTACGTCTCTATCTAAGGATCAAACTTCTATGATCAAACTTCTTTGTATTATGATGGATAATGAACGAAGTTTTTCTTTCTAGTTCTTTTCTTTGGGAGCCTATTAGAGCTTTTCCTTGCAGGACCAAACTTGAATGAAAATACGGGCTTAATTCTCAGATTGTCCACTCAAGTTTGACAAGAAATAGTCTAATTGATGAGGATTGAAAGGAATCCTCCTTCTTATTTGAGCTCCACATCACTCAGGTGGGTATTGCCTTATCTTCACAATCATGACTCTTCTTGATAAACAAAAGGCATACAGATAGATTATTGTGGAATAGCTTTCAAACCCCTATGGGTATCTTGTACCCCAATGAAACCAAATCTTATGCAACAGCCCTATTTGCATAGAATGAATCTGAAGACTAGAATGGACCCCTACTACCTACTACCAACATGAAAGGGAAAGGTACTTCATTTGATTGAGTTTATGTTAGGTTGAAAGGACCCCTGAGATACCCTAAGTCTCTCGTAGACTAGTGCCTTATCTAATGGGAAACATAGTCAAATACATCATTGCAGCAAGGAGCTATGAAACAAGAAGACAATACATTCTAATATGTTGATGCCTTACATCAATCATACACCATTGATCAGACCTCACTTCAACAATCCACCTGTGTACCCAGATATGTTATTTCTTATTCAAAGGATTTTAACCCTCCCCTTAGAAGAGACCTATAAACAAGCAATACATTAAACAACATTTACTGGAAGACAAGCATGAAACACCCTTGATATCCCAACTCATACATATCTGAAAACCAATCTTGAACTCAGTTATCTCTGTGAAGAAAACTCCATTGCAGACACATGGGAAATGCAAATAGAAAGATCAAACATCCTTGATGCTATAATCAACAAGTTTAGGATTCAAATGGAGACAATCTGATAATAGTACAAATACATTGAAATCTTATACATAAGACAGACTATTACAACTTATATTCTATTCTCAAAAATAGAAAGGAAAGAGGGAACACCCTATATGAAGAGAAGAAGGAAAATATCTACAAGAAAATAACCCTTCATGGAACCAATCCTCAAAAAATGCAGAAGAAGGAACTAGAACCCTTCTAAATGATCTTGAAAATCCTTTTATAGGAACAAGGATTGCAACAAGAAAAGGATCATTTAGGGAAAAATTAATTCTTCAGCAACCTCACCAACTAGAGTGAACAAGAAATTAAAGAATGCAACAAAAAGTCTAAAAAAATTGGGAGAATCAGATAAGATCTGATTGTACAAATATCTTGCTTCATATTCTAGGCTTACTGTAGATACAATTTCAACTGATTTCTTGTAGCAGATAAAACAAAATTAAATGCCAGAGCTAGCAATAGAAAATCTTGGGTGTATAGTTCAAGGAAATCTCTAACAAACATCAAACCCTAGCCGCCTGTGTCAAATAATAGTCCTTTATATTTACTCAGCATGGCACCCTAGGATGGCAAAATCTGATCTACATAGCAACCCAAATCCTCTACATCATTCCCCGACTGTAAATGTCCTAGAGAAATCAATTCTGAATAACCACCATGTTTTATATGGCTCACCGCTTCAAACCCTGGAAAAAACCCTACAGAAAGATTTGAATTTAAAAAGAAATGGCTATCGGCTCTAGTTTAAAACATGACCGTTGATTTTATTTCTTCTCAAAAGATCAAGCGGCCCAAATTTACTTTATAATAGTCAACAAAGCTTTGAAAAGTCTCCAGCCATGTCAGCATTTTGCAACCAATAAAAATTGAGCAAGTCAGCATCGCGTCACACATTGGACCCACTGCATACAAGCCTTTAAATCTGCTGGTGGGCACATGATCGCATAGCCTAGAAAGATTCCATGCGATCATGCACCAGCTGTAGATTTTTCCACACTATCATTCCACTTAGAAACTTTGGGCCCACTGACATGTCCTTGGTCACCTATATGCAAGACTCACACATGGACTCACCTAATGCCACATGTCACCAAACCATTTTCTATTACTGCTTGGTCACCTCTGATGAAGGACCCACCATTTATAGCTTTGCATCCCTGAGACCAAATCAACAACCAGTCTCATGCCCTCATGAGCCAAAAGATTCCATGAGATTATTAAATAGTCGTCGATCTCCTCCTCATTGCCATCTCCTTTAGAATTTGGCCCCACTCTATTTCAACCAATTGGGAACCACCAAGTTAGACACGTCAGCAGGCAGAGAACCCCACCTCATTATCTAGCTTGCCGAATGAAAAGCTATCATTTGTACATACCTTGCAGTGGACCCACCTATTTGAAAGGCTGAGTTATAAAGAAGAATCAATGGCTGGAGTAAGATCACATGGAGCAGAAAGATTCTATGAGAAGATACGCCCACCATCTGATTAAGCTTTAACAAAGAGCAGGGCCCAAGAAAAATAAAGCCATCGGGACTTAGGAAAAATTAAAATGCCAAGTAGTTTAAGGACTTAGGGAAATATTCAATGGGAACTGGCTTAGGATAAAAAGACATGAAAACATGACCCCGCTCGATGACTTATATTTAGCACATGGGTTTAGGAACTTAACTGGCCTGAAAAAGTAATGATGAAATAGAATAAGGCCAGGGAAAATTAGGGTTTAACCCTTCCAACAACTATATTTTGAAATAGGACCTAGGGTTTCAAGCTAGGAACATGGAAAAGCATTGCAAAGACCATAGAAAATGTGATGCAGCCATGAAAAATATTGCAGGTGGTAAGAAAGCACTTTTTGAGCAAGTTGATTATTAATATAAATATAAAATTTTTCCAAAATAAAAATAAAATTACTCTCTCTCTCTCTCTCTCTCTCTAGGAGGCTAATTACAACCTCCTTAGTAATTCATCATTTGAGAAAGGCTTACTTTAAGAGACAAAATTGTGTTGATTTCAACATAAATCATAAAATTTTAGGTAGAGCACTTGCAAGAAGAGAAAGACTTGATGATCCTCTTCAAAATGATACATGGGCTTTTGGTGGGAGGCTTCCATGTGTTGATAAGAAGATAACTGATAGTGTGAAGGAGGAAATTTAGAAATTTTGGCACTCTTACGCTATAGTATAACCCTATGTTAAGGATTTATTGAAGTTAAGAATTCAAAATTGAGACTACACACCGCATCCAAAAAAATTATTGGAAGCATGTCAAACAATTTTGTTCAAAAATAATTTTGAGACACATCCAACATTACAAATATCACAAAAAAAATCTCAAGTCATTTTATTATAACTCGTAAGATCCACAATACTTATTATTGCGAATACCATGCAGAGTTTTCAATGCACCATGAACTATTATGCTATATTTATTCTACTTTGCATACTAACAAGTAGAAAAACGTTGTAGGATTATGGTGAAATTTAACTTCTAAAATCATTGACATACTTGCTAGATCATTTTTTATGCTCTAGAAAGTTTGGATACATTTTATATAAAAATTAGTGTAAAATATGTAGTGCTCACAATGCGGTGGCCTCTCAAAGTTTGTTTCATGTTTTCATGAGGGCAACACACACAAATTTGGAAATAAAAATGTTGAGACAAAGATATATGAGACATTCAAATATACTTAAAATAGTGTGTTAGGGATTTTTCTTGTTTAGGATAGATTTTCTGTATGCTTACTTTCAAAGCTACAACTTCAGCTTACAAAAGGCAAGAAAAAGACCTAATTGCTAACGATTGGATAAGATCCTTCTTCATTTTAAGTTCCACACACACTCAGGTAGGTATTACCTTGATAAGAAATTGTAAATATAGTATTGAAAGGTGGACACTAATTTTACTACTTTTAGATAGCTATACTGAACTATTTTGAGAAAACTTTGTAGACAATGGTCATAAAAGTTACACAAAGTTTAAAACAAGCAAGATATGATTGAAATTACAGCATAAGTCAATGGTACAAGGATTTTCATCCTTCTTCCTTTTAAGGAGGGATAACCTATATGACTCTCTCTTCTAAAATCAATAAATACAAGATTGAAACCTAGGAACAATCTTGATCAAATATATCCAAGAAACTTTTAAAGATTAAATAGCAAGATATTAAAGATTTTTAAAGTATTTAAACTTCTGGATTGAAAAAATAGAATGTAAAGATGAAACAGATAGTCAAGACCAGTGCCTTGTCTATTGGGAAAAGAGATTTGAACATACACCTGCAAAATAAATTCAAAACAATAGAGTGACATGCCTTACATATCAAACAATTTCAGATAGATTGCCTTACAAACCATCCTTTTAACATAAAATCATTATCATCAAATTTCCACAAATATAATTACTCTTAGGAACAAATTATGAGAGAATATAATTCTTTTCTTGAAAGAAACTCATAAGTCTGTATCACAAAAGATATATTTTAAGTGCCTAGCACATAAAACATACAAGAGTAATCATACAAGATAGAAAGACAAGAACAATATTGGGTAGAAATTGTATTGTATTCATATTGAATTCAAATGTACAATGATATTCAAACTTTCTTGCTCAAAGAAACCAGACATAAATTTCAAAAATCTGCCTCAGAGCAATAAGTTTCATTCTATATCTTTTTTCAACGCTCCCCACAAAAGACTTTACAAAACTATATATACAAGGTATGACCATCTTGGAAATCCCCCAAAAAGATGGGAATGCAACAAGCTTCGGATGGTCAAAACCCTAACCCTAAAACATAAACAATAAAATACAATAGTTCAATGAGGTGGTGGTAAAGTAAAGGACTCTTGATCAGCCACATTCTCCATGTTGTTGTTGACACCTTAGCTCCAAAACATTAATAACAACTGCTGGAATCATAAAGAAAGTTGGTGACCGCCAACATCAGCTAACCCTTCACCAAAATTTCAAGAAAATTGATGACCCCTGCACTCAAAATGCATCAACATCAGGATGCCTTTAGTCATCAAGAAGATCAAGGTCTACCATGGTGGACTTGAGTGTTTTAGGCTTTGTTGCTTCATCCCACACAACTACTTTATCTTTTGCAGGCCATGGGAAATTCTATACTATTTGTAGCTCTGCCTTCTGCCTTTCCCATCTTGCATCCATAATCATTCGAACATCTATCAAAAACTTGGAGAATTCAACCTCTGCTTTAACTGCATCATCTAAAAACTCATTGAATTTATTTAAATCTACTCCTCCGTCCACTTTGACAAAATTCCCCCCATTAGGTAATTTGAGATCAAAATCCGATCTCCACTCATCTATGGTCTTCAAAGTACCAGTGTCATCCCTTATCTTAGGAATGAATTTATTAGTCTCTTCTTCCATAAATGCTAATTTTGTTTCCACCAACTTGGCTTTTCCTTTGAACATTGGGAGAAGAGTCTTTATTCTGTTTATCTCTTCACCTACCTGCAGTACCTCCTCAGGTATATCTGGCCTAGAAGGTTGTACCACTGCTAACCTTTCAAAAAGTGGAGTCCTTACTAGCCAAATTACATAAAAGGAATTCAAAATTGAGATGCAATTATTTATTTCTACTTGCATCTCTGGGAACTTAAGATATGCAGTATAGATGGCATCAACTTTTTCTTTTAATTTCAAAATTCTATGCTGCAAAATTTCTAGCAATGTTTGAACAATTGCTTTATTCTTACTTTCTTCTATTTCCTCTGAAGAGGCAACTTCCTCTCCTCGTACAACCTGAACCTCTTTCTCAATTACAACCTCTTTTGGAGGAGGTGGAGGAGCAGTCTCCATATTTATTAATTTAAGACTTAGTTCATTAACTAATCTCTCAAATTCTTTCTCCTTTATTATGTGCAACTCCCTGTCCTTGACGAAAGCAGTATAATCTTCATACAACTTCTGATGTCTTTATGACAGTTGCTTGGTCTTTTCTTCATTCGGTCTGGCAAAATTAGTCAAAATTTGAGAAATTTCTAAGTCCCCTATATTTTGGATGGACCAAATCATCTTATCCCCATCCATTTGCTCTATAATATTCAAAATTGATGGATTTTTGTCCTTGGGGTAGAGGCTCCACATGGCTAGTGCCTTATTCTTTGGGCTATTTCCAAACCCTTTTATTAGATCACCTACTTGCTTTTCTAAAGTCAAGGTAATGTCATCTTGTCTTCTTATTTGGTCAATAATGAATGCAGAGGCCAAATCCCATCCAGGTAGGAGTAACATTTTGCTATCTTTAACCAACCTCTTGGCCTCTTCAGGGGTTATCTCCTCACTTTCTGGATCATAATTTTTTATTGCTTCTAAGGCCTCATTAGGAACTTGGCCATCTTCACCAATTTGGATTGTAGAAGCCACTTGCTGCTATTTATACCAGAGGAGGAACTCCTTCAATTCCTTTCTCTTGATGAATTCATCATCTTTTAGAAAATCCTCCTGTTGCTGGATTCTTTCATCTATGCACATAGCAAGAGGAAATTATACTTCTTCAACTATCTCTTTCTGCTCCTTCTTTTCCTCCCTGACCCTTTTTCTAATTTCATGGTCATAATTTGTTTGGCTAGGGTTGACAGCAGCTACTATATCTCTCCTTTCAATAGGCATCGCCTGTGATGACTCTCCTATCATTAATCTCTGCCTCTTGGTAGGTGGTTGTACCCCATTATGAGAGTCAAGAACATCTATCAAATCAACTATCTAATTTTCATCCCCTCTTTCTTCGGGGCAGCAGGGTGAAGCTCTTGGGCAGTGTAACTATGAAAAGAATACCCCCCATCACTATCCTCTTCATATTCTGATGAGGAGTGCTTCTTCTTCTTTTTCAATCCTTCTAGCTTATCCTCAATCAATTGTTCCCCTTGCTCCATCAGAACATTGTAATTCTTCATCATCATCTCCAATTTCTGGAGATATGGTAAATTAGGGAAAAAACCCCCAAAATTGATGTCTTTTCTCTTCATGGATTTCTCTAGTTGGAATAATTGATCCAACTACCAAGACCTTGTCTTCGCCTCATCCTCATCAATGATATTTCTTACTACATCCTCTTCATAGGATTCATCATGAGTTTTATTAAGAGGGATGGTAGGAGTGTAATATCTCCTAGCAGCAGCCAAAAATCCCTCGGGATCAACAAATCTAGGATGTGCAGCAGGCATCTTAAATTGTAACAAATATGTATCAACCTTTTCAAAGGCCCCTTTTCCAATTGTTAAATTGGCTAATTTGAAGTGCCTAGGGGTGAAAGTACCCTTTCTATATGGGCCTAGATGCTCTTTATCTACAAGCATGAGTTGCTAGATGAACTCAAGGGCTGCAATCCTGGGAGGAACATTATTAGGAAAAATATGGGGTGGCTGTGGGCATCCATAGACCCTTATTAATGTATACCCTTCTCTCAAATAGAAGTCACCCCAATTGTGATCATGATTATCCTTCCACTTATCTACATATTCCATGGGTCTAAGAAGTTGCAAGGTTTTTATAGAAATTCTTGAAGAATTCACACCCAAATGAAAAAGAATAGCATCTACTATTATATTCTCAAAAATACAAATATCACATTTAGGGGTTGTTGGACTCTAGATATCTAACTAGGTTTGCACAGGGTTAGGCTGGCCATTCCACTGAAACTTAGGTCTTAGGTACTGCAACTCAAACATATTTACATTATGGTAGAAGATAAGATGCATTAGCAAGGAGTAGTGTAAAAATTTGGGAGGGTATTCCTTCTTTCTTATCATTTCTAAGCCCTCGTGCATCTTCTGAATACAGTACCCAATAAAATCATACCCATGACTAGTAAGGCATGATTGGGAATCCATCACTAACATTAAAATCTTAGGGGAAATCCTCTCTATAGGAGCATGAACATCCAAAACTCTACACAGTCCATATGCAATATACTTCATGTAGAACTTTAGATCTTTCAATGCATAGGGAAGGCCTCCCGCCATGGGTGCAATATAATTTCTATTTCCTTCATGGACATGGGGCTGAATAGCAATTGCAATACTTCTAGACTCTCTTATATATCTATTTGCCAAAGATTGCAGATTGATCTCGGTGGCCATAGGAACATCTATCCCGAAAGTCCTCATGAACGCACCTCTGTCTAGGGTTATCAAAGAGGAACCATCTATCTTTCTAATTATCTTAGAGAGGGGGTCATATCATTCAGCCAAGGAGACAAGAAGATCAACGTCAAAAAATACATCAGAAACAATCATTTTTGCAAACCCTGAAGTCCAAGGGTTCGATACAAGGATAGGTTTGTCTTGGTTTTTCTGAAAATAGTAGAAAAGATTCATGTCTGGGATGTCGTGGGTTTTAGCATCCCCACATTGCACATAAACATCCAAAAATATGTCATCACTTATTTTCTTATTTTGAGTAGAACCAGGCAGCAATTCAATAAATTCATCAAAGAAACTAACCTTTTGCTGTGCGGCTGCCCTACTGCTTGATGCTTGACTCATGGTGATTGCCTCTGAAAATTCTCTGACTGCTCTACAAATTCTGGTATTCTAAATGCCTTGTGATCGCTGAAAGCTCTAGTTTTTCAAATGCTCAGCTCTATACTTGCTCGAATACTTGGTAAAATGAGAGAATGATCAACTTCTCAGTTTTAACAGTGTAGAATTGATTGCATTTGATTTTCTACAACTATGTCACTTCTACAATTAAGACTACGTGCTCTGCAACTTAATTTCTCAGCCGCCATCAAGAGGTGACACATATTTTTGAATTTTGATCTTCTGGCGACCTGGTGACTGAAGAAATCTCTAAGTCTCGTAATAAATCTGGCACCCTTCTAAGTATTCTGAGATTCAGCGACTAAAGCCTCCTCTTTAGTTGCGGGATGATTTTTCCTGATTTGGAGATCTGGCGACTAAAGCATCCTCTTAATGACTTAATATCTTCTGGTGATCACATGACTATAGTTCAATCTAAGTCGCTAGAAAAAATTTCTTCTATCTGAGATTTGGTGACTAAGAAATCATCGCCCTTTTAATATTTTTCTATTTGAGATTGCGCGACTAAAGTTTAACTCATAGTCACGAGAACTTTATTTCTTTTCCCTTTTTATTCAGTGATCACCCGACTAAAGAAAACATCTTGGTGAACTGGCGACTAAAGGAAGTCTCATAATCACTGAATAACTTAATGCTTTTCTAAGATTTAATACCAGCCACACGATCTTCATCTAACGGTAGTCGCTAATTCTCAAAAAGAATTGATGACATCACAATTTTTCTAGCGACTAAAGGATAACCATTAGATGAAAAGTTTATGAAGAAGATCGGACGGTAGTCGCTAGATCTCATAATCCTTAGAGCTTGTTGACTTTTCTTCTGAGATCTGGCGACTAAAGGGAAAGCCGCTTAGATTTTTTCTTCTAGAGATTCAATGACTATAGTTCAACTCGTAGTCGCGTGATAAAATTTCTTCTTAACAACTTATCTTGAGATTGCCCAACTAAAGGGTTAATGACTTCTGAGATCTGGCGACTAAAGTATAATAACTTAATAAATCAAGTCACCAGATATATAAAAAGCATCTAGAGATTGTGCGACTAACAGTTACCGCTAAGTCTCATAAAGAAAATGAATATTCTTCTTTCATCCGGCGACTTGAGGACTGAAGGATTTTAGTAGTCGGAAGATAAAAGGAAAGATGCTGAGATTATTGCGCGACCTAGTGACCAACGTAAATATTAAAAATGCACATGCCTTTAGAAAATTTTAAGTGACGTGTGAAAGAGTAATGAGGAAATAGAAAGTCACTTAGAAGACCTAGGGTTTTCAAAATGTAACGGCTAGTTTTAGGAATTTAAACCCTAACTTCTTTCTTTTCTTTTGAAACAAAAGAAAAATAAACCCTAGTCTTCTAGAAAATTCTTGCAGAGGGTTTACCACTATCAGAAGACAACAAAATTCTTTGAAATTTTGAGAAAAAGATCTATGTTGGGAAAACACACCAACAATGGCTCTAACTGAGGATATTTGAATGTAAATTCAAGTAAGAACCACAGATCTCTGGGAAGAAGACTAGAAAAAATAAAAATAGGTGACTTATTTACAAGAAGAACAGGCAAAAAGGGAAACACACATATATACAGCAATCTACGAGAAATTTACAAAGGAACAAAAGCCTTAACTGAAGAAAGGCTTCAAAAATTGCCCATGAACTGGCAATTCAAAAACTTGTCCATCCATGTTAGTTAGAAGGTAAGAGTCTTTACCAAAGTTTTGATAGATAACAAAAGGACCAAGCCATAAAGACTCAAATTTCTTATGTTTTCCTTTGTCTTCTACTCTAGCATTCCACTGAAGAACCAAATCATCCACTTGAAACTTTCTTACAGTGGTTCTTTTATCAAATAGGTACTTCATTTTTTGCTACAATCTAATATTTATTGTATTACTTTCTCTTCTCACCTCATCTAGCTCAGTCAATTGCATAATCCTATCCCTTATGGGGTCAGATATTTCTAATTCTTCTTCCTAGACAAAATTGTATATAGGGAGAAAATTATTAACAAGGAGCCTGAACTACAAACCATAAACTAATTCAAAAGGAGATCTTCCTGTAGCTCTCTTTACTATTATCCTATCTACCCACAAGGCCAGTTTCAACTTTGAGTGCCAGGCTCTTTAATTTTTTTCCAATGTTTTCTTCAGAATATTCAGAATGCTCTTATTACTGGATTCTGCTTGGCCATTTGTCTAAGGATGATATGGGGATGAATAGGACATCATGATCCCATACTTATTACAGAAATCAGTGATCTCTTCTGACCTAAAACACGTGGCATTATCCATCACCAAAGTAGCAGGGACACCAAATCTGGCCAAAATATTTTCTAATAAGAATTCAATGACCACCTTACTTGTTTCTCTTTTAGTAGGAATATCCTCTATCCACTTTGTGAAGTAGTCTGTAGCAACAAGTATGTAACCATGTCCTCCACTTGACTTCTCAAAGAATTCACCAATAAAATCAATTCCCTACATTGCAAAAGGCCTATCTTCAGTCACTGGGTTTAATGACAAGGCACCAAAAAATTTCAACTTGCTAGAAAATCTTTGACAACTTTCACATTTCCTTACATACAAGTGAGCATCTTTGAACAAGGTAGGCCAAAAATAGCCAGCCCTTAAGATTTTTTGAGCTATAGTCTTAGTAGAAAAATGCCCGCCACAAACTCCATCATGCATTTCTCTTAGTACATTCTTTGCTTGATACTCATCTAGACAAAATAACAAGACTCCATCCCTACTCTTCCAGTATAAGTCACCCTATATTAATGCATATTTTTGTGCTTGTAACTTCAAGGTTCTCTTATGATTATCAGAGAGATGATCAGGGCACCTAGCATTTTTTAGAAAGTATACAATGTCTGAATAAAATGGTTGTCTTTCAATACTTGTGATAGTTTGGTCCAAAGAAAATTCATTGTTAACTTGGAGTAGGTCCATGTTTTCTTCTGTCATTAATTTAGCTAACCCCAACCCCCTCACTAGTTTGGTAATCTAGATCTCTAAATTGAACTCCTGTATTCTTGTGATCCACTTACATCTTTTACCAGTAACTTTAGTTTGAGTCAACACATCTTTTACTGCTACATGAGGAACATAAGCCACAATCTTAGCACATACCAAAAATGGCCAGAAAGATTTTACTGCTTTTACCAAAGCATATGCCTATTTTTCCATCATTTCATAATTAAGCTCAGCAGCTTGCAATGATTTACTAAAAAAGGCAATGGGGTGCTCATAATTGTCATCATCCTTTTGCAACAACATAGCAGCAATAGTGTGAAATGAAGCAAAAGAGAAGAGAAAAAAAGGTTTGCTATAATCAGGTGATTTTAAGACTGGTGCTTGCTAAACCACCTCTTTGATTCTATTAAAGGCCTGCTAGGCTTCCTCAGTCCACTAAAATTTGATATCCCTTTTAACCAGTTTAACTATGGGCTTAACAATTTCAGCAAAGTTGGCAATAAATCTCCTAACAAAATTGATCTTCCCTAAGAAAGATTGTACATCTTTTATATTTTTAGGAGCTAAAACCCTTTGTATTGCCTGTACCCTTTCTGGATCAATCCCGATCCCATCTTTACACACAATGTGACCCAACAATGTGTTGGAAATATTCAAGAATTAACCAAGTTACTGAGAGGGGAGGGGTGAATCAGTAACTTCAAATTTTTCTCACTATCAGATGTATTAACATATAGTTCCCTTTATCCTTTTGCATATAGAAATCATGAAACATAAAAGCATTCACAACAATGACACATAGATTTGGTTACCCAGAAACCTTCCAAAAGAAAGTAAAACTGGGGTGGGGATGAAACCCACAAAGCTTTAATACTGCAATATAAAGTTGGCCGATTAAGGCTTACATTGATCACTTTTGATGATCTGCCCTGCTAGGAGCAATAAGGATTGCTAAATCCACCTTCTCAAAGGAATTTACAAACTTACAAAAGAAGTATGTACTCGGTAAAGAGATTTTACAAAAGACTGTTAAGTCTACCTGGTTAGAGGATTTTAGTACTGATTCACTGGTTAAAATGAAATAGTATATCTCTTACTTTGCAACTCGATTGCTGAATGAGATTCGCTGATGTACTGATCACCTTCTATGATGAATTTGTCTCTGCTGCTCCTTATACTGTTGTAGCCCTTTGTAATTTACTTACTTCTGTATCTTCGCATATATATATATATATATTTTCTTATTATTCTTCTTCTTTGGATATGATATAAACATTGCTTATATATCAATCCAAAACAATTACAAAACAATTACAAAGTCAGCTCAACAAATAAACATAAGTGCTACTAAGTCGGCCCAAGTATGGTTACACGGTTCCTGCAAACTAACTCAGTGACTTTTTGATACTCGGCATCCACTGCATTACTCGACATCGTCATGCACTCGGTAGAAGTGAAGGCTCGATTCATACTAACCACTTGGTAATTTTTGAACTCGGTAAATACTTGTGACTCGGCAGACATAATGTCACTCGGTTTACACTATCCTGCTCGGTTTGCACTGTTCTACTCAGTTTGCACTATCCTGCTCGGTTTGCACTGTCCTGCTCAGTTTGCACTGTCCTGCTCGGTTTGCACTGTCCTGCTCGGTTTTCACTGTTCTACTCGGTTTGCACTATTTTGCTCAATTTGCACTGTTCTACTTGGTTTGCACTGTTCTGCTTGGTTTGCACTGTTCTGCTCGGTTTGCACTCAGGATGCAACTAAGTGTTGTCACTAGTGGCAATCCTGCTTAATGACAACAATCTCCCCCTTTGGCATTAGTGACAAAAACACTTATTGCCCAAAACTTATATACATGAACCATGCTGAGATTTATTTTGATTTTTCAAAATTTGTCTTTGTCATAGGGCTTTATAAATTATCTCCCCCTTTCAATGCACTAACTTTTTCTTCTATACATATCTCCCCCTTTTTGATGATAATGCCAAAGGTGTATATACAAGTGTTTTACAGGGAGAATCCAAAATTTGATAGAAAAATAAAATGTACCTTCATTATCAGTGCCAGAGTTCTATCCCAATTTTCTTGCAGAACCTTGCATGTTTGGATTGCAATTTGGACTTCTGCAGAGAGTGCAATCATGTGATCTACTATTGAGAACTGATTGTCATGAATTAATGTTTTGGAATGTTCAATGTGCTTATACATTGTATTCATGATGGGAAGGATCATGTTCTGAATGTCTAGCAGTGTGGACCAGATCCTTGTGTCTTCTTTCAGTAGTTCTGACTGCATATTTGATAGGAATGAGATTTTCATGTGATGAGAAGAGTTTGAACTTGGTTCAAGTTGCAGCTTCTATATTCTAATCTTCAAATCCTCATCAATTTTATTCATTTTATCCTTGACATTCTTGGTGAACTCGGCAACATTGCATAGTTTGGCCAAAAGAGAGGTAACATTCGAATAGGAAGATTCAATGTTTGTCAAAACTGAAGATAATTTTGCTTGATTAATAGCTACGTGCTGAGCAATGTGCTCAAGCACTTTATTGTTGAATTTCTTCTCGGCTTTTTCAACTAACTTGTCTATCCCAGATGAATCCTCATTGTATTTATTTACCGCTTTGCTAATTGTAACAAAACATGTTGAGAGGAGTCTACTTTAATACCTAATGCTTCTGACAAAATGTCCTTAGCATCCTTAATGATTTTATATTCCTTGTCTCTCTCCTCTTTAAGCTTCTTTTGCTTCACTTTCCTTTGGAGGAGTTCACCTATATTTTGCATTTGATCCGCTGATAGATTTCCAAAATCCAATGTTGGAATCTCTATTTCCTCATCTAGGTCTATATCCTCTACTATATTCTTGCCCAAAAATATTATACTCGGTTGAGCCTTAGGCTTATCTATTATGGTACTTAATGCCTTAGTAGTAGTGATAGTAGACATAGTAGGACTAGCTATAAAGAATGGTATACTGTCTACTGGAGAACTTAAAGCTGAAGTATTTACACTTGTAGAATCAAAAACTGGAATACTTACTATTGGAAAACTTGATGAAATAGGAGACTACAACTCGGTAGAAGAAATGGTAGTTACTTCTGTTGTTGCTATAGGTGATTGGACAAATGTTGAAGTTGTCACAACCATGCTTGAAGATTTCTCTAGGCTAGATGTAGAAACTTTTACTGGAGAGGTAGGAAGTGATGCAATGACTTCTGCCGCTATCCTCATGGTATCATCTACCTCAATGGCTTCTTCCTATTCATCACTATCATCTTCAATGTCTTTTATTATAACTGATTCAGTACTCGGTTGGTGAAGATGGTATATGTTCTTCCATGTGGCATTTGCACTTTTCACAACCAATTCAATATTGTTAATCAGAATCAAATAAGTATTGAACTTCAGTGTCATCTTATTTTCATTCTCCTTCAATGCCTTCTTTATTTCATCATTTTTCAAGCTCAGCATTAACTGTTTCAGGGTTTGATCAAATATGTCTATTACAGTTTGCCTTGCATTGGCCCATCTCATTTTTATTTGATCTAATAAAGCTTTTGAAAACTATTGGGCTATTTCATTAGGAGAGTATTTCCATTGTCCCATCTTTTCAATGACAGTATCTTCAATCTCCTTTTGTTCTGTTTCTGATCTTATTTCATATTTTAAAGATTTTATATTACTTACTCCACATCCTTCTCTCAAAAGTTTGATCTTCTCTTGAAGGGTTAGAGGAGGCTTTTTGAATATTATATCTTTGTCCTTTTTGTCTACCTTACCCTTTGCACTTCTCCTTGTAAATACAGTAGTGGGAGTCTCAGGTACCTTGGTGATGAATACCTTTCCTATCTTCTTTGCAGGTTCTGGTTCCTCTATTTTCTCACCCTTTTTCTCTTCTTCTTCAATGTCTTCTCCTCTGCCCTCGGTTAGCATTAGAGGTGTGATAGCTTGCATTTTGGCTATCTTCTTTTTTCCTTTATTTACTGCCTATGGAAGCTTTATACTTAATTCAATTCTCACTTTTGCTTCTTCATATGTCCCAAAATATGGAGCTTTGGGATCAATAGGCTGATTAAGGAGGGCTTCAATGATATTCTTTGTTTCATCAATGTTTACCTCATAAGGAAGAGGTTTCACATGTACAATCCTCGGTTTAGCTGCTTGAATGTATACTTTGTCACAGTCCACCATGAAACAAATATCATCCTTATAATCCTCCACCAACTTCTATGGAATCCGAAATCTGTCGTTCATTTTCTCCTTGAAAGACTCAAAATAATTATCCATGATGTTCTCAAAATTTTCACCCATTTCTGAAATATATTCATTTATCTCATAAATAATTGGCACATCCTTTCTCCATACTATTTTTCCTTTGGAAGGGAAGAATTTCTGAACATAGAAAAATAAACAGACCAGTAGAGATCCAAACTTACATGGATTGTTTTTGGAAGTTTGAATGCTTTCCATGTTCTTGTTAAACTGTTTTAACAATAAATCTGCAAGGTCAAATGATAAATTATTCTTTACCACTTTGTATGCTAGGTCTATGGCTTCACAGGGAACACTATTCTGCCGACTTGAACTGTATATTTTATGAGCAATGATGTGTGTTCCAAACTTCAGTTCAGCATCAGTAATGCTGCTTACTTTCATGCCTCTACCGTCCCACTCAGCTAGGGTTTTCTTCTCCAGCTCCGTCTGACCTAGGGTTTTGGTAGATTTAACCTTGTTTAACATGGGAAGACCAGTGATTCAGTGAATCATCTTCTTAGTGATCTCTATGGGTTGCTCAAGCCAAATCTTGCCTTCGTGTACACGGCTGAGAATGTATCTAACCCATTTCTCCTTAAAGTTTTGAGGTAAATGTGTAATGTGAACTAATCCCTTGTCTTCCAAATGTTTGTGCTTTGGTTTTAGAACACCATTCGCACACAATTCCTCACACACAATATCTAGCTCTAGGTTTCCCATCTCTTGAATTGCACAATTGAAATGATTGCAAATATCGTTAACAAGTAGTACCTTATGAGGAATCTAAGATTGAGCTCTGTTCGGATCTAGGGTTGCTGCAATTGCGGGCATGAGTTTGAAATCTGGTGCTCTCCATTCCCCTTGGATTATCATTCATGTTCCTTTCTTCGCTGAAGCGCTGGATGATGCCATGGTAGCTCACAGAGAATTCTTTTCGCAAAAGTATTTGAATTGCTTGATTGCTCTGGAAATTTTCTGCTCTCAAAATGCTAAAGTTCACAGTGAAGAATGAGTTTGATTTGTTGCCTTTTGTTTACAACTCTGTCATTAATGCTTAGTAGAAATTAGGGTATGAATTCTGATAGACTGTCACCCACTATGCATTAATTTCTCGGTAAAGACTTCGCAACTCGGTGAACTTGAGAATTCATATTGCTCTGACCTCGCTCGGTAATCATATTAGATAGCTCCCGACCTTGCTCGGTGAAAACTGATACCGACCTTCCTGTGATCTTATTGCATCTTGTATGCCAATTTAGATCTTTCTTTTAATTCAGTTCTGGAACTGCTTGAAATTTGTCTATGAGAATACAATTCTAGTTCTTTCTTGGGAATTTAGTTTGAGTCAGTAGAGCCACCCATTCCATTACTTGGACTGGTTTGCTCAGTAGATTTAGGAATCCACTATTGTCTCATCTATTTCCTAATCTTAGTTGCTTCATTCTTCTTTCCATCTTCAACTTCACTAGCATTCATGCAATTTTTGGCTATATGACCGAGTTTAGTGCATTTGAAACATCTTATGGTAGTATCTCTTTTCCTTAGATGATGTTTTATGCAGTTCATGCCAATGTGTCCATATTCTCCACAGTAATGACATCTAGACCAAGTGTTGTAATCCCATCCAAACATTACTTTGATAATTTGTTCTACTGGATTGAATGTTTTGGATCTACACTCGGATGCCTTGTGACCTTGTTTGTTGCATTTGTGACAATTACCTTTGAATCTTGGTTTTTCCTTGCATTCATTTGCTTTGTGTCCATGCTGATTGCAGTTGTAGCATTTTCCATTGAATTATGCTTTTTCATTGCTCCAACATTTATTTGAAGTATGTCCTATCTTTCCACAATGATTACAAGTAGGTTTCTGATTCCTTTGAGTACCTTGCTTAGAAGATTCACCTTCTCCTTTGTATCCAAGTCCTGCTTTTCCTTTTTGCCTATGAAGATTTTGATCATGCAGCTGATTTAAGTCTTCTTGGTTCTTCAGCATTCTTTCATTGATTTGTTTTTCGATATTTAGGTCATCCACCAATCTTAGATTGATTTTCTTTTCAGATCTTAGTTCTTCTCTTGTGCTTTCTATTTCTGATCTTAGAGTCAGAATTTCCTCATTTGTATGGGAGATCTGATCAATTAGGTTTTCTAGCTGAAGGGTTTTGTTTTGGACTTCATTGTTCCTTCCATCTAATTCATCTTTCAACTTGTTTCTTTGTTCTAAGATCTCACAAAATCTTGTTGAGTGTAGTTCTTGTTCTCTTTTTAATTTTCTCACTTCTTCCTGCAGAGACCCATTCTTTTCTAGAAGTTCTTTGACAGCATTGTTTGCTTCATCTGAGCTATTTGAGGAAAAAAGATCTTCAATCTTTTCTTCAATGTAATTATGATCATTCATCTGATTTGCAAGTTCCTTCCTTCTTCTTAGGGATTGGGAAAGATGTTCTTTTGCTTCTTTAAGTTTAGCTATGGCCATTTCCAGATCTAGCTTTTGATTTTCAATCACCTTGTTCAGTTTGAATACCTCCATTGTCCTGGATCTTTGCTCAAGCTAGTTAAGCTTTATCTTGAGAACCAATACAGCTCTGATACCAATTGTTGGAAATATTCAGGAATTAACCAAGTTACTGAGAGGGGAGGGGTGAATCAGTAACTTCAAATTTTTCTCACTATCAGATGTATTAACATATAGTTCCCTTTATCCTTTTGCATATAGAAAGCATGAAACATAAAAGAATTCACAACAATGACACATAGATTTGGTTACCCAGAAACCTTCCAAAAGAAAGTAAAACTGGGGTGGGGATGAAACCCACAAAGCTTTAATACTGCAGTATAAAGTTGGCTGATTAAGGCTTACATTGATCACTTCTGATGATCTGCCCTGCTAGGAGCAATAAGGATTGCTAAATCCACCTTCTCAAAGGATTTTACAAACTTACAAAAGAAGTATGTACTCGGTAAAGAGATTTTACAAAAGACTGTTAAGTCTACCTGGTTAGAGGATTTTAGTACTGATTCACTCGTTAAAATGAAACAGTATATCTCTTACTTTACAACTGGATTGCTAAATGAGATTCACTGATGTACTGATCACCTTCTGTGATGAATTTGTCTCTACTGCTCCTTATACTGTTGTAGCCCTTTGTAATTTACTTACTTCTGTATCTTCGCATATATATATATATATATATATATATATATATATATATTCTTATTATTCTTCTTCTTTGGATATGATATAAACATTGCTTATATATCAATCCAAAACAATTACAAAACAATTACAAAGTCAGCTCAACAAATAAACATAAGTGCTACTAAGTTGGCCCAAGTATGGTTACACGGTTCCTGCAAACTAACTCGGTGACTTTCTGATACTCGGTGTCCACTGCATTACTCGGCATTTTCATGCACTCGGTAGAAGTGAAGGCTCGGTTCATCTTAACCACTCAGTAAGTTTCAAACTCGGTAAATACTTGTGACTCGGTAGACATAATGTCACTCGGTTTACACTATCCTGCTCGGTTTGCACTGTTCTGTTCGGTTTGCACTGTCTTGCTCGGTTTGCACTGTCCTACTCGGTTTGCACTATCCTGCTCAGTTTGCACTATCCTGCTTGGTTTGCACTGTTCTGCTTGGTTTGCATTGTTTTGCTCGGTTTGCACTGTTTTGCTTAGTTTGCACTGTTCTGCTCGGTTTGCACTGTTCTGCTCGGTTTGCACTGTTCTGCTTAGTTTGCACTCAGGATGCAAATAATTTTTGTCACTAGTGGCAATCCTACTTAATGCCAACACAATCTTCCCTCCACAGAAAAGTTGCATTTTTTTGGATTCAAGGATACTCCATATTCTAAGGCTTTATTAAAAACCTTTTCAAGATGACAATAATGGTCTTCAGACAGTTTGGAAAAGACTATCATATCATCTTGATACACAACCATAAACAAATCAATGAAGTCCTTAAATGCAACATCCATAGCCCTCTAGAATGTTGCCCCAGCATTCCATAATCCAAATGGCATTCTAACATATACATAAGTTCCCCAAGGAGTTGTAAAAGAAATCTTAAATTGTTCAGACTCCTTGACCAAGACTTTGTTATATCCTGAGAATCCATCCATCATTGACAATAATTCACAACCAGTGACTTTATGCAGCATTCCTTCCATATTAGGTAGTGAGTAATTGTCTTTCAAGGATGCCACATTCAAATTTCTAAAGTCTACACATAATCTTATGTCTCCATTCTTTTTTCTAACTGGGACTAAATTTTAAACCCAAGTTGAGTGCCTTATAGGTTGAATTATTCCTGCATCACTCAACTTAGTAAGTTCTTGTTGCATTTTGGGGGCTAACAGAGGATTGATTGGTCTCTATTTTTTCCTAAACGGTCTAACATCTCCATTCAAAGGAATCTCATGCTGAAATAAGTCTTGTCTATAAGCCTTAAGGTCATCATAAGACCATGCAAAAACATGTTTGTATCTTCTCAACAATTTTATCAAATTGGACCTAATATGAGGTTGCAATCCTTTCCCAATATAGACCTTTTGCGGAGCATTATGTGATCCTAAATTTATTTCTTCTAAGTCATCAATTCTAGTGGTACTAGCCTTCATCATGTGTTCATCTTGGCAAGTATATAATGCTTTTAATTCTATTAAACCTTTTGGTATATGGTTTGTATTCAGTTGGATAACTTGATTTCCTAAAACCATATCTTTCCCATCTTCTTGTTCTAACAAATTATTGCAATCAAGAAGTTGACCCTCATATGAATCAAGGCATTGAATAAAATTCAAAATGACATGGTCATCTTCAAAAACTTGCCAATTATAAATGTTATCTGGGATGATGGGCCTACTTTTTATCTCAACTATTGAGACACCACTCAAAGTTGAATCATTTTGCCTTAAAGCAATATTTGCTAAGAAATCAGCCATTATGTTCCTATCTCTCTTAACCCAAGTAATATTAAAGGCATCAAAAATTTCTATTTGATCCCAAATAGCATGCTTATACATTTTCAATTTATCATTTTTTACTACATATTTGGACCTAACTTGTGCTACTACAAGTTCTGAGTCACCAAAAACACTCAAGCATTTAATTCCATGCCTTACAACAATATCAATCCCTAAAGATAATGCCTCATATTCTGTAGTGTTATTGGTACATTGAAATGTTAATAAGAAAGAGTACTTGAATGTGGTACTTGATGGTGAAATGAACAGAATTCTAGTGCCAGATCCTTCTTTTGAACAAGCTCCATCGAAATACATCTTCCATAGCCCGCCTTGTTGTTCTTTCAGCTCTGCAGTCAATGGGTCAACTTCTTTAATTGTTTGAGGAATTTCCTCAATTTTGAAGTTTTCCATATCAACACCCATGCAACAATTGATTTGATCATCATTTATCTCAATCATGTGAGGAGTTCTAGGTTCTCTAAAGATTTTAACACTGTCACCGTCCATACTAAAAGTGGCATATGATAGATCACACTATAGGCTGCCTCCCATCTGAGCACTCCATTTTCTTGACAATAACATGCCATACTGTGGTGGAATGTCTGCTACCAAAATGCTCATAGTAAGCAGCTTACTATGATGGGCCTGTAATCTATAAGGCAATGCTTTAATAGTACCAATAACTGGCACTTCTCTACAATCCATAGCTTGACACCTTCCATGGGGTGTATCTACTTCCAGACCTAATGATTTCATGATTTCCACTGGCATTACAGTATTAGAAGCTCCAGAGTCTATCATACAATTTCTGAGATGTTTGTCATTTACAATCAAAGTTAAAAAGAAAGGGTCAATTGTTCTAGGTACAGTATTCACTACATTTGTATCCAAATAAATTTTTGGTATCTCTGAAATAATTTCTTCATTATGTCCAGTGCTTATATGATCAGAATTTTTTGCATGTTCCTTTCTTTCAATATTTTGGGTATCCAGAAAAGTGGCACCACTTACCCAATTCAAGGCCTTTTCCTTATGTTCTTCTATTCTCAATATTTCCAATAGAGGAACCTTAACTATGATTTGTGACAATAACTTACTCATGTCAATTGGAGTGTACCTTGAATCTATAATATCCTGCTTGATGGCAACAGTTTCTCTATTTTCTTCAGGCATAAATAGATTGATGCCATCTTTGTGTTGTGTCTTTACTTCCTTTTGTATTGCAGGGACTGCCTCTTCATTAGTCTTGGCCTTCACCTTATATGCAATAGTGGGCTTAGAAAAGGTGACATTTTTCTTTACCCTGTATTTACTTACAATCTCAACAGCACCGGGTTTATCTTGCACTTTTTTGTTATCCTTTTTAGTACTTTTGATAAAAAGACTAGCAGGTTTACCAGTTGGATTTCCCACTACCCTGTTCCTAATATTGTAATTACTCTTGGCTTGGGTTACCAAATCAGATGTTATTTGAGCAATTTCTTCATCAGATGGTCTTCTTAAAACAACAAACTCATCACTTTGTGCATTGTTACATTGGGTATTATCATGACAACAATCTTCTTCATCAGAAAAGACCTGTTGATGATAAAACTCTTTTCTGACCTGAGATCCTTGTACATCTTGGCTCTCATCTTCTTCTACAGAATCCATATCTTCATAGATATAAGAAGATGTCATGCCACATGTTCGTTCATCATAAAACTCTTCATTATTAACTTCTTGCTCTTCTCCTGCAGAAATATTTTGAGCAACAACACAGTAATGAGGATCATGAGGTGATTGACAAGAAACACACCAAGGAACCTCATCAGTCATGTTTACTAAACTTTTGTGTAATGGGTCAGGAGTCCTATCACCCAACCTATCTTTTCTTTCTGGCAATATTGGCTTGCCATCCTTCCATTGAGTGTTATAAGGATAATTTTGCATTTTAGGGATCTTGTTGAAATTGTTGGAGGTAGGCCTATCATTTGGAGAATTTCTATTATTTCTATTTTCTCCTGGCTTTAAATCCTTGAGGGCCTTTAGTATTTGTTTCAAATGGTCATCCTCCCTTGGTTTAGTATTATCAGTCCTTGTTTGTTCCTTCTTCTCTGAAAATATTGATTTGCATTCTTCTCTCCTTCCTAACTTTCCTGATATTCTCCTATTACTCTCAATATTCACAGCCAACTTATAGGCTTCAACAAGACTCCTTGGATTTTTATCTCTCAACAGGTAACCCATCTTTGAGTCAAAGGCATTTAGATGTGACAAGGCATACTTTGTCATCTAATCTAATGACCTGCAATAATTTGTGCATGGCCTTTTGAAACCTGACATTAAATTCAACAACATCCTCATTGTAATTCTTTTTTATGTTATTAAATTCATTCAGCATAAAACCCTCATGTGTTTTATCACCATAGTTCTCTTTAAAACAATGCCTAAGCTGATCCCATGATCCTATGCTACCATGAGGCAAAGCTCTAAACCAGTCTCTTGAATCTTCTGTTAAAGATTGCATAAACAATTTCATGATAACATCATCTGGCACAATATTATAATCATCAATTACATCAATAAATTTTTTTAAATGCTCCTCACAAGCTACAAAATTACTTCCTGTAAATTTAGGAAGTTTCTTTCTAATTTCTTTAGGGAAAGGGTTGGGATAACCAAGAATACCATTAAAAACCAACTGTTTGCATCTTTCATGTATAATCCCTGAATTAGGAAAACCAGTACCCTGAGATGTGGATGCATTATTATTTGTGGTAGTAGAACCTTTGAACCCTCCTGGTGGGGGAATGCCACCTGTCTGGTTGGTTATGTTTGCAACATTTGTTCCTTGTGTCATAATTGAATTGCCACAATTTGTAGGTCCTACAGACCTTTTAAGAAAATCAATTTTCTTTTTCATTTCTAATGTTGTAGCATCTAATTCTTCTTTTTCAAGTTGTTTAGATAACAACTCTTTCTCCCTTTTGGCCTTTTCCAAGTCTGATTCCAATATTAAAGCCTGGTCAACACTTTCCTTAGGATTTATAGGCTCTTCAATAGAAATAGCCTTTTCCATTTGTTTCCCTTTATCCTTTGGAACCATTGTTTCAAAATTTCTATAAACAACAGGCCACTCCTCTGTATGTTCAGGGACTGGCACATGATTTGTAGCTTCCATGTCTAGCAGTTGTCTTCTTAACTGGTCAGCCCTTATCATAGCTTGCCTAACTTTTTCTTCTTTTTCTTTTTCCCTTTTTTTTCCTTATGGCTGCCTGTTCCTGAATTCTTCTTTCGTTCATAAACCTCTTCAAAAATTTCCTCAGAATCAGGCAAAGTTGTTTCTGATTCAACTTGTTGTGCTTGAGGATTTTCTTGTTGATCCTAAGACTCCTAAAGACCTTGTGTTAATGAAGAACCAAGGGTGAAAGGAGGAAGAAAGTCTTGACCACTCCTACTTTTACTTCTAGATCTTCCTTCCCTTCCATGATGCCTATTTGGATTCACCCTCCTGGTTTGGGATATTCTTTCACCTTCTTTCTCTATGGGAGAGTAATAATCTTCATACTGGTTAAGTCCTAGATCAACAGCCTCCTCATATTCTGAGGCATTTCTTTCTTGACTAGGAGGAGGAATATCATGTTGTCTTGGGTTTCCTCTCTGTCTCCAAGTCAAGGACATATCATTGGGATCTTTATTTTTCTTACCTTGGTTTTTTCTAGATGTAATAGGAAGCCCACCCTGCAAACTTTCCTTAGGGTGTTCCCTACTATAAGATCTTGTATTTTTGTAACTCATAACTATATTTTATAAAGTACTGGTTACAAAGATGTTTAGAGTTACCATCCACAATATGTGAGATAATTTGAAATCTTAGAAAACTGACTCTTTGTATTTTCAACGGAAGCCACAGGATAAAAATAAGCCAGCCAGGAGTCAAATCTCTACTCATACCCACGTTACTCAAGATTTACTCAACATATTCCCAGTAGATTCACCAATTTTTTAGGGATTTTTCTTGTTTAGGATAGATTTTTTGTATGCTTACTTTCAAAGCTACAACTTCAGCTTACAAAAGGTAAGAAAAAGACCTAATTGCTAAGGATTGGATAAGATCCTTCTTCGTTTTGAGTTCCACACACACTCAGGTAGGTATTACCTTGATAAGTAACTATAAATATAGTATTGAAAGGTGGACACTGATTTTACTGCTTTTAGATAGCTATACTGAACTATTTTGAGAAAACTTTGTAGATAATGGTCATAAAAGTTACACAAAGTTTAAAACAAGAAAGATATGATTGAAATTATAGCATAAATCAATGGTACAAGGATTTTCATCATTCTTCCTTTTAAGGAGGGATAACCTATATGACTCTCTCTTCTAGAATCAGTAAATACAAGATTGAAACCTGGGAACAATCTTGATCAAATATATCCAAGAAACTTTTAAAGATTAAATAGCAAGATATTAAAGATTTTTAAAGTATTTAAACTTCTGGATTGAAAAAATAGAATGTAAAGATGAAACAGACAGTCAAGACCAGTGCGTTGTCTATTGGGAAAAGAGATTTGAACATACACATACAAAATAAATTCAAAAAAATACAGTGACATGCCTTACATATCAAACAATTTCAGACAGGTTGCCTTACAAACCATCCTTTTAACATAACATCATTATCATCAAATTTCCACAAATATAATTACTCTTAGGAACAAATTATGAGAGAATTTAATTCTTTTCTTGAAAGAAACTCATAAGTCTGTATCACAAAAGATATATTTTAAGTGCCTAACACATAAAACATACAAGAGTAATCATACAAGATAGAAAGACAAGAACAATATTGGGCAGAAATTGTATTGTATTCATATTGAATTCAAATGTACAATGATATTCAAACTTTCTTGCTCAAAGAAACCAGACATAAATTTCAAAAATCTACCTCAGAGCAATAAGTTTCATTCTATATCTTTATTCAACTCTCCCCACAAAAGACTTTACAAAACTATATATACAAGGTATGACCATCTTGGAAATCCCCCCAAAAAGATGGGAATGCAACAAGCTTCAGATGGTCAAAACCCTAACCCTAAAACATAAACAATAAAATACAATAGTTCAATGAGGCAGTGGTAAAGTAAAGGACTCTTGATCAGCCGCATTCTCCATGTTGCTGTTGACACCTTAGCTCCAAAACATTAATAACAACTAATGGAATCATAAAGAAAGTTGGTGACCACCAACATCAGCTAACCCTTCACTAAACTTTCAAAAAAATTGATGACCCCTGAGCTCAAAATGTGTCAACATCAGGATGCCTTTATTAATCAAGAAGATCAAGGTCTACCGTGGTGGACTTGAGTGGTTTAGGCTTTGTTGCTTCATCCCACGCAGCTACTTTATCTTTTGAAGGCCATGGGAAATTCTGTACTATTTGTAGCTGTGCCTTCTGCCTTTCCCATCTTGCATCCATAATCATCCGGACATCTGTCAAAAACTTGGAGAATTCAACCTCTACTTTAACCGCATCATCTAAAAACTCATTGAATTTATTTATATCTACTCCTCCGTCCACTTTGACAAAATTCCCCCCATTAGGTAATTTGAGATCAAAATCCGATCTCCATTCATCTATGGTCTCCAAAGTACCAGTGTCATCCCTTATCTTAGGAATGAATTTATTAGCCTCTTCTTCCAAAAATGCTAATTTTGTTTCCATGAACTTGGCTTTCCCTTTGAACATTGGGAGAAGAGTCTTTATTCTATTTATCTCTTCACCTACCTATAGTACCTCCTCAGGTATATCTAGCCTAAAAGGTTGTACCGCTGCTAACCTTTCAAAAAGTGGAGTCCTTACTGACCAAATTACATAAAAGGAATTCAAAATTGAGATGCAATTATTTATTTCTACTTGCATCTCTGGGAACTTAAGATATGCAGCATAGATGGCATCAACTTTTTCTTTTAATTTCAAAATTCTATGCTGCAAAATTTCTAGCAATGTCTAAACAATTGCTTTATTCTTACTTTCTTCTATTTCCTCTGAAGAGGCAACTTCCTCTCCTCGTACAACCTGAACCCCTTTCTCAATTACAACCTCTTTTGGAGGAGGTGGAGGAGAAATCTCCATATTTATTATTTTAAGACTTATTTCATTAACTAATCTCTCAAATTATTTCTCCTTTATTATGTGCAACTCCCTGTCCTTGACCAAAGTAGTATAATCTTCATACAACTTCTGATGTCTTTCTGACAGTTGCTTGGTCTTGTCTTCATTCAATCTGGCAAAATTAGTCAAAATTTGAGAAATTTCTAAGTCCCCTGTATTTTGGATGGACCAAATCATCTTATCCCCATCCATCTGCTCTTTAATATTCAAAATTGATGGCTTTTTGTCCTTGGGGTAGAGGCTCCGCATGGCTAGTGCCTTATTCTTTAGGCTATATCCAAACCCTTTTATTAGATCACCTACTTGCTTTTCTGAAGTCAGGGTAATGTCATCATGTCTTCTTATTTGGTCAATAATGAATACAGAGGACAAATCCCATCTAGGTAGGAGTAACATTTTTCTATCTTTGATCAACCTCCTGGCCTCTTCAGGGGTTATCTCCTCACTTTCTAGATCATAATTCTTTATTGCTTCTAAGGCCTCATTAGGAACTTGGCCATCTTCACCAATTTGGATTGTAGAAGCCACTTGCTGCTATTTATACCAGAGGAGGAACTCCTTGAATTCTTTGCTCTTGATGAATTCATGATCTTTTAGAAAATCCTCCTGCTGCTGGATTCTTTCATCTATGCACATAGCAAGATGAAATTATACTTCTTCAACTATCTCTTTCTGCTTCTTCTTTTCCTCCCTGACCCTTTTTCTAATTTCATGGTCATAAGTTGTTTGGCCATTGATGACAGCAACTACTATATCTCTCCTTTCAATAGGCATCGCCTGTGTTGATTCTCCTATCATTAATCTCTACCTCTTGGCAAGTGGTTGTACCCCATTATGAGAGTCAGGAACATCTGTCAAATCAACTATTTAATTTTCATCCCCTCTTTCTTCGGGGGCAGTAGGGTGAAGCTCTTGGGCAGGGTAACTATGAAAAGAATACCCCCCATCACTGTCCTCTTCATATTCTGATGAGGAGTGCTTCTTCTTCTTTTTAATCCTTCTAGCTTATCCTCAATCAGTTGTTCCACTTGCTCCATCAGAACATTGTAATTCTTCATCATCGTCTCCAATTTCTAGAGATATGGTTAATTAGGGAAAAAACCCCCAAAATTGTTGTCTTTTCTCTTCATGGATTTCTCTAGTTGGAATAATTGATCCAACTACCAAGATCTTGTCTTCACCTCATCCTCATCAACGATATTTCTTACTACATCCTCTTCATAGGATTCATCATGAGTTTTATTAAGAGGGATGGTAGGAGTGTAATATCTCCTAGCAGTAGCCAAAAATCCCTCAGGATCAACAAATCTAGGATGTGCAGCAGGCATCTTAAATTGTAACAAATATGTATCAACCTTTTCAAAGGCCCCTTTCCCAATTGTTAAATTGGCTAATTTGAAGTGCCTAGGGGTGAAAGTACCCTTTTGATATGGGCCTAGATGCTCTTTATCTACAAGCATGAGTTTCCAGATGAACTCAAGGGTTGTAATCCTGGGAGGAACATTATTAGGAAAAATATGGGGTGGTTGTGGGCATCCATAGACCCTTATTAATGTATACCCTTCTCTCAAATAGAAGTCACCCCAATTGTGATCATGATTATCCTTCCACTTATCTACATATTCCATGGGTCTAAGAAGTTGCAAGGTTTTTATAGAAATTCTTAAAGAATTCACACCAAAATGAAAAAGAATAGCATCTACTATTATATTCTCAAAAATACAAATATCACGTTTAGGGGCTGTTGGACTCCAGATATCTAACCAGGTCTGCACAGGGTTAGGCTGGCCATTCCACTGAAACTTAGGTCTTAGGTACTGTAACTCAAACATATTTACATTATGGTAGAAGATAAGATGCATTAGCATGGAGTAGTGTAAAAATTTGGGAGGGTATTCCTTCTTTCTTATCATTTCTAAGCCCTCGTGCATCTTCTGAATACAGTACCCAATAAAATCATACCCATGACTAGTAAGGCATGATTGGGAATCCATCACTAACATAAAAATCTCAAGGGAAATCCTCTCTTTAGGAGCATGAACACCCAAAACTCTACACAGTCCATATGCAATATACTTCATGTAGAACTTTAGATCTTTCAATGCATAGGGAAGGCCTCCCACCATGGGTGTAATATAATTTCTATTTCCTTCATGGACATGGGGCTGAATAGCAATTGCAACACTTCCAGACTCTCTTATATATCTATTTTCCAAAGATTGCAGATTGATCTCAGTGGCCATAGGAACATCTATCTCGAAAGTCCTCATGAACGCACCTCTGTCTAGGGTTATCAAAGAGGAACCATCTATCTTTCTAATTGTCTTAGAGAGGGGGTCATATCGTTTAGCCAAGGAGACCAGAAGATCAACGTCAAAAAATACATTAGGGACAATCATTTTTGCAAACCCTGAAGTCCAAGGGTTCGATACAGGGATAGGTCTGTCTTGGTTTTTTTGAAAATAGTAGAAAAGATTCATGGCTAGGATGTCGTGGGTTTTAGCATCCCCACATTGCACATAAACATCCAAAAATATGTCATCACTTATTTTCTTATTTTGAGTAGAACCAGGCAGCAATTCAATAAATTCATCAGAGAAACTAACCTTTTGTTGTGCGGCCGCCCTGCTACTTGATGCTTGACTCATGGTGATTGCCTCTGAAAATTCTCTGACTGCTCTACAAATTCTAGTATTCTGAATGCCTTGTGATTGCTGAAAGATCTGGTTGTTCAAATGCTCAGCTCTATACCTGCTCAAATATTTGGTAAAATGAGAGACTGATCAACTTCTTAGTTTTAACTGCGCGGAATTGATTGCATTTGATTTTCTGCAATTATGTCACTTCTGCAATTAAGACTACGTGCTCTACAACTTAATTTCTCAGCCGCCATCGAGAGGTGACACATATTTTTGAATTTTGATCTTCTGGTGACCTGGGGACTGAAGAAATCTCTAAGTCTCATAATAAATCTGGCACCCTTCTAAGTATTCTGAGATTCAGCGACTAAAGCGTCCTCTTTAGTCGTGGGATGATTTTTCCTGATTTGGAGATCTGGCAACTAAAGCATCCTCTTAATGACTTAATATCTTCTGGAGATCACGTTACTATAGTTCAATCTAAGTCGTCAGATAAAATTTCTTCTATCTGAGATCTGGCGACTAAGAAATCATCGCCCTTTTAATATTTTTCTATTTGAGATTGCGCGACTAAAGTTTAACTCATAGTCGCGAGAACTTTATTTCTTTTCCCTTTTTATTCAGCGATCACTCGACTAAAGAAAACATCTTGGCGAATTGGCAACTAAAGGAAGTCTCATAATCGCTGAATAACTTAATGCTTTTCTGAGATTTAATACCAGCCACACGATCTTCATCTAATGGTAGTCGCTAATTCTCAGAAAGAATTGATGACATCATAATTTTTCTAGCGACTAAAGGATAACCATTAGATGAGAAGTTTATGAAGAAGATCGGACGGTAGTCACTAGATCTCATAATCCTTAGAGCTTGTTGACTTTTCTTCTGAGATCTAGTGACTAAAGGGAAAGCCGCTTAGATTTTTTCTTCTGGAGATTCAACTACTATAGTTCAACTCGTAGTCGCGTGATAAAATTTCTTCTTAACAGCTTATCTTGAGATTGCCCGACTAAAGGGTTTTCAATTTCTGAGATCTGGTGACTAAAGTATAATAACTTAATAAATCAAGTCGCCAGATATATAAAAAGCATCTGGAGATTGCGCAACTAACACTTACCACTAAGTCTCATAAAGAAAATGAATATTCTTCTTTCATCCGGTGACTTGGAGACTGAAGGATTTTAGTAGTCAGAAGATAAAAGGAAAGATGCTGAGATTATTGCGCGACCTAGCGACCAACGTAAATATTAAAAACACACATGCCTTTAGAAAATTTTAAGTGACTTGTGAAAAGTAACGAGGAAATAGAAAGTCACTTAGAGGACCTAGGGTTTTCAAAATGTAATGGCTAGTTTTAGGAATTTAAACCCTAACTTCTTTCTTTTGTTCTGAAACAAAAGAAAAATAAACCCTAGTCTTCTGGAAAATTCTTGCAGAGTGTTTACCACTATCAGAAGACAACAAAATTCTTCAAAATTTTGAAAAAAAGATCTATGTTGGGAAAACACACCAACATAGTGGTGGTGAAGGTTCTAGGTGTGATTTGGTTACAAAAGAATGCAATGTTGCTAATTTTATTTTAGATTTTACGAACAGTCTTTTCTACACATATAGAAGGCATAGTCATAGGTCTTAGTGGCTAGATCAAAAATTCAAGATGTATAAGAACTCTTTCCCAATTAGCACTATTATATTTCTGGTTAAATTTGTAGAAAACTACTTATTGCAACCACAAAATGAGTTACAAACTTAGTATCACAATTCTATTCAAATTGCTATTTTAGCCACATAACATATAGAGATGACCCTACTAGTACAAAATGAGACAAGAAGATAATCACAGAGTATCATTTTTATATGAGTGATGATAGATCTCACTGCTCAAAGTATGTGCAATATGGTTTTAAGATTTTTCTTTTATTTTTGACAAGAAAAAGATATTGCAATGTCTAGACATATCATTTGGTCAAATAAATTCAAAGGACAATTCAAGAATTCTTGTATATATTTTAGTAGTTGATTGGAATGCATGTGGAGATGGGTGTATCTCATATTTTTATTTTTTTGAAGCTAGGAATGGGAAAAGGAAGCATGATGGAGCAAGTACATGTCTGAAGAGAGATATAGTTAAAAGGAGAAATAAAGGATTTTGGGTGCTACATTTTGTAATGCACATTCTATTATTGATTGGTGTAGCTCAACATTGTCATAGGAAGGGACACTTGATTCAATAGTGCATCGATTATTTTGGTTGTTTGAGAAGGGAAAAATAGGAGAGATATTGGATTATCAAAAAGTTAGATATTCTTCAAAGATGCATTCATTTTGAATCTCAGATACAAATACATGGACAATTTAGATACAAGAGTTTTTTTTGTTTTTTTTCATACAGTTGTATTTACTGTGACTAGGACTAGTGTGATTCAAGTGATTGGGTGGATACATGGGTTCCATAGTATCTAACATTGTTATCATAAAAAATATTAATTCTAAATAATGAAATGGAATTTTTAATTAAGTATAACTATCTCTTAAATCTTCTACAATCTAGACATGTTTTTGTACTACAAGGGAATGATGAGAGATTATATTTATAGTTGGCACAATGTGTATAGGGAAATAAGAAGCTAGAACAACTGAAGATAGATGATGATGGGTCACATATCCTATTGGTTCAGTTGTTGTTTCCAAAATTTGGTTTAAAATATACATAATTAAAAAGAATAGGATATCTACATTTGAAGATTATAAGAAAGACAAAACCATTCTCATGTATTCACACCTTGTTATAGAAAAAAATGTTAAGTTGTTGAAGCATCATACAATAAAAAAGACAAAATAACTTTAGATTCTTAGTAATGTTGATCATGAAGTAATATTGGATATTCTTAAAAAAGAGATGACCCTTCAAGAACATTTAAATAGCTCAAAAAAATGACTGTAAGATTCATTGCATTCATTTTTCTTAGGTTGTTTATGTTTTTTGATTCATTACATTCATTATTCTTTGGTTCATTAATTTGTTTTGTCAATAACCTTAGTATTCTCATAGATTGGGAATGTGGGGATTACAAATATGATGGACATACAAGATTAAAATACCATGCATTAGATTGTATCCTAATTTAATTGTTCACTTGCTTTTAGTTAGTATTATTTTTTAACACTTATATTTGTATACTATTACAATGTAGGTAACTTTGAGGGTACAAGTGGTTGGAGCTATACATTACAGAGCACATATACAATAACCAAATTTATTATTTGTGTATCTAGGATTGGTTGATAAAATTTATGTATTTGTACATGATGGTATTGATACAATTGTATTGATCACATACAATGTATTTGCACATGAGGAAAAGGGCTAGCATAAGGACATGAGTTAATTTTTTCCTCATGTGTCTTTGTTTTGTCCTTGATGTCACAACGCTATATTTCTCACACATATACTTTGTTGATTATCGTATTTGTAGTCAGTGATACTATTTGATGATCATTCTTAAAATCAATACTATTGATTATGTACTAGACACACAAGGAAATGATCAATTCATACATGGTAGTGATAAATTCATTTTGCAATTCGATGTATAACTCTTATGAGAGAATGAGTATTTGACATTTCAAATTTGGCATACATTGTTTGATGACATGATATAGTAGCTGAAATTCAAGTCATGATACATATTTGTAGATCTCATATTTGATGTTTCTTATGGTACATATGATACATATTTGATGATATTATTTGTATTAATATTGAAATTATGATGATATTGATCATGCTAGTTGATGAAACTTTATTTACGATTGGTTCACACTTGATGATACATTCAAAAAGGTAACTTGAGTTTTAGTTTGAATATGATATGGATGATGACAATTTGATACACAACCTTCGTTTCAAACATGATTAGTTTGCATATATGGTTTACAGGTTGATATGAGCAGTTAGGTTTTATTTGGCATTACTTAGTTTGTGGTTTCTTCAATAAGACATGGAATTTGTTTGTATAGAATGTGAGAGGGAACTTGTCCCATCTCAATGATTGTAAGAGTTTTGAAGTTTATATTCTTGCATATTCTATAAAAATTGTGCATTGTATTAAATAGTCACTTTAAGTGACTAAGGCATTACATGGCAAGCCTTTAGGTTGGAATTTCACATTTTAAATAACTAAAATAAAAAAGACATAAGTCAAGATTATGTCATATGTTTGATTAAAGTTTTAATGCCTTTTGTTATCATCATTTTGTATGATGCAAAGTATTTGGTTTTATTTAAAACCCTAATAATAACTGAGCTATAGCACAACCTGAACTATACTAGGGCACACATAAACAAGGATTTTCTATGGTGGCAGAAAGTTGGGATATCTTGACAGTTGTGAATTGTTGTTTTGTGTTTGAAAAAATATTGGGAAGTTTGTGGAGGAGAATTTGTAAGAAGATCATGCGGTATCTTGAGAATGAAGTTGAAGTTTGATCTTGTACAAGTGTTGTCTTTATGTGGCTTCTTTAGAATTTCACTTAATTTGTGTTAAGTGTTTTGTTGTTTAATCTTGTCTCTATTTGTTATCTCTGTTAGTATTTTTTTGTCTAAATTTCTTGATTAGGGGTTTAAAGAAATTTGTTCTCTTTGTGTTCATAAAGATATTTCTTTACCCTAAGTTGGAGTTTGTTTAAAATGTACATACAAGGTTTATATTACTCTAAAATGCATACATGTGGTTTCTTTCATAACAAAGTTTATGGTTTGTATGGCATAGGCTATTTCCTATACTCAAGTTCATTATGTGATTAATGGCTCCTTTGTTGAACCCTAGTTTGTATATGAGTCAAACATTTTTTATGTTCTATGCTTAGGTGCATATGGCAATTAAGGGTTTGAAATTGGAATTATATTTATAGTTGAATAACAATTCCATGGTAGATTTCTTATAGTTCCTTTGTAAGGAATATTATATATGTTTCATTTGGATAAATTTCCTATTGTATAGACAAGGAGATTGGGGTTTACATGAAATATTCATTATACTTGCAGTATATTGTGCATATTGGTTTCAAAAGTAGTAATATTTATTGAAGAATGCAATTTTCCTAATTTGATATAATTCATTATTGAGTATAGGGTGTCATATATACTTAATGATGTATTGTATTGAGTTGTGATTACCATTCTTTGTACAAATATTTTGACATTGTATGCAAAATTAGATTATAAAAGTGAGGCATTTTAATTCTAGAAAGACTTTGATAAGGCCAGTGAGGCATTTTTGTCAATGAGACGTATACACCATCCAATGATGTATTTTTCAGTGAGACAACATAGCCAATGAGGCATTTATAAAAAGCATTTTTTAGATAAATATTATGATATCCCAAATTTTTGCTGCAATAGAAAATCCATGTTTATGTGTGCCCTAGTATAGTTTAGGTTGTGCTATAACTCAGTTAGTATTAGGGTTTTAAATAAAACCAAATGCTTTGCGTCATACAAAAGGCATTAAAACTTTAATCAAACATTTGACATAATCTTGACTCGTGTCTTTTTTATTTTAGCTGTTTAAAATGTGAAATTCCAACCCAAGGGCTTTCCATGTAATGCCTTAGTCACTTAAAGTGACTATATAATACAATGCATAGTTTTTCTAGACTATGCAAGAATATAAACTTCAAAACTCCTCTAGATTATGATGAATACTTTCAAACAAGTCTTTAATTCCTCGGGTGTATGATAAATGGTACATTATTTATACTCCAAGTTGTTTATTTGATATGTCGAAACACACATTCATAATGTATCAGTATTTTGGAAAGATACTTTTTATTCACATTGATTATCATTGATTATGTTGATTTGATCAAAAGGTCTTTATATATTCATAGTTTTTTGTTTCAAGTTTCTCCAAAGTCTATTTAAGATTAGTTAAAATTGATATACCACTTATTCACCCCCTCATCTCAGTGGTATCATACTCCAACAATTGGTATAAGAGCCAAACCCTTGAACACAAGTCTAGGGATTCCCTCTTATTGGAGTACTTGTCATGGTTAAGTGCAATAGAAATAGAGGTCAGAATAATAACAATAGAGTCAATTCTAGTGGAGTCTTTTCATAAGAGAATTTCTTATCAAGTGATTTCATAAAGAATAATAAAAACAATCCTATAGAAAATAATGTTAGTAATCTTGAAGGAGATGTTGATCTTGAAGAGGAACTAGTTGTCGCTCTAGATGTAATCAAAAATCTTAAAATAATAGATAAGGAATTGGTTTAAAGGCTTGAAGAATCAGACAAACTAATCATATAATTGAAATTTGAACTTGGAGGGTCAAATTAGGGTATTACAAATTTGAAAATAAAACTGGAAGAGTTTAAAAGGAAAGAACAAGATGCTTGTTTTTCAGTTTCAAACTATGGTGGAAGACCATCACAAGTCAAAGACTGAAATAGTATTTTTGAAATATTAATTAGAAAAGATAACATGTAAATTGGACAAGAAACTTCAATTTGAAGAAAGCAATAGAAAATTGAATGAGATGTTGAGTAGGTAAAAAAGTCACAAAGATCTTCTTGGCTTAGGTTATAAAAAGAAATAAATTTTTGGTGTTCAAGATAATTCTAAACGTGAGATAGTATTTTTAACGAAAGATGGAAAGAGTTTCAAGGTCAAACAAACTTCTATGAAGGAATTTCATCTACATCGGTATGTTAATGATTTTGAAACAAATAGAAGAATGAACAAAGATGATGAAGTCTCTCAAAAGAAGAATCATTTGGAACAAGACAACCAATATAAAATGACCAGGTATGGAAGTTCTTTTCATCGTTATTGACATAAAGAGTATCACTTTAAATTGTTTGTAAGATCATCTAGATACGTCAAAAAAGTGAATATGATGATCAAACAAAAGAAATATTTTATGGAAGAGTCTAAGTAAGTGTGGAGAAGAAAACATAAACTAGAGGAGAAGGAATATGTGTTTATACATAATAAACAAGCGACATTATTGAATACATAATAAACTTGTTAAGTTTATGGATATAGACTAGTGCATTATCCTTCAGCCCCTTAAATAAATCATAAGTACAAGGTTTTTAATTTTGAACACAACATATAACATTAATCTATAAAGGTTTTGATATAATATTTCAAGGCCATTATTTTTATGTTAGGGTGATGTAATGTCCCCACCAGGGAACCCATAAGGAATCAGGTCTTTGACCCAAAATTACAACTTTTTTTTTTTTCTTAACATTCTAACATATCATCATTACCATTCACAAGTACATTTCTTAAGGTTCCCTTAAAGAATTCATATTTCATTTCGTTACTTAATCAAATGAATTCTATTTCCTTTTCAGCTTCAATTTACATCGAGACATTGCTTTCATTCTACCTCAAAACTAATTGCCTTAATCAATTAACTGAATTCATTTTCTTTACTAAACTAAAACATCATTTAATTTTTAGAAGTGGAACAAGCACACATTACTTATCCTATCCACCAAGTATATTTATCCTTTCCTATTTGTTTACTCCTTAACCTTATCTATGCACAACTCAATTGCATTCAAAATACATAAATAAGCTTTCCATTAAGAGTCCTTACTTTCCATTTTTTCTTTAAAATCAAAATAGAAAGAGTGTAATGTACTTAACCATCTATTGCTAACCAACATAAACCATTCTCTGAATCATTTTTTCCCCAAGTTTAACTCCCACAAATTATCATCTATATAACCTTGTATAAATCTAGTTAAGAATGAAATTAAAACCTAGTTTAAATGACCTTACATCACACACATTGAACTTATACATTTAAAAGACCTAGAAGAAATTACATCTCATTACTACTTTCAATAACATACATATTTCCTTTCCCTTATTATTTCCACCTAGAGATACCTTTCAACCCTTAACATATATTTACACTAATCCACATATCAAAACAAGTTTCCTTTTTAGAAGTTTTCATCTATTAGAACATTGCATTACAAAAGATTGTATAGAATCATTACTTTCAATCACATTATAAAAATCACAAGAGAGATAGGGTAGGAAATTTACTTAATTATAACCAACATTCAATCCCCTTTCAAGATTCCTAATAGTACCCTTCCCATATACATATCTTCTTTCTTACAATTTCCATTTTCAACATAATTAGAATTACAATTACGTGTACATGACCCAAAGGCATTTAGAGAGATAATTACATCAAGTTTCCCAAAGGCTTACATTACATCTTCACACCTTGATTAGAAAAGATAGAGATACATGATAAAAGAATAGAAACTTCACCACTAAAAAACTCAGAGTCCAAGTCATGACACAAACCACAAACAATACCTCGAAAGAGATTTTCCACCCAACCATGTGAAACCTAATAAAGTTCTACCCCTCGTGCTAGGAGATAGAACCAAAGTACTCTCAAGACCTTAAGGAAATGTAAGTCTCAAATAACAATAAATCCAAGACTCAAAAGAACAAGAATAAAGTACATAAAATATCATCATACTATAACATCGAGGTTAAGGTTCTAGGAGACCACCTAAGTGAGTGTCATCACACAACCTATATATTGGGATCCTTCTTGGAAACTGTGTAACCTTGGTCCCCCCTTTATGAACAAGGATCCATCCTGGAAGTTATCCCTGGTCCCAGTACTCCAATCAGGTCTATGTGGCCATTATTATATTTTCTTTCATTATCTTTTGAATCCCCCCTTCCCAGGTTAATTTTTAAGGTTATCACTTTTTACAAACTACCCATAGGATCATCTGGAAACCACTTTAGGGTTCTAAAACCTATGGTGAGCCACTCACTTAGGGTTCCCATTCCCTTACCCCATCACAAGCCAAAGATACAAGATAACATTTCCAAGTCGTGATTCATAGGTTTAGGAAACTCCCCTATGCACTCGGGCCCTCAGAGTGAGCCCTAACCTTATGTATATAGCATGAACCATTGGAAGGATGTCTATCAAAAGAAACCTCAAAATATAGCATAGAAATTTACACATTCATAAATAAAACTTTCCATGGCTTATTTATAGGTCTAAGGAACTCTCTCATGCACACAGGCCACTAAGACAAGTCCTAGCCTCATAAACTAAGCTCAAGTATATGCCAATTGCAAAAACATCATAAGTACACCATATAACATCAACAAAACTAGTAATGAACATAATTAGGTGATACAACTCTCCACATGAATTAACCCAACATTCCATATCTTGTTTTTATAAGTCTAGGGAATCCTCTTTTGCCTAAAATTTTGGCTAAGTCTGAAATTTTTCAAAAATCCCCAAAACCTAGAATCTACATCTTAACTCCTATGAAGCTGAAACCTATCTCAAACATCCTAAAAGGTATTTATAAAAATATAACTTAAAGACTTATACTTAAATGTTATATTTGTATAAATCATGCCACCAAAATGATTCCTAGCCTCATAAGGTCACAAGTATAAGAAAAGTACTAATATCACATAAGTAACATCTTATAATGCCAACTTGATGTGAGATCTCCAAGGCTAGCTTACACATCTACCAAGATACCTAGCTTGTCTCCACCAATGATCCTAATCTTCTTTAGGACCTTGGACAAAGGCTTAGATTATTAACTAAGGCCTTATCTAGCTCCTCTCCAAGAGCCTATCACCTTGTGCTTCACCTTGAAGGACTAACACCATGTAGATACTTCATTTCTTCTCCTACACCTAGAAAACTCTAAGCGCCAACTGATCACCATTCATGAGATGCATTTTATGGGTGTCTATCATCATTAAAACATTCCATTTGTTCACATTTGGATCCATTTAGAAGGATCTTCAAGCCTTTCCTTATCAGGTTCAAGGTTTCACCATGAGAAGGCCTAATTAGGCCTATTTCATTATAGCCTTTACCAAAGACCTTTTGCCACTTTTTGCAAGAACTTTCTAAAAAACCTAAAAATATAATCCCACATTTGGATGACCTTTTGGATTTTATAAAATATTCTGAAGGTTTTGGACTCCCTAGCCCTCTGTACACAGGGTTCCTACAAACTAGGACTAATAGGGCTAAAAGGCCTGTATACTAGGAACTCATAGTTTTATCACTCAAAACTTAGTCTAATGGATTGATATGATCTCAATCCTCATAGCATGTTAGGATATGACTATACCCTACCTGGAAATGTACTTGTGTCATATAGTACTTCTCTCCCCTACATTTAATCACTAGATTCTTCATTGTTAAGCCTCTAATCAAACTCTCCTAGCTCACCTAGGGCTTGGCATTTATATTAGAAAACTGACTCCTCTAGACTCCTACCTCTATATACATTATTTAAAATGGCTCCACTCTAAGATTCATCCACTTTCTTTAAGTTTTAATGGTTTAATCTCAAGTGGGAACCATGTAATAAAAAATAGTCTAACAGGGAACAACACACTGTCTAGATCAAATTTATTTTCTCACAACTACTAGACTAACTCAAAACAACTATCACACTGAATGAAAAATCCTTAAAACATACTATACTACTCAAATCCAATGCTAAATTTCAAGTTTCAAACCATATAATGGCACTATCACAATGAAATGCTCTTGTTCTTCACAAAATAGTGTTGCAGAGCAAATTTCTCATTACTCAAACTTCTTACAATACATGTGTTAATATGATTTAGAACAATAGAGGGGGGGGTGAATTAGTTGTTCTTAGGTCTAGATGTATAAAACAAACTTCAAAAACTTTTCTTTAAATCAGATCTAACAACCAAAACCAATTCGGTCATCACTAATTCCATAATAGAAACATATAACATTGCAATCCACTACCCAGCTGTATCTAACTTGTAAAACATAGAAATGTTTAAATCAAAACATTCACACAAGCATTGACACTAGGATTTATATTGGAAACCCAATCTGGGAAAAACCACTTTGTAACATGCTACTATTATTTTCACTCTTCTGAAGTGAGCCAGGTTAAAAGCCAACCCTGTCAAAGATTACAAAATACACTATTAGGTGTGACTTGGTTAAAGGATTTCAATCACTCTGTTAGAAGTGAGCCTTGTTATGGGACTTACATGCATTCCATTAGAATGCAACCTTGTTCAAAGGATTTAAACATATGACTATTAGGTCAACCTTTGTTAAAAGGATTTTGACTATTACAATGGTTAGAAAGTAGTAGTAGTATTGATATGAAAAACATACAACTCACTTTCCAAATATCAAATCCAATTTCATACACAAATGCTGGTTTACTGACTTTGAAACTTTTCCATCTCCATCTTTGATCTGCTTGAAACTTTTCTTCAAGCAATCACCACACTTCTCCTTTAGCCTTTTTTGCTTATACAATCAATAAAATCTACCGATCTTCCAACATCCTCTTTTCACCCATGCACACACATACCTAATGCTTAGGTTCCCTTAATACTTCCTCAATTAGGTTAACTCATCTTTTTCCACTCAATCTCCTTTGTAGATCTTAGGGTTAGGTCAGATTCATTGAATCTACCCACTTTATCTTCTTTAGCTCCTTTTCTAGAAACATCTCAAATCTCTTAAAGATTTACAATAAAACATTTTTTAGTGCATTCAATGCTTTCAAACAATCAATAAATAAATTCAACACATTTTACATAATCCATGAATTCAATAATGTTGACTCCAAATCTGAATTCTCTTCAAATATAAAAATACTGATGCTTGGTCAATACTGTGATCAACTACTTGGTCTTCATGTAGAAAGCTCGGTCATTACTAAAAAGTGTTTCCTCAGCTTATACTGTCTTCCTCAACAATTAACTGATGTTTGGTTGACACTAGAATTTTCCTCAGCATATACTGACTTAGTTGACACCAACATCACTCAGCTTGAACATGATTTCTTCAATTTTTCTAGCCAAGCCTACCAATTTAGTCTTCAAACTTACTAAGATAAATAATACATTGTCTCATCATTGTACAACATAGTCAAGTACACTTTGTAGTATCAAGATAACTCAACCTTTTCTTAGGTGCTATTGTTACCATCCTTTCTACCCCTTCTTCACAACAATACAATAGATATAGTACTTTTCTAAGCAGCAACAATCTTACCATTTAAGGTTTGACATTAATGAAAACACAACAATTGCTTCAATTGAAGTTTCCAACAATCTCCCTCTTTGGCATTGATGGCAACACCATATGATATCACCTAAATAACACATGGATTACCAACCAATCCAAAAACTTATCTATCCATCAAAAAAAAAAAATTATAATATCCTTAGCTTCATTCTAATTCAGAATCTATTAGCCTCACTTCTGTGACCGTCAGAAATATCTAGATCTGCCTCACTTCTGTGACTATTAGAAATATCTAGATCTCCTTCTATCCTAATCCTTCATCTCAGTTCATCATCTCCCTTACTTTTCATCATCTCCCTTACTTTTTTTTTCAGTGTTGTGTGTTATTATATCATCTATGTTCATCTCCCTCTTTGACAAAAATGCCAAAGAAACAACTAAAACATACATCCATCAGATGTAGATATTATCTATGCGGCTCAATTTTTCTCCCTCTGTCATCTTGCTTATGATAGATTCCTTGTCTTTGTTGTTCTTCACAACTCTAGGCCAGTCCTAGAGTGTGACAATCTTCTGCATCAATCTATCAAACATTTTGTTGTAGCATTATTGATGCAGTGCTCCTAGCTTAACTAGGTAGCCTCAGTTAGGGGAGGGACCCCTAATTAACTTCTCAAATACTCATCTACTTCTTTAGGTAAAGCTTTAGTGAATATGTCTACTAATTGTTCCTTTGTATTCACATATTCCATTTGGACTTCTTTATCTTGTACCAATTCTCTCAAGTAGTGATACTTGATTGCTATGTGCTTGGTCTTAGTATGCATCACTGGATTCTTAGAAATGTTGATAGCACTTGTGTTGTCACATAAAATAACAATAGGTTCAGTGATTTCTTCTTTTATGTCTACCAACAATTTTTTTATCCATACCAAATTTGAACAATTTACTACAGCAGCAACATACTCGGCTTCAGCAGTAGATTGGGAAATGCAATTTTATTTCTTTCTCATCTAGGAGACTAATCTCTATCCAAGAAAGGAAGCTCCACCACTAGTACTCATTCTATCATCTACATTTCCTGCCTAATCAGCATTTGTAGATACTCTTAGTTCAAATCTTTCATCCTTCTTGTAATATAGCCCATAGTCAGTGGTCCCTTTCAAGTATCTCATAATTCTTTTCATAGCCATCATGTGTGTTTCCTTAGGATTGGCAGAGAATCTTTCCACAATCCCAATAGCTAGTGCAATATATGGTCTACTATGTACAACATACTACAATTTCCCAATCATGGATCTGTATAGAGTCTAGTTCACTTCTGCAACATCATCATTCTTAGATAACTTTTGTCCAGTAACCATAGGAGTACTCACTGGTCTAGAATCTTTTATCCCAAAAAATTTAAATTTCTCATTAACATACTTAGATTGTGTAATGAAAATTCCTTTCTTCATCTGATATACTTGTAAACCAACAAAGAATTTGATCTCACCAAACATGCTCATTTCAAATTCAATTTGCATTTCATTTGAAAATCTTTTACACAAAGCATCTTGTCCACCAAAAATAATATCATCCACAAAAATTTTTGCCAACAGGATACCTTTACCTTCTTCAGCTTTCATGTACAAATTGCTAGTGTCATTTGTTCTTGAAAATCCAATTTGTATCTAGTAGTTATACAATCTCTCATACCATGCTCTGGGAGCTTTTTCTAATCCATATAGTGCTTTGTTCAGTTTGCATACCATGTATCTTCTATTTGGATCAATAAAACCTTCTAGTTGTTCTATGTAAACTTCTTCTTCTAGTATACCATTTAAAAATATAGACTTGACATCCATTTGATATACCTTGAAATCTTTATAAGCAACATATGCAAGTAGAGTTCTTACTCCTTCCAATCTAGCTATAGGGGAAAATGTCTCCCCATAATCTATTCCTTCTTCTTGTGCGTAGCCTTTGCATACCAGCCTAGATTTGTTCTTAGTTATTTCACCTTTTTCATTCAACTTTTTCTAGAACACCCACTTTGTTCCTATAACATTTTTTTTTTAGGTCTCGGCACTAGAGTCCAAGTATCATTCTTCTCTATCTGGTCTATCTCTTCATTTATTGCTTGTATCTAGTCTTCATTTTATAATGCCTCTCTAGTTGACTTAGGTTCAAATTCACATAGTAAACATGTTGGATCCTTTGTCTTACTTCTGGTTAGAATTCCATTATGTTTGTCTCCAATTATCTATTCGGGCTTATGATATTTTCTTACATATTTTTACAAAACAGGTTTAGCTCTTCTCTCCTCTATTTCATCAGGTTCCTCAACAAGATTGTCAAATTTAGCTTTTGAATGCTTGACAACCTCTTCCTGATACTCGATAGCATTATTTTGTCACTCAACATGTTCTTGTTCTCTTTCGGCATTATTTTCTTGATGCTTGGCAGCATCTTCCTATCATTCGACATTGTTTACCCGAGACTCAGCATCAGGTGCAAGTCTGTTACTTGCCTCTTCTTCTTCTTCAATATACACAAAAGATCTATAATCTTCTAGTTCTTTTTTGTTGTCAACTTCATTTCTTTTTACATTCTCATCAATTTTGACATTCACACTTTCCACAATTTAGTTAGTGTTAGAGTTCAAACACTTATAAGCTTTACTTTTTATGGAATACCCTAGGAATATGGCTTCATCAATTTTAGCATAAAACTTTCCATTCCTATTGTCTTTTAATATGTAGCACTTGCTTCTAAAGATTCTAAATTATTTAACACTCGGTGCATGCCCATACCATAATTCATAGGGTGTTAGATTTGTACCTTTCTTGATCTATACCTAGTTAAGAATGTAGATAGCAGTACTTATAGCTTCTTTCCAGTATTTTTGTGCCACATTCTTTTCAATCAACAATGTCCTTGCACAGTCCAAGATAGATCTATTTCTTCTCTCTGCTATACCATTATGTGGAGGTGTTCTAGGTGTAGACATATGTCTTTTGATCCCTCTATCATTGCAAAATAGATTGAATTCATTTCATGTAAATTCTCCACCTCGATCAGATCTATGACATTTTAGGTTCCTACCTATCTCCTTCTCAACCTTAGCTAAATACCACTTAAAGAATTGAAAAGCATCAAATTTTTCTTTTAGAAACATTGCATGCATCATCTTGGTATGATCATCAACAAACAAGATAAAATATATAGCACCACAGTAACTTTGTATACCCATAGATCCACGAAGGTTAGTATGAACCAAATCTAAAATGTTTTCAGAAGTAAATGATTTTCTCTTAAAACTTGACTTTGTCATTTTTCCTAACTAGCCTTCCTTGCACATCACATTCTCAAGTTTCTTCAATCTAGGTAGACCTCTTGCTTTCTTCTTCTTACTTATTTCTACCAGATTATCAAAGTTAACATGACATAGCCTCTTGTGCCATAACTAAATGTCATCAAGTTGTGCAGCCATACATGCTTCTTCAGATAGGTCAAGATAGAACAAATTACCTCTAGTCTATTCTCCACTTCCGATCAGTTCACCAGTAGCATCAAATATTTTAGCTTTCTTGTGATGAAATTCCACTTGGTAACTAATGTTGTTGAGCTGTGCAACACTTAGTAGATTGTAATTTAGACCTTCAACCTAATATGCATTTTCACAAGATATCTTATCAGTTAGTTTAATCAAACCTTTTCCTCTAACAGGACATGGTGCATCATTACCAAATTTTACACTTTTACCTCTATAATGATGTAAGGTCTCAAACTTACTCGTGTCACTAGTCATGTGATGTGAACAACCATTATCAATAATCCATTTGTCATTCTTGTTCATATAGAAGATCAATGTAGTTTTCTCATCCTCATCAGATTCATCTTTCATTGCAACATAGACTACCTCAATTTCAAAGTCATCACTATTAGTGTCATTTTCTTCTTCAACAATGTAACAAGATTTATTACCTTTTCCTTTGTATTCTTTGTACCTTCGGTAGCTTCTATCATCTTTTCTATCTTTGTGTTTTCTATTTCTTTCTTCATCTTTATCATTCCTATCAAGACATCTAGTAGCTATATAACCAACTTTATTACATGCAAAACATATAATAGGGAGTTTACCTTTATATTTTCCTTTTCCCCTTCTCAATCTTCTAGCCATAAGAGCTTCTAGATCTTCAAGTTCTTCATCAAAAGTGTCACTGTCACTTTTACTTTCACTTTCACTTATGCATCTTTCTTTCTCTTTCTTTGGCTTGTTCAGAACTAATTGTGACTTAAAAGCATATTCAACATTACCAATACTACCAATAGTGAATTTATCATAGTTAGAGAGTTCAAAAGTAATCAGCTTGCCAACCAAACTTTCCAAAGTAAGCACATTTGCAGAGCTACATCTAGATTCCTAAATAGATGAGATCTTTATATAGCATATATAGGACGCAGAGTTCTTAGTAGTTTTCCAATTATAGTTTCATCATCAATAGTCCCATTTTCTCCTCTAATAGCATTCACAACTTCTTTTATTCTACCATGATATTGTGCAATGTTCTCACCTTCTTGCATTCTCATTTCATCAAACTTACCTCTGAGACTTCCGGCTTTAGCTTTTAGTACATATATGTCACCACCATAAATCTTTGCAAGAGTGTCCCACATCTCCTTAGCACTTGTGCAATACTTAATGTCCTCAAATTCTTGATAGCTTAGGGCAGATGCAATTTCTAGCATTACCTGATTATGTTCTTGCTTAGCTCTCATTTCTTCAGTAGTCAAAGGTGTGATAGGTGAGACATAGTCATTCTCAATGTAATACATTGAAGAATCACCAATAATGGCCAGATGCAGCTTCATCAAGCTTTTCCATGCAAGGAAGTTTTCCTTATTCAACTTCGGTACCTCCTTCTTATACATCCTGATCATTTTCTTGAAGTCCCTTTTAAACTTGATTTCTATAAATAGCAATAGTAAGCAACACAACACTGATACCAATTGTTAATATGATTTAGAACAATAGAGAGGGGGAGTGAATTAGTTGTTCTCAGGTCTAGATGTATTGAACAAACTTCAAAAAAATTTCTTTAAATCAGATCTAACAACCAAAACCAACTCGATCATCACTGATTCCATAATAGAAACATATAACATTATAGTCCACCACCCAGCTGTATCTAACTTGTAAAACACAGAAATGTTTAAATCAAAACATTCACACAAGAATTAACACTAGGATTTATAGTGGAAACGCAATCTAGGAAAAACCAATTTGTAACATGCTACTATTATTTTCACTCTTCTGAAGTGAGCTCGGTTAAAAGCCAACCCTATCTAAGGTTACAATACACAGTGTTAGGTGTGACCTAGTTAAATGATTTCAATCACTCTGTTAGAAGTGAGCCTTGTTATGGGACTTCATACATTCCATTAGAATGCAACCTTGTTCAAAGGATTTAAACATATGACTATTAGGTCAACCTCTGTTAAAAGGATTTTGACTGTTACAATGGTTAGAAATTAGCAGTAGTATTGATATGAAAAACATACAACTCACTTTGCAAATATTAGATCCAATTCCATACACAAATGTTGGTTTACTGACTTTGAAACTTTGCCATCTCCATCTCTGATCTTCTTGGAAATTTTCTTCAAGCAATCACCACACTTCTCCTTTAACCTTTTCTTCTTATACAGTCAATAAAATCTACTGATCTTCCAACATCCTCTTTTCACCCATTCACACACATACTTAATGCTTAGGTTTTCTTAATACTTCCTCAATTAGGTTAACTCATCTTTTTCCACTCAATCTCCTTTGTAGATCTTAGGGTTAGGTCAAATTCATTGAATCTACCTGCTTTATGTTCTTCAACTCCTTTTCTAGAAACATCTCAAATCTCTTAAAGATTTACAATAAAACATTTTTCAGTGCATTCAATGCTTTCAAACAATCAATAAATAAAGTCAACACATTTTAGATAATCCAAGAATTCAACAATGTCAACTCCAAATCAAAATTCTCTTCAAATATAAAAACACTAATGCTCAGTCAATACTGTGATCAACTACTCGGTCTTCATGTAGAAAGCTCGGTCATTACTAAAAAATGTTTCCTTGGCTTATACTGTCTTCTTCAGCAATTAACTAATTTTTGGTTGACACTAGAATTTTTCTTGGCATATACTGACTTGGTCAACACTAACATCACTGGGCTTGAACATGATTTCTCCAATTTTGCTCGGTCAAGCCTACCAGTTCAGTCTTCAAACTTACTAAGATAAACAATACATTGTCTCATCATTGTACAACATAGTCAAGTACACTTTGTAGTATCAAGATAACTCAACCTTTCATTAGGTGCTATTGTTACCATCATTTCTACCCCTTCTTCACAATAATACAATAGATATAGTACTTTCCTAGGTAGCAACAGTCTTACCAGTTAAGGTTTGACATCAATGACAACACAAAAATTGCTTCAATTGTAGTTTCCAACAACATGCTAACTTTGAGATTTGAGCCTTACATTGCATTAGATTTCATTTTCCATGGTTTTAGGGCCTGTTGATTGATCTCCCACTTCCTATCTTCTAGGGAATCCTATGTAACTAAGTTGCATGCAACATTTGCCATTATTGCAAATGTTGTCATGACAACTTTGTAACAACTTTTGGTATCTTTGCCATTAAACCACCATCTTAATTCTTAGGATCTCTAACCTCTATATTCTAAGGAACCAACATCATTTATGGCCTCAAGGCATCTTTCTAACATTATTTGTGTGTTTAGAACACATTTAAGACTCTAATCCAACACTAATCTTCTTAAGACTAAGAAATTTAAAAGCTACTAACAATGACTATTTTGGTGACCTTAGTCCTAATGACTAACTTACCTAGTCCAAAATGCAATGACCTCCTAAGGTCTAAAACAAACTCACACTAACTCACTCTACAATCTGACTTGGCTAATGTCAGATACAAGCCAAAAATATCAAACTATGGAGGTTAGCCTAGGTTTGCTCCTGCACCATCCTCCCCAAAACATAAGAGTTTAGTCCACCCTTGGATTGAGTAAGCTTGGATCAATTCCCATCTTCTTGAATTCATCTTCCTTGATCCACACTACATCAACATCTGGTTGACCATGCCACTTGATCAAGTGTTCCTTGTACTCCTTGGTTCTATTCTTTTTGTAGACCAAGGTATCCAATATAGTGTCAGCCATCTTGACTATTGCAATAGGTAGTTGAAGCTCTTCCACATCTTGGATTACTTGACTGAGACTCTGATCCATGTCTAGCTATGGTCCTTTGTAATGAACCAAAACTGCAATGTTAAAGATAGTGGACAATCCATTGTCTTCCAGTAGCTCTACTCTAAATGCATTATTACCATACTTTTCCAAGATAGGATAGGGACCTATCCTTCTCATCTATAAGTTGTGAGGGACTCCCTTTTGAAGTCTATACTTGTTTAGATGTATCATTACCAAGTCTCCCACATGAAACTAGACTTCTCTTCTACTCTAATCCCCCTTGGTCGTATGCTTCATGGTGTTCTTTGTCAAAGTCTTCCTCACTATATCATGTATCTCCTTCATTGCATAAGCAAAGTCATCAGCATATCCACTTCCCTTCACTCCATCCTTCAACTCTCTTAGTTCATAGACTCCTCTAGGATGTAGTCCATATTCTATCTCAAAGGGACTCTTCCTTTTAGATCTATTTATAGTATCATTATATGCATAGTCAACTTGGCCAATCAACTGATCCCATTGTTGACCATACTCCTTGGTCAAGCACCTTAGTAGATTTCCAAGGCTTCTTTTAATAACCTTAGTCTAACCATCAGTTTAAGGATGGTAGACACACCCAAAGGATAAATTAGTGCCTAACCTTTTCCAAAGAGTCTTCCAAAAGTGACTCATGAATTTGGTGTCTCTATCTGACACAATGATGATAGGTAACCCATGGATTCTTACTATCTCTTTGAAGAAGAGAGAGGCTATTTGACTAGCATCATTAGTTGTTTTGCATGTCACAAAGTGAGCCATCTTATTGAATCTATCCACAACTACATAAACACTATCCATACCTTATCTTTTCTTGGGTAATCCAACTACAAAATCCATACTCAAGCATATCCATGGCCTAGTAGGAATCAGTAGTGGTTGATAAAGGCCTATATTTGAAGAAGTTCCCTTGGCCTTTTGACACACTATACTACTTTTCTAATACCTCCTAATATCAAGATTCATCCTTGGCCAATAATAGAACGTTTGAACAAGTTCTTGAGTCTTAGTGATCCCAAAGTGACCACTCAAAGCACCATTATGCTTTTCTTGAATTGGATTCTCTCTAATAGAGCCTCTAGGGACACATAGATAGTGAGAGCTCTTCTAGATAAGGCACCTGCTACCTTGTTGAGTACTCCTTTCTAGTGCTTGATAGTAAAGGTATAAGCTTGTAGCTATTCAACCCACTTCATGTGCTTGTGACTCAACTTCTCTTGTGAATTTAAGAAACTAAGTGCTTGTGATGTAGGTGCTGTTAGAATAACTGAGAGGGGGGTGAATTAGTTATCCAGTGTCCTAAAATCAAAATGTATAATTTGGAACAAATTCTTCAATTTCTACTACTCAGTAAACAAAACTACTTTCTCTATCTATGCTTTTACTGATTATCAGTTTAATAATTATAACAGTTATTGATCAAATCTAACATGTAACATGCAAAGTATGACAAACAAATATCATAATCAACACATAACACAAGAGATTTAATGTGGAAACCCTGTAAAGGGAAAAACCACCTAGGACCGGCAACCCAAAAAGAATTCACTCTTCTGAAGTGAGGTCAGTGAAGACCCAACCCTGTTAAAGGTTTACAAACACACTGTCAAGTGTGACCTTGTTAGAGGATTTTAGACTAGAAGTTATCATCCAACCAGTATTCACTATGGGGTTGAAAAGATAACAATGTTCATTCTATGAATGATACATCATAAGACTTTCTTAGTCCACTCTATTAAGAGATTTGACTATATACAATGGTTAAATGTGTAACAGTAAATTCAATCTACCTTAATACAACTTCATTTGCAGATTGCAGACCAATATTCAGCTCATACAAATCTTTCTGATCAATATTGCACTTCAGATTCAACAATGTATCAACTTACTATCCATCAGTAATTAGTCTCTGTAGCTTGGTATTTGTTTTGCAACTCGTTTCTCACTAACCAGTATGATCAGAATGCATGACAACTTATTCACGCCATATTCCTACAGTATCTTCTTCTTCTGGCATTTTTCATAATGAAATCCTAGTCTCTTATATAGATGAGTAAATCATTTTTCCTTTTGTCTAGCAGATTTTTCCACTTCAAGCTTTCTCAGCTGATGTGTCAACAACATGTTTCAATTTATTCCATTAGATCTTCCTATAATTTTGTTAGCCATCGATCTACATAACAAACTTTATCCGTTATCACTGAAATCAAGATACTTTATAGCTCATCAATCTTATTGGCTAAACTAATCAGTTAATTCACTTAGTTCTCCTTGGTTAACAAAGAAATGCATTAGTGAACACAAGCTTGGTTAACACTATTCTTGGTACACACTACACTTCGTCAGTGTATACTACAAAATGCTTCATTTACCAACAACACTACTTTGTATCTTTCATCTCTATTCTTCAATATAGATCAGTGCAACATAATGAAGTCAATATCATATAGTCATAGACTCATCAACAAGTTACTTAATGTGTTCCTCATCGTCATCTGATATGTGCATCTTCCTCATGTAGATTTCTCTGTTCTTCATCTCTTTTTACCTTTCTTTAGATGCTTCGGATAGTAACTTATAAGACAAGTACTATCAAACTAGTTGACATCAATGACAACATAATAATGATTTAATCATATTACATATCTAATCATAAATTCCTTAGTGATCTTTACTCACAGATTCTTCAATCAGATTCCAAATAAGTTGTAGTCCAACAATCTCTCCCTTTGGCATTGATGCAAACTCAAGTAATATGAAATGTACCATACACATACGAAACATGTACTCTACAACTCTATAAACAAATGTTATAAGTCGAATAAAATTAATATGTTTAATCACTATGTTACTCAACATTTGTAATACTATAATGCTTGTCATCAGATGTGCTCTTTTTAGTTCTCCTGTTCTTGCTTCTGTTCTTAGTAATTGATCTTCAATGCTCTGTTCCTTTCAGATTGTCTCTCCCTTAGATAGTTCTTATTGATGTAGTTTCTCTCCCTTTCATATTATTTATCTCTCCCTTTGATAGCAATGCCAAAGAAACAAATAAACAAATAGTTTTGTCTTCCTCAGTATCTCTATATACTGATATCCCAATCAGTTCTAGTTCTTCAAACTTAATCACAAGTTTGAACATGATTCAAAGTGTGAACTATGCAACATCAACATGTTTAATCTTCTAATAAAAGTAGGCTGATGCAACATCCAGATCACCTTAGTGACTGATAGATAGGGGATGGACCCCAAGTCTAGTCCTTAAGTATTCAAATGTATCCTTTGATAGAGCCTTTGTGAAAATATCTGCAAGTTGTTCTTTAGATGTGAAAAATTCCAACTTCACTTGCTTTTCTTAGACTTGTTCTCTTAAGTAATGATACTTAAGAGATATATGCTTTGTTTTTTAGTGCATCACTGGATTCTTTGAAATATTTATGGCATTAGTGTTATCACAATATATAATCACTGGGTCAGTGATTACTTCATTCATCCCTTCCAACACTTGCTTGATATAGGTAATGTTTGAACAATTAGTAGTAGTAGCAACATACTCAGCTTCATCTGTAGACTAAGAAATACAAGCTTGCATTTTACTTGTCCAGGTTACAAGTCTTTCACCAAAGAAAAATGCTCCTTCGATGGTGCTTTTTCTATTATCAACATTTCAAACCCAATTAGCATCAGTGTACACTTTCAGTTCAAAATTTCCTTCCTTAGGATACCATAATCCATAATTCTCTATTTTCTTTAGGTATCATAAGATTATTTTAGTAGCTATCATGTGTGATTCTCTAGGATTAGCAGAAAATCAAGCAACAATTCCCACAGCATGTGCTATATCTGGTCTGTTGTGAAATACATACATTAACTTACCAATAATGGATCAGTAAAGTGTCTGATTTAATTATGTAGTCTCATCCTCCTTTTTCAATTTGCATCCAGTAGCCATTGGTGTTGCCATGGGCTTAGCATCTTCCATGCCAAATGTCTTCAGTACTTCCTTTATGTATTTAGATTGTGTGATGAATATGCCATCACTCTGTTAAATCACTTGTAGTCCTAGAAAGAACTTAATCTCTTGAACATAGACATTTCAAAATCCTTTTTCATTTCATCACCAAATGCTTTACATACATGATCTGAACCTCCAAAAATAATGTAATCTATGAAAATTTCAGCAATGATAATAGTATCATCAGTGTCACCTTTCATATACAGATTGCTATTTTCACTTGTTCTAACAAATCCAATACTTAACAAGTAAGTATGTAGTCTTTCATATCAAGATCTTGGTGCTTGCTTCAAACCATATAAAGCTTTATGTAATCTACATACCATGTCTTTTTTGTCTAGATCAACAAATCCTTTAGGTTGTTCTATGTAGACCTCTTCTTCAAGTATACCATTTAGAAATGCTAACTTTACATCCATTTGATAGACTTTAAATTTTTTGTGTGCAGCATATGCAAGTAGCATTCTAAATCCTTCCAATCTAGCAATAGGTGAAAATGTTTCACCATAGTCAATACCTTCTTCCTATGCATATCCCTTGCATACTAATCTAGCTTTATTTTTTGTGACTTCACTATTTTCATTCAGTTTGTTTCTGAATATCCACTTAGTACTGATAACATTCTTATCTTTTGGTCAGGGTACTAAGGACCAGGTTTTGTTCTTCTCTATTTTCTCTATTTCCTCCTTCATTGCATTAACCCATTCTTCATTATCTAATGCAATTTTCATACTTGTAGGTTCAAATTCAGATACTAGACATGTACCTTGTCTTGTTTTGCTCCTAGTTTGCATTCTAGCATGTCTATCTCCAATGATTTGTGTCTCAGGATGATGCCTTCTAAAAAAACTAGCCAAAACTTGATTTCTTCTTTCTTGTTCATCCTGTTCAGGTTCATTTCCCTACTTAATAGCTCCATCTTGTTCATCATCTTGTGTTTCCTATTGTTCTGCATTATTTTTCTACTGACTAGTTATCACAGATTATGACGTCGATAGATATTCAGGTTGTTCTATATAAGTGAATCTACCATAGTCTTTTGATTCCTTTGTACTTTCCTCTATGTTCTTGTCATCATACTCATCAACACAAACATTAGTACTTTCAATTATCTTATTTGTAACCTTATTCAGACATTTGTATGCTTTACTTGTAGAGGAATATCTTAGAAATATCCCTTCATCTCCTTTTGAATCAAGTTTGCCTTTTCTGTCATCTTTCAAAATAAAGCATTTACTTCAAAAAATCTTGAAATAACTTATAGTAGGTTTGTGTCCAAACCATAGCTCATAAGGTGTCCAATTGGTATCCTTCTTCAGTTATACTTAGTTAAGAACATATACTGTTGTACTAACATCTTCCATCCAATATGTCTGAGCAATGTTCTTTTGTATCATCAATGTTCTAGCACAGTCAATTATTGACATGTTCCTCCTTTCAGTAATGCCATTTTGCTGAGGTGTCCTTGGTGCAGAGACCTATCTTTTAATACCATGCTCAATATAGAAATTAGTAAATTCATCAGAGATAAATTCACCTCCTCTATCAGATCTTAAGCATTTTATTTCTTTTCTAGTCTCTTTCTCTACCTTAGCTTTATACCATTTAAACATCTTAAAAGCTTCAGATTTCTCTTTCAAGAATATAACAATCATCATTCTAGTATAATCATCAACAAAAAGAATAAAATATATATCACCATAATAGCTCTGAGTTCTCATAGGACCACACAGGTTGGTATGAACCAACTCAAGTATCTTCTTTGTTGAGTAGTCTTTTCTTTTGAAACTAGACTTAGTCATCTTACCTTTCTGACATTCATGGTACATGACATGATCTCATTTTGATAATTTAGGTAGTCCTCTAACTCTTTCTTTTTACTAATCTTGATCATGTTGTCAAAGTTCACATGGCATAACCTTTTATGCCACAACCATGCTTCTTCATCCTTTATTAATAAACAAGAAGACTGATCCATATCAAGATAGAATAGATTACCTCTAGATTGTGTACCAGTTCTAACAAGTCTTCCTTCATCATGATGAATTTTCACCTTTTTGCTCTCAAAAGCCAGTCGGTGGCCTGAATTGTTCAGCTGAGCCACACTTAACAAATTATAGTTCAGTCCATCTACCCAGTATGCATTTTCACATTTTATTCTATCATTTATCATCAATGAACCTTTACCTATTACCATACAAGGTGCATCATTTCCCATTCTCACAGATCCTTCATTGTATTCAATAAGCTGATCAAACTTTTCTGCATCACCGGTCATATGATGTGTACAGCCATTGTCTATGATCCATGTGTCATTTCTGCTTACTTTAGAGATTAGTGTTGTCTCTTCATGTTTCTCTTCTTCTGAGTCATCTTTCATAGCAACAAATACAACTTCTATATCATCATTAGAGTCAAATTCAGTTTCAATATCTTTGACTATGTAACATACCTTCTTGCCTTTATCATCTCGGTTGTTTCTATTATTGTGTCGGTAGACTCTGTTGACTCTTCTCCCATAGCTTCCCTCAGATCGGTCTTTGGATCTATCATCATCTTTCTTCTATGGACATCTAGCAGCTATGTTACCAACTTCTTTATAATTAAAGCATGCCAAAGGTAGCTTACCTCTATACCTTCCTTTTCCTTTGGGAAATATTCTAGCCATAAGAGCTTCTAGCTCATTAAGTTCATCCTCAGTATTATCATCACTATCATTATTCTTATTATTCCTGCTAGACTTACCAATCTTCAAAGAAGACATGAAAGAAGACTCAACAAAAGGAAAAACATTGTTCTGAAAGTTATTTAATTCAAAGGTTGTAAGTTTACCAATCAAAGTGTCAAGAGTAAGATTGGATGTAGCTCTTGTTTCATGAATGGCAGATATCTTGATTGCATAAACTGGTAGAAAAGTTCTGAGAATCTTGCTTATTACTGTTTCATCATCAATAACTCCATCTGATGCTCTAATAGCATGTACTACCTCTTTTAGTCTATTTGAGTATTGCACAATGTTCTCACCTTCTTTCATCCTCATATCATCGAATCTGCCCCTCAGACTTTCAGCTCGACCTCTTTTGACATTCTGATCTCCACTGTAAATTAGATTTAGCTTGTCCCACATCTTCTTAGCAGTGTCACAATCCTTGATGTCTTCAAATTTGGCATCGGTATAGGCAGAAACAAGCTCCATCATAGTAATATTGTGTTCATGCCTGTCCCTCAATTGATTAAGAGTTAAGGGACCAGTGGCTGGTTGTATGTAGACTTTCTCCATCAGTTCTAGTGCTGAATTCTCAATTCTGGATACGTGCAGCTTCATCTGGCTTTGCCATAATGTGAAGTTCTCTTTGTTCAATTTTGGTACTTCCCTCTTATACATCTTGAAACCTTTGTGCTTAAGTCCTTATAACATTGTTCTAAGAAACCATAACTCTAATACCAATTGTGAGAATAACTGAGAGGCGAGTGAATCAGTTATCCAGTATCCTAAAATCAAAATGTATAATTCAAAAAAAATTCTTCAATTTTTTCTACTTGGTAAACAAAAATGCTTTCTCTATCTATGCTTTTATCGATTATTATTTTAATACTTATAATAGTTACTGATCAAATCTAACATGTAACATGCAAAGTATGACAATCAAATATCACAATCAACACATAACACAAGAGATTTAACATGGAAACCTTGTAAAGGGAAAAACCACCTGGGACTAGAAACCCAAAGAGAATTCACTCTTCTGAAGTGAGGTCAGTGAAGACCCAATCCTATTAAAGTTTTATAAACACACTGTCAGATGTGACCTTGTTAGAGGATTTTAGACTAGAAGTTATCATCCAACAAGCATTCACTATGGGGTTGACAGGATAACAATGTTCATTCTATGAATGATACATCATAAGACTTTCTTAGTCCACTTGGTTAAGATATTTGACTATATACAATGATTAAATGTGTAACAATAAATGATCTACCTTAATACAACTTTATTTGTAGATTACAAACCAATATTCAGCTCATACAAATCTTTCTAATCAATATTGCACTTCAAATTTAACAATGTATCAACTTACTGTTCATCGATAATTACTCTCTATAGCTTGGTATTTGTTCTGCAGCTTGATTCTCACTAACCAATATGATTAGAATGCATGACAACTTATTCACATGATATTCCTACAGTATCTTCTTCTTCTGGCATTTTTCATAATGAAATCCTAGTCTCTTATATAGACGAGTAAATCATTTTTCTTTTTGTCCATCAGATTTTGCCGCTTGATCACATTCATTGATTTTTCCACCTTAGGCTTTCTTGGATGATGTGTCAACAACATGTTTCAATCTATTCCATTAGATCTTCTTGTAATTTTGTTGGCCATCGATCTACATAACAAACTTTATCTGTTATCACTAAAATCAAGATACTTTACAGCTCGTCAATCTTATCGGCTAAACTAATCATTTAATTCACTCAGTTATCCTTAGTTAACAAAGAAATGCATCGGTGAACACAAGCTCAGTTAACATTGTTCTCGGTATACACTACACTCTGTCAGTGTATACTACAAAATGCTTCATTTATCGACAACACTACTTTGTCTCTTTCAGCTCTATTCTTCAACATAATGAAGTCAATATCATACACTCATAGACTCATCAACAAGTTACTCAATGTGTTCCTCATCCTCATCTGATATGTACATCTTCCTCATGTAGATTTCTCTATTCTTCATCTCTTTTTACCTTTCTTCAGATGCTTCAGTATAGTAACTTATAAGACAAGAAATGTCAAACTAGTTGACATCAATGACAACATAATACTGATTTAATCATATTACATATCTAATCATAAATTCCTCAGTGATCTTTAATCACAGATTTTTCAATCAGATTCCAAATTAGTTGTAGTCCAACGGGTGCATCACGAGGTTGGAAATATTTTGAAGATTCTAGATTAAAAATGCTTAAATTATACTATAACATGGCTTAGTAAGCCATTTTAATAGTTTTGTTTCATCCTAGTAGTCTAAGACATAATAAATACAAGGTTGTATAATCATGAAGTTGACAACAAAATTGTCAACTCCATGATACGTTACTGGTTTAGTTAGTATAACATCCGATGACAAATCAGTTATTTTGAGTCGGTTATAGTAAGAAGAGTTAGAAATTAGTTGTGTGAGTTAGTTATCGGGTTGTTAGAAAGTCTTTTTATCTACATTTTGTAATATGATGAGAGAGAGGAGAGTCAGGTGGAATAGGGGAACAGGAGCTGAGAATTGGTAAAAGGATAGAAACTATGTAACGAGGAAAAGAAGAATGATGAAATCAATTTACTATCCTCTGATTTTTCATCTTCTTGTTTATAGTTTTATATTCTCAACATTCTTGTATGATTCAACTAATAAAGAATAGATTTAACAATGTCTAAAGTTGTGTTTTATTGAAGTTTGATATACTATTGCTATCGGTCCCAATTTGGAACTTTAACAGTCTGGTGTTTTACAACATGTTGATTATTCCAAATGTTAATATTATCTCAAGACAATCATCAGTTTGTGCCACTAAATTGAGGTTCGGTTTTGAAGTTCTCTTTGTGTTGTTTGAGTTTTAAAGAAACCATTATATATTTGATTGTGGCCAAGTTAGTAGGAGGTTACTAAATTTGTTCACACCCGAAAATAGGCTATATGTCAAGTTGTTTGTGACAATCATGGTGAGTATGTGCGAGAATGAATGTTTTTGCAGTGAGGATCAAGTTTGTGTAAGGGATCAAAACCAATTGTAAAGGGTTGAATGATTTCTTGTCATTTCATATGACTATTACATTTCCAGGCATCACAAAGAAAAACAAAGTCATTACTACTCGCTGCAAGGTGGAAGTTCGGTGTCAGGTATCATGACCATTAGTCAAACAATTCACAAGCACTATGTTGCCAGAGAAGAACAATTCAAATGATAACATGGTCTTTACATTTTATGCTCGGTATTGGGAAATGATGAAAGGTGGCGACAGTCAGGTTGAAATAGACTGAATTGGAAACATTGGAAGAACTATTTATAATGGTCAATTAATGAGTACCAGTGTATTTTGATGTCATCATGTGGAATTGAGGAAAGGAGGCGGGATTGTACGTCAATAAACCTGCATGGTGATGATTTACAATCTCAGTTTGTAGGAACCATAAGATTGATAACAATAATCAAATCTATTGAGTTGGTTTGTGATTAACCAAGGAGAATCATATTAGTTTGAGGTTATTGACATTCTCATCATTGAGATGTCACAAGATTATGAGTTTCTCTGCATCAATCCATTTGGTTGTACAATGAATTTAGTTCAGTTGCTTGAGATTTGTTTAGGAGATATCAGTGCATAAAGTTTGGTTGGGCTTATTTATCCTTCCATTGTCAAGCTCTGCATCAAGTGGTATCAGAGAGAGAGAAAGGTCTAGGATTTGGATGAATGAAAGGCCTTTGTTGATGCTTGGAGTTGAACTATCCTCCTTGAGTGTTCCAAAGTGGTGGCTGGAGATCTAAGTAATCCTAGATTGGTGAGAAGAGATGGCTTTGATGAGGAGTGAAAGAGAAATTATTAAGGCATTGAAGGAGAATCTATATGTTGATAAGAAGGAGAGAGAAGAAAGAGAAAGGAAGAAGAAGGAAGAAGAAGCTAGGAAGAAAGAAGAGGAAAGGTTAAAGAATCTTGAAGAAGAGTTGGATAAGAGTATTGCAAAGTGGGAGAGGATAGCACTGCTCTTGGAGCAAGCAGCATATGAAGATGAAGTTACTAATGAAGAAATGAATCAAGAAGAGGTACACATTACATTGGAAGGGCATGGATAGCAGATGAATGTTGGTGTAGTTAGTGAACAATAGGATGTTATTGTTGAACCTTGTGAGGAAAAGGTTCTTGCAGATGAAGGAGAGTTTGTGACAGGTATGGTTGAAGAAATCATTTGCTCGGATGATGGGAATGTGGACAAAAATGATCAAGGATGGAAGGACATAGTACAAGATTCACATGCGGAGGAGAATACTATTGGCATAATAGATGGAGTATTTTTTTTATCACTATGATACCCTAGAGATATACAAACAAGGAGAGTACAATATTGTTGATCAGTATCTTTCTACAGGCGATATGATGATGTGTAATGTCTTTGTTATAGGATTTAAAGGTGGTACCACTACACATCCCACGAAGGGTATTCAACATGAAGATTGGAACCAGCACATTGTTTGGAGCTGCATCAATTCAGTTGTTCTTACGATGACAACATTGCCTACATGCAATTGGAAGACTCAGATGAAGATCATAGCAATTCAATGGGACTTGAATTTTTGTGTCCCTAGGAGTATGATACAGGTGCATCATGAGGCTAGAAATATTTTGAAGATTCTAGATTACAAATGGTTAAATTATATTGTAACATGACTTAGTAAGCCATTTTAATAGTCTAGTTTCATCCTAGTAGTCTAAGACATAATAAATAAAAGGTTGTATAATCATGAAGTTGACAACAATGTTGTCAACTCCACAATACATTACTAGTTTAGTTAGTATAACATCCGATGACAAATCGGTCATTTTAAGTTGGTTAAAGTAAGGGAAGTTAGAAATTAGTTGTGTGAGTTAGTTATCGGGTTGTTAGAAAGTCTTTTTATCTACATTTTGTAATCTGATGAGAGAGAGGAGAGTCGAGTAGAATAGGGGAACAAGAGTTGAGAATCGGTAAAAGGATAGAAACTATGTGATGAGGAAAAGAAGAATAAAGAAATCAATTTACTATCCTCTGATTTTTCATCTTCTTGTTTATAGTTTTATATTCTCAAAATTCCCGTATGATTCAAATAATGAAGAATAGATTTAACAATGTCTGAAGTTGTGTTTTATTGAAGTTTGATATTCTATTGCTGCCAGTCCCGATTTGGAACTTTAATGGTCTAGTGTTTTACAATGTGTTGATTATTCCAAATGTTAATATTATCTCAAGACAATCATCAGTTTGCAACACTAGTTTGAGGTTCGGTTTCGAAGTTCTCTCTGTGTTGTTTGAGTTTTAAAGAAACTGTTATATATTTGATTGTGGCCAAGTTAGTAGGAGGTTACTAAATTTGTTCACGCCTGAGAAGAGTCAATATGTCAAGTTGTTTGTGATAGTCATAGTGAGTATGTGCGAGAATGAACGTGCTTGCAATGAGGATCAAGTTTGTGTAAGGGATAAAAACTAATTGTAAAGGGTTGAATGATTCCTCGTCATTTCATACGACTGTTACATTTTCAGGCATCACAATGCAAAACAAAGTCATTACTGCTCGCTGCAAGGTGGAAGTTCAGTGTCAGGTATCATGACCATTAGTCAAACAATTTGTGAGCACTATGTTTCCAGAGAAGAACAATTCAAATGATAACATGGTCTTTACATTTTATGCTCGGTATTGGGAAATGACGAAAGGTGCTGATAGTCAGGTTGAAATAGACCGAATCAGAAATGCTGGTAGAACTATTTATAATGGTCGATTATCGAGTACCGGTGTATTTTGATGTCGGCCTATGGAATTGAGGAAAGGAGGCGGGATTGTGCTTCAATAAACCCGCATGGTGATGACTTACAATCTCAGTCCACAGGAACCGTAAGATTGATAACAGTCATCAAAGCTATTGAGTTGGTTCATGATTAACCAAGGAGAATAGTATTAGTTTGAGGTTATTGACATTCTCATCACTGAGATGTCACAAGATTATGAGTTTCTCTACATCAATCCAGTCAGTTGTACAATGAATTTAATTTGGTTGCTTGAGATTTTTTTAGGAGATATCAGTGCATAGAGTTTGGTTGGGCTCATTTATCCTTCCATTGTTGAGCTCAGCATCAGCTTGGTTGTCTAAATACACTAAGAATTCCTTGGGAAGCAAGTAGTGCCTCCATTTCCTTAAAGCCTGAACCAATGCATACATTTCAAGGTCATAAGAAGAGTACTTCTTCTTGGCTTCACTTAGCTTCTCTGAATAAAAAGCCACCGGTCTACCCTCTTGGCTTAGAACAGCTCTTATAGCCACATTGCTAGCATCACAGTCAATAGTGAAAAGCTTCTCAAAGCTTGGCAAGACTAAAATAGGTTGGGTAGCTATTTTTTCCTTCAACAACTCAAAGCTTTTGTTAGCATTCTCATTCCATACAAACTTATTCTTCATGCCTACTTTAATGGTTTCCAACATAGGAGCACAAATTGTACTAAATTGCCTTATGAATTTCCTATAGTATTGAGCAAGGCCATGAAAACTTCTTACCTTTGTTGCTGTCCTTGGAGTAGGCCAATTTATGATGGCTTCCACTTTACCAACATCCATTTTTAGATTTCCATGTGATAGCACAAATCCAAGGTACACTAGCTCTGTTTTGATGAACTCACACTTCTCCAAGTTGATCATCAACTTCTCCTCATTTAGCTTCTTGAAAATAGTCTCAAGATGTTCTAGGTGCTCACCTCTTGTCTTGCTATAAATCAATATATCATCTAGATATACCACTACAAACTTGCCAATGTATTCTTTGAGGACTTCATTCATGAGCCTCATGAATGTGGAGGGGGCATTGGATAATCCAAATGGCATGACAAGCCATTCATACAAACCTTCATTGGTTTTGAGGGCTGTTTTCCACTCATCTTCTTCATGTATTCTTATTTGGTGATAGCCACTCTTCAAGTATATCTTTCTATAGTACTTAGCTTCACCTAGACAATCCATTAGGTCTTCAATCCTAGGGATAGGGAACCTATACCTTATGGTTATCCTATTAAAAGCTCTTGAGTCAGTAAAAAGCCTCCAAGTTCCTCCTTTCTTAGGTGCAAGGACAGTGGGTATGACACATGGACTAATGCTCTTTCTAATTAGACCTTGGTTTAGGAGTTCTTGTATTTGTCTAGCGATCTCCTCATTTTGTTGAGGGGTCATCTGTAGGCTGCCTTATTAGGTAGGGTAGCTCCTGGGATAAGGTCTATCCTATGACTTATGGCTCTTTTAGGGGGTAAGCTTGATGGTTGTCCATCACTTACTATACCTTGGTAAGTCTACAACATGCTTTGCAACTCCTTTGGTATCTCTATCTTCTTAGTCACCTTGCCTTCATCTACCTCCCTTGGTCTTAACACCAATGCATAGCCAACACCTTCACTCTCCTGTAGGCTTCTAAGAACTCTTTTTCACCAACCATGAGCACATTAGGACCTACTATCTTCACCTCTGCATCCTCCAATAGTGACTAAATTTTAAAAGTCACATTGTCTTTCTTGAATGTATAGGAGTCCTTTCCTCCATCATGCATAGCTTGGCGGTCAAATTGCAATGGTCTACCTAGGAGAAAGTGGCATGCATCCATAGGTAACACATCACACAAAACTTTATCCTTATACCTTCCAATTGAGAACTCCACCCATGCTTGTTCATTTACCAACACATGTTGGCCTTTATTGAGCCATGTGACCTTGTAAGGATCGGTGTGGGGTATCCTTGTCAACTTTAGCTTGCTGCTAGTCCTTCTATACCATGGTCCAGCACCCTCTTGCTACTTCTATCTATCAAAAATATTTCAAAAATTGAATATATAATTTACTAGTAAAATTTTGTGAATATATGTTTAACTTTTAATATATTTATTATATTATTTTATAATCTAATAAATAAGAAATTTAAAAAAATTATTAAATATAATAAAAAATGCATTCCTCAAATAGAAAATCATTAATTTTAGTGAGTGTAAAATGTTTAAAGTTCAAAAGTTATTTTAAATCATCTTTGTTATGTTCAAAATTGTACACTATATTCTTGTTTACTACTTCAACACTACATTTTCTAACAATGTTGCATGTTTATTACTTCATTTCTGACAACCCTGAGTACAATAAATTTGAAGTCATGTATGTGGTGCATCTAGCCATATTGAATGATATGGTTGGATAGTTGTTGCCGTAATATTGGTCTAATTTCCGCTACCATCATGCACCACCGTTATGTAGTCACCAATTAAAATGCCATCCCCACCTGAGCTTTGCAAAAGCCACCTTCTGTCCATGTGAGACAACAATAACAGGAATCCATCATCTAGTGATCCATATTGTGATAGAAAATCATAGTTGGATAACTGTCGTCAATTCTTGCCATTGCACTTCGTAGGACCCTTTCCCAAAATAAAGTATTTCTTATTCAAAGAAAGAGTAGTGCCTACAGAATCTGTATCATTACCTATGTATTTGGCAAAGGACAACCAATGGAGTTTTATATTTTCTTGGTTGAGGCCTTCCAGACAGGTGGCCTAATTGGTGAGGGCTGCACTAAGGAAACTCTAAATATACATCGTACTCTTCCATTCCACTGTCGTGTTTGTCGAGTTTGTCAATTTTACCAAACTTGAATTCAAGTAATTCGTCATGAGATTGTAAAGGAAAATGTAACCTGCTATAGCTGAGGATTGAAGCCTTTTTCTAGCATGTTGGTTAGAATTTTCCTTTTAGGGTTGCTTGCTTAGTTGGGGTTGAAGATTAGGTTAAAATTCTTTACTACTATGTTATTTGACTCACATCATCAAATGGGTATTATGAATTATCTATAGGCGACTTACCTTATAAATCAAAATCTAAGCGAATTCAAAATGAAAAGGCAGTTAAGTAATTATTGGAGTTGAAGGGAACATTTATAGTGCTAATGGTTAGAGAGATAATATACAAATTTAGATGTTTTCAAGTGTTTAATAAAATGCTCAAAAAACTCAAAAGTTTACAAAATGCTAATTGTTGATTATTATCTTAAGCATCATATTGATCATTATCTTAAGCATTATATTGATCGTTATCTTAAGCATCGTATTATTCTTATCAAATTTATGCTTATTCATTAACTCAGCAAAACCTTGTGAAGCAAGTACACGGGTGAGTTACTTGACTCTCCTCCAAAGCTACTTTCCTCTAAATTTTAATTATTTTTTTCATTAGGCGAGACTCATGTTGTAGCATAGCTCTTGTTTATAATTGTTCTTTTTAATCTTATAAGATTATTTTGTAATGTCATTGATTTATAGAGGTTGCAAAATGAAGTGAAAGACATGAAGTTATAAAACATCATTATCAAGATAAGGAAGACATTACATTTAGTATATTCATGGAGTATTTATAAAATAAAATGTGGATTTAATAATATTTTTGAAGTATAATTAATGAGGCTATTTTAACTATTCTGAATTGTAATGTCTTAAGTAATTTTAATGTCTAAATAGAAATCTACATTCAATAAAAACCTTCCAAACACATTTGATGTCCTCCCAATTGGAAAATTTATCAACCATAGAATCTTAATTCCATTGCCTTTCATTTTTTTTCATGAAACCAAGATTGACTTAATTTATCAATTTTAATGGTCAAGCCCTTCCCTACTTAATTTATTCAAAAATATCAGATTTAATGATATCTAATATAGAGAATAATTCATAAGTAGTTTCATATCTACATGTGAAATGTAAACTCAATCAAATATTTCTCTCCCACAAATTTATAAATCATCTATTGACCACTTCAAGGTGGAAAATATATGCTAATGGTTGCATATATTTCTTGTCCATGGTACTTAAATAAATTCTCATTCCTTCATTGACATAACTTTTTTGATGTTTAGTGGGTGATTGAAATTAATTATTGCAATGCTAAAGATGTAGTTTGCCTCTTTATATTGTGTTCATTATGTTTTATTTGAGTACTATGCAATAAAAAAATATGTAAGAGTTATTTGATGAAAGTTGATATGTAATTTTAGTCTTTCAACTTATAAATTTTTTAAATTCTTATGTATCAACTTTCATCAGATAAAAGTTGGTAAGCTCATTGTCTCTAGGTGATTCTCACAGAGGTGAAGCACTAGGATTTTCTAGGAGGTCGCCCATCCCAATACTACTCCAACTCAAACATGCTTAACCATAAAGTTTCCTCCAAGGCCCACTTTGATTGAAACCTCATTTGAAACATCAATAGAATTGTGATGGTTAGAAAAATAATTTGAGAGGATGGAATCTCTTGTTTTAGCCTACAAACACTCAATTCATTCTTATTTGTTCTATCAATCCTCTAAGGGAATATTTCAATGAGGTAATAGCTATTGCGGGTGTGATGCAGTCAATGTGCATGTTGCTTCTACTAACAAAAAGAGACAATTTGTTAACCTTACTAAATATTAGTATTCTTTTTATTTCAAAAAAAATTAATATGATATATGTATGTGTACTAGAATGTGTTTATCCAAAATGTTAGATACTTGTTGCTTTCACAATGCATGACATAAACAATCATATAGAGTACAATAGACATTAAAAGGAAGAAAAAATAGATAGAAGCATTTATTTTCTTTTGTCTTTAAGATCAATACACCCTAGAAGTAAATATAATAGATAATCTACCAGGTGAGCTTAAAAGTGTAGTGGATATTGTAGACACACAAGCAATCATCTTCTTCGTAATGATTTTTTTAATGGCTAATATTTTCCTATTGGCTAATAAATGAAATTTGGGAATAAAAAATAGGCTAATAGTTCAAGATTTAAGATAATCTAAACCACATTATTATAAAATCTTATGCAATTATTATTTAAATGGCCAAATAATTTATTCTACTAAAGGTTTTAACTCAAAGACTCACCACAATATTTGATACATAATTAGATTAGATACGGCTACATTTTATAAGTTATTATAGAAATAAAAAATAATTTGCCATCAATATATCATGATTTTTAGTTACTTTGGGATCATATTGCTAATCTTTAGTTGTCATCATCAATTTAAAATATAATCTAAGGGGACTTATTACATTTAATGATGTAAAATGTACCTAAAATTTGTAATACTCACCCGGGCTCAAATTTCTATTGGATTGTTGATCTCAATAGAAATCAATGGTCTATACAAAATTTTGGGCCCTGTGAGAGTTATAAAATGTATGTAAATTTTATCTTATAGAATGAAATGAAGATTGTTAAATTATATTTAAAAATAATTATAGAAACTAAATATTGTAGAGCCTACACCTTAAGCTCGTCAATAGCTTCCACCTTCAATCTTTTACTTTTTTTTATAAGAATTCTTTTTTTTATGGAATGATTCACAATAATAATTAATACATTTTCTTATTATTATTCAACATTTGCTAAAATTTCTCTAAAACTTTTGTGATTTAAAAATTCACAAATTAAACTTATATATATTAATATTTTTTCTTTAAAAAGTAAAATATTCACCAAATTTTTATATTTTTTTTTGACATGGGTTTCTTAAAATTATCCCTGCCTCTTCCATTCCTCTAAGAAGAATGTTTTTAGTTAATAATTTTTTTTGAAAGGGCATGTGAACAATCAATATCGAAACTCTTGGTGAATATCTTATTGAACTGTTATGAATTGTCATTATCAATATTTTGTAATTTCTATGGCAATGTAGATGACAATGTCTGCCCATTTGGAAAACTTATGAACCATTGTCTTTCATGTATTCTCACAATACAAAGGTTGCTTCACGTCAGATTTCAAGATAGCTGGAATGGAAAATAATTCATCGAATGGTCAGTATCTAATTTTGAAATGTAAATTCTAGCCTAATATTTATCTCCCATAAAGTTATAGACAAAGTGTGGCCTACTTCAAGGTGGAGAACATTTGTTATGGTTGCCTAAATTGTTCCTCCGTGATGCTTGAAATAGAATGCCTTTGTTAAATTTGAAAAGAAAGATTTTGGTTCAAGAAACACATAGTTGGAATAGAAATTAAAAGAGATGAATGAAATAAAATGCTATGACTTTGGATAAATTGTATGTTAATTTAATTTTTCAGAGGCTTAACATACAAGATACTTTAAAAAAAAGGAGTTTTTACAATTTGTAGTGGAATGTCTTTTAAGAAGAACTCGTGGATCTCTTGAGTTGGGAAAATCCTTATTTGTCACTATTCTGAATTATAAGAATTTGTTTCAAACATTGAATCGAAGATGAGAAGTTTTCCTTGGAAGAGCGAATAAGAATAAGAAAAAAAAATTTCTTCTAATTTCTTGGAGATCTATTTGTTTGTTTAAACAAGTTAGGGGACGGTGTTCACAAAATTGATTCTAGGAATATTGCTCCTAGGGCTAAGTTAGGTAAGAAACTTGTTAAAAATCCACAATCTCTTTGGGCCTCCATCATATCTTCGAAATATCTCTATTTAGACTCACCAAGGAAAATCTTTACAATCTTAGATCCTCCTTCTGGATCTCAAATGTCAAACTTTATGCTCAAATGTAGAAAGGTTAGCCTTCTTTCCCTCTCTTGGTTAGTTAATAATGATAATAAAGCTCTCTTTTAGGAGGATTTGTTGAATGGATCTCCTCCTCTTTGTACTCTTGATAGTTTATATGAAGTTAGGACAATTATGAAGCAATTCTGGGGGTCATAAGGTGAAAGGTTATTTTGAAATTTCAATCACCATTTGTTTGAAATCCACCCATTGGAAGGATTTCTCCTTAACACCAATTCCTCCTTCTCAAGTCACAATTGTTCTTAAAAGGTAAACAAAATATGTATTTATTTTTTAAAATTAGATGATAAGTTGGACCCCTTCATCATATAGGTCTTATTTTGTTGGTAAAGGCTATGAAGTTCAAGAAAGGATGGATAACTGAAGGTGAGATGTTTTAAATTTTGTTGCAATGATATTGTTCTCCTTAAAGGATGTGCTTTTTCTTGGATAGCACTACAAGGTAAAACTCTTTCTAGTGAAAGAATAGCTCACCTTGTGATTGTAGATCAGTGTAAGTGTATGCTATGTGAAGCCAAATTCGAATAAAAATCATTTGCTACTTAGTTTCTTCTTTTCTAAAACTTTTTGGTCTTGTATTTATCACAAATTGCATTTGTATGCTCCACTTCAATAAGAATTATATAATATTTTTTAATCATGGCCTTCTTTGCACAAAAAAGGATTTCTTTAGTTGTATCTGGATAGACATCCTAACCATTTTAATCTAGAATTTATGGTGCCAAAGAAATTCTAGAGTCTGAGGAAAAAGTACAATCTTTAGAAGAATTTATCAGAAAGATTGAAGTAGCAATCTCAAAATCAAATAGGGATTTTACAATTAAGACAAAGAAATTAAATTCTTGCTTCACCTCTTGGAATTCTGATGTCCTTTCTCACTAGGATTTGATTTCCTTAACATTCAAAGGAAATTTAATGATAAATATCTTTCTAAAGTAAATAGAAATGAAATTAAATGGAAGGCTCCAAATCATGATTTTATTACATTTAATTTTGATGGTGTGGTGATCGAGAACCCAGTTAAATTTGGAATAAGTTGTGAGCTTAGAGATCCTCATAGAAGTTTTATTTCAACATCATCATCTTCCATTTCAAAAGGATTAAACAATATGGAAGAAGCTAAGGCCTTGGTAGCAACCATGAAATTGTTTGTCTCTCTAAATATTTAAAAGTTATCTATTGAAGGATATTTAATGAATATAAGTAGTGCCCTTAAAAAGGTAGATTTAACAAAATGAAAAATAAAATATTTTCTTTAGGAGGCTTGGGATTTGCCTTACTTATGTCCCTTAATTTGAGATCCACATGAGATCACTCATTGTTATAGAAATGCTAATAAAGTTGTTGATTACTTGGCTAATGAGGTCATTTCATCCCAGTTCATAGATCATTTACTGATGAAGAGAGCTCCCCTTAATACCACAAACACATAATAGAAATGGAGAAACAACAACAATTTGAAAGAACATAAAATGGGCTTCTTATTATCTCCACAAATATGGAATTACAAATTTTCAGAATTACAATTGTTATACACTGAGTTTGCACCCTTGTTTCAAGCTCTCTTAGTCTTGATAACCCAGTATAACATTGGAATCATCTCAAGGTTGTGGGACCTTTGCTAACCGAGATGAAACCTCTAGGTTCTAGGCTAGTTCCTCTTGGATTATCACCTTAGTCTTCTCTTAAACAGGAAAGTAAACTTTGAAGGGAAAGGGTTAGAAGGAGTGCATGAAAGGGAAATGCTGAAAGCAAACTATCCTACTAGGTGATGCACCGAAACTAGGGGTTTGGATCTCAGTATAGAGGAATGAAACCAGTGAAAGGCTTAGGTCTAGGAGATCACAACTTACTGAATAGGCTTGCATAAGTGTTTCATAAGAGGGTCTGCAAATAAAAGAGGGTGTTCAGGGAAAGAGAAATATTCTTTCACAACAACAAGACTCTTAGGATTAGACAACAATCTATGACCTGCAAACAAACATTCATTCCTATAACTTGGTGTAGGATTGAGACAAGACTGTTAGGGGCTGAAGTATACCCAAAAAACATCTAAATCAGATCAAACATAGGAAACACACAAAATTACAGAAAGCAAGAGGTATCAAAAAACCTAAGATATCATAGAAATCATGCATATACTTAAATCCAATAAGAGATAATCCACACAAGAAAACATAAGGATAGGAAGAATGTCACAAAATGCTTTGCAATATCTAAATAATCAATGAAAATTACAATTGTCAAAAGCCAAAGGGTAGGAAAATTGCCACAAATTGCTCTTTGAGAAAGAAACTTTCTTTTTAAAATTGTTGGATTCTCTTTTTCAAAAGCCCCCAAAAAACAATATATATACACCTCTGCACGCAGGCAGGAACAAAAAAAATCTCATTAGGGTTACATAAATCTGCATAAAATAATCCAACCCTAAACAGTCACTTCTAATCATAAATGTTCATCTTGAAAATATCATGACAGATCAGATATATCTTTCTTTACATGTCCATTCCTGCATTGAGTCTGTAAAAAAAATCAAGCCGCCATGATCCATCTACCTTTGCAACCTGGACTCACCATCAAAACTTGGAATCTGATCTCATATCCTCGAAAGGACCCCAAAAATGGCAGCCTAAAACCCTGCAAATTCTTCAACAGCAACCGCCCTTGAAATTAAATCTTAGCTACCCACACTTGAAACATCCCCTTCAGAGACAAAAGAAGAAAAGCCCCATGAAAAAAGTAGTTGCACCACTTTGAAAATATCATTGGTCGCATGATCGCATGAGCCCAAAAGACCGCTTGCGATCATGTGACTAACCACATAGATCTCACCCTACCGCCACATAGACACCTGGCCTCGCAAGAAGTAGTCACCTGTCAACCACGTGGACCAACCAGAAACTCACACGGGCTAGACACATGACAACACCATCTGGAAATAGTAGAGAATCCAACAGTGGTCGCATGATCATATATTTTGAATCTACGGGGCCACATGTTACCGTGCCCGCTGCAACCTTCATCGAACGCTAAGAAATGGACATGTCACCTCCCACGGACCCACCACTAGAGGCTTGGTAGTAAAGCAGATCTAACGACCATCGCATGATCTCATGGAATCAGAAGATTCCATGCGGGTATGCACCGACCATAGGATATTATTCCACCAGGGCCTACCAATCGGAGTTGCGTGCTTATGAAATGAATGCCGCTAGAGGAAGAAGTCTGAAACATAGAAGGGGGTCAAAAACATAGAGGGTTTTTGAGCGAAGGTCAAAAACACACTGAGCTTTCAGAGTGGAGATCAAAAACACACTGAGCTTTCGAATCAAAAGGTAGAAAACATATAGGGTTTTTGACACTTTGAACAATTTTTTGGAAAACAGTACTGTGGCCCAAAATGACTGATAGGAAATTTTGGGTAACATTTTGGCGACCTCTACAAGATGTCAGCCTGCTAGACATGGAAACCAGTGACCTTAAAGCCATCCATTGGGCATGGGGTTATTTCAAACAAAAAACTTCAACAGAGAAGCAAAAAAAAATGAAAAGATGGACAAAACTTATGCACGCGCACTTCTTGGAAAGTAGGAAACACATATTTACAACATTTACAAGAACACCTACAGAGAGGGATTAACCTCAAAGCAAGGCTTCAAGTGGAAACCATTCAATGAGATTGGTAGGGCATCTCCTTCAAGGGTTGAAAGTTGAAAAGCATTAGATCCTCTACACTCTATTATAACAAAAGGTCCATCCCAAAATGAATCAAATTTTGTGTGTCTGCCAGGCCTTGACTTGAATTCATCCCACTTGAGGACAATATCTCCTACCTTAATATTCCTTACCTTGGCCCTTTTATCAAAGCTTTCCTTTGTTTGATTCTGATGAAACTCCATATCTTGCATTGATTTATCTCTGATCTCTTCTAGCTCCATCAATTGGGCATATCTGATTTGCAGAGGATCACTTTCTTCAAACAGGGTATACTGAGTGGCTAAATCCAAAGCTAGTAATTCAGTTGAAATAGATAACTTAGCCTCTCTACCATATACCAATGCATAAGGAGAATTCCCAATGATCTTTTTTGGAGTAATCCTATCTAACCATAAGGCATACCTCAATTTAGTATGCCAGTCCCTTTGATTGTCTTGCAGAGTCTTCTTGATTATCCCAATTAGGTTCTTATTTGTTGATTCTGCCAAACCATTCCGCTGAGGATAGTAATTGGAACTTTTATTCAGATAAATATCATTCCTGACTGTTCACTCTAAGACTTTGAGGCCTGTGAATGTTAGAGCATTATCTGAAATGATGGACTCATAAGTGCCAAACCTTTGAATTAAATCATCATAAAAGCGTAATACAACACTCTCATTTGATTCTTTTAAAGCAACTACCTCTGTCCACCTAGTGAAATAATCAGTTGCAGTGATTATCCACTTATGTCCTACACTAGATGGAGGATTAATCATTCCTATGAAATCTATACCCCACTTCATAAAGGGTTGATCAATTCTGATTGGTTGAAGGGGAAAAGTAGCAAGCCTCTCCTTCCCTGCAAACATAGCACATTTGATGCACTTTCTTACATAATCATGGCTATCTTTAAAGATAGATGGCCAATAGTATCCAGCCCTCATGATTTTAAAAGTAATAGTCCTAGGAGAAAAGTGACCTCCAGAAGGTCCATCATGAAACTCAAATAGGACATCAGCTATCTTTTTTGAATGAATGCATCTCAAGAGGAAACCATTTTGATCCTTCCAGAAAAGAACATCATTAATCAGCACAAAAGGAATAGATTGCAATCTATAATACCTCCTTTTTGCTAAATCTAGGCCTGCAGGACATTGTCCTATCTTCAAATAATTGATCATATTAGGCAACTAGCTAATTGCCTTGGCTTGATCCTCTGAAGAATGCACTACCAGAGATGCATCTATTTGCTCTGATTTCTTTAAATTTTCATCCTCTACCAAATGCTCACAAAGACCTCTTCCTCTAACCAGCTTGGTAGTCTAAATATCTATGTCATATTCCATCACCTTGGTGATCCAACCAGCTCTTTTCTCATTTAGATATTTGGAGAGAAAAAATTCTTTGACACTTGGATGAGTAACCTTCAAGTGTACCTTGCTATGGGTCAATAGATTTTTGAAATTTTTAAGGCTTTTTACCACAGCAAGAACATGCTTTTCCACAAAAGAGTATCTCTGTTCATATTCTTCTAAGCCTTTGCTAAAGAAAGCAATAGGTTGCTCCAATCCCCTAGCATTCTCTTTAGTCAGCATTGCAGATATAGCATCTGAACCTCCACAAGCATAAAGGATAAAATCCTTATTAAAATTTGGGTTTAGGAGGGAAGGGGCCTTTGTCAAGGCTTCTTTAATAGCTTGGAAATTGCCTTTCCCTTCTTTGGTCCAACAAAAAGCTGAACTCTTCTTCAACATGGCTGTCAAAGGCTTGATTAACTCTGCAATGTTAGGCAAGAATCTCCTAACAAAATTTATCTTTCCTATGAAGGATTGAAGACCTTTCTTGTGATGTGGCAAGGGTAGCTCTAGGATGGCTGCAATTCTTTCAGGATCTACTACAATCCCTTCTTTGGATACTACATATCCCAATAGTTTTCTTTCATGAACTGCAAACACGCATTTCTTGGGATTAAGAGATATCCCAAATTCTCTACACCTTTTAAAAATCTGCCTCAAATGTTTGATATGATCTGTTGCATGCTTTGAATAAATAGTTATGTCATCTAAATAGACCAACACAAACTTCTACATAAGGATTTTAAAGGCCATGTCCATTGCCTTCTAAAAAGTAGCACCTTCATTTGACAAACCAAAGGGCATCTTTTGATATGCCATGGTTCCCCACTTGGTTATAAATGCAGTCTTATATTGATCTTCTTCATTCACTAGGATCTAATTGTATCCTAAATAGCCATCCAATAATGAAAATCTCTCAGATCCAAAGACACATTGTAAGATTTGTTCCATAGAGGGTAGTGGATGGCGGTCTTTTAATGAGGCTCTGTTCAAATCCCTGAAGTTGACACATAGCCTTAACTCCCCATTCTTCTTCCTAACAGGAACAAGGTTGGAAACCCAACTAGTATGCTTAATGGGGTAGATGATACCACTTTCTATTAGTTTGAGTACTTCCTTATGCATAAGTGGTTCAAGCTTGGGATTAACAGGCATTTTCTTTTGCCTTACTGGTTTAGCATTAGGCTCCAATTCAATAGTGTGCTGAGCAAGGGCAGGATCAAAACCTTTGAGATCTTCATATTGCCAAGCAAAAATATCACTGAATTATTTGAATAATTGAGTGTAAGCTTGCCTTTCTGAATCAGTGTTTACTTTTCCAAATTGTAAGCTCCTACCTGGTTCCAACTCTAGTTCAACACAATGTTCTTGTTGGACTACCAGGCCAACTTTATTTTTTTTAACTTCATCATCCTTGTTGAAGACAATCTCTAAGGTGACAAGACCTCTAGGCATCTTATTAGATTTAGGTTGTACCACTTTATCACCATAGTTATGTGATAACCTCTTTTGATTATGCCTTGAAAAGACATCTTCTTCAAACAAAAATTGTAGAATTTTCTCATCATTGTCAAACACTTGCCAATTAACATCATTATCAGGGATAGAGGGTCTGACAATAATCTTGATGTGTTGCTAGTCCTTTTCTTTTGAGATGCTATTGGGGATGTCAAACTGAGATCCAACAGTAGCTAGCCTATCTGCATTTTGATTTAATTTTCTAGGGATAGCAACAATGTTGAAAGCATGGAAATCTTCAATTGCATCCCAAACTCTATGTTTGTATGCTTTCATGGTATCATTCTTGGTTGCACTCATCCCTCTCACTTGGCTGACAACAAGTTCACTATCACCATAAACTTTCAAGGCTTTAAGCCTTCTTTTTCTAGCCCATTCTAGTCCATTGACTAGACTTTCATATTCTACAATATTACTAGTGCAAGAGAAACTGAATCTAAAGGCAGCATAATACCTTTCTCCTCTTGGGGACACTAGCATAGCACCACCACTAGCACCATGTCTACTTCTTGCCCCATCAAAATATAGTTCCCAAAGCTTACTATTCTGATCCTCTGAATCGGCATCCTTGAAAAGGTTTGGCTCTGTAGCATTATTTTCTTGAATCAGATAGTTTCCCAAACCAACATTCCAGACAACATGCTCTGATTCTCTTTCATCTAAGAAAATATCAGGGATATCTCCTATCTTAGTGCTTGCTTCACTAATGGCTTGGAAATCACTTCTATCAAATATGGCGTAGTTGGCATTGATTGCATTAGACACATATGGTTCTATATGGTGTGCTGCCAATTTCTCTGATTTAATGGTAACCTTGGTACCATATCTTGTGTGGAAGAGCATATGAGACCAGTTAGAAGATAGATAGCCACCTATCTTGGCTATGAACTCTCTTGATAAACAAATGGCAAAGAAGGCAGGGAGGTCTATGATATAGATGTCAAGAAGGATGGAAAAATTAGGACTAGCATGAAGTATCAGATTGGTATCCTTAGCCACACCTATAGTATTGACTGAGGAGCCATCAAGTTTAGTGACTATTTTTTAGAAGGGTTCATACTTCAGTCCTAATTGGTCAGCCACTTTCTTAGGCATTATAGTACTAGTAACTCCACTATCCACCATACAATTATGTACCAGAGAATCTCCAATAATTAAAGATACATAAAGGGAGGAGGTTTTGAATTCCTACCTTGCATGGTGTTGCTTTTGGTGTTGTTTCTTGGAGTCTCCTTTTCTTGATCAATGTTAACCAACACTGGCTGTGTAGCTTCTTTTTCAGGTTGAGGAGTTGCTGCCTTTGTCATCACCTTCTTCAAGATCTCAGGTTGTCCTGGGATAGATAAGGAGTCCCACATAGACATGGTGACATTGACCTTTTTCATGCTATCAACAATGTTGAAAGGTGTCACAGTGTCCAATCTTTGTTGGGCTTTTGGCATGACAGGCTCTGCTTCCTTGGAGGATTGATCTTCTTTAATTATAATGGCAGGAGCCTTCTTAGATATGGTAAGAGCAACTTTTTGTGATAGCTCTGTAGATGTAGTAGCTTGGGTACCAGAGTCAACTCTCTCCATATCCTGAGCTCTTCTTTTTTCTCTTGTATAGGCAACAAATGCAGCATCATCATCGACTCCACTAAAGTCTAGTTGTTCCCAATTAAAGAGAGCAGTCTCATGCTCTTGTGATTCTTGTTGAGGCATTGACTCACTAGAAGAAGCCTCTGGTTGAGCTTGTGAGACACTCTGAACGATTAAAGCTTGGTTCATCCATTCATTTGAACATGTGGCCTGATTGTGAGGCTGATTGCAAGGAAAACACCATTCATTTTCCATGGCCATATTGTTTTAACTAAGTACCATCTCCCTCACTGGATTTTGCAGCATTAAGAGGTGCAGGGTTGTATGGTTGAAAAGGTCTTTGACTAAAATTTTGCCTTTGTCCTTGGTAGCTTCCTTGGTATTGTGGCCTATTTTGTTGATAAGGTTGTGCGTGATTTTGATATTTCTGACTAGGACCTTGGCCTTGTGACTGAAAGGGTGGTCTAATTCCTTGATTTTGCTTCTTCAAATTTGTGACCTCCTTGGTTAGAGTTTGTAGCAAGTTTGTCATCTCTTTCATACTAGTCTGCTGACTAGTCTTTATCTCTTGCAATTCTTGAGAAAAACATGTCTTAGCACATTCTTGGCCACTAGTACTAGCTTGAGTTACTGATATGGTGGTGATAGGAGTAAATGGGGGTACTTGTGTAGGTACAATGGGCTAGAGATTAGGAAAAATAGGCATAGGAAGTCTCCTAGCTATCATGCCTACTTGAATCAAACAATTTTTGGCCCTGACTGCAGTGTTAAAAGCTTGAGGTAAAGAAGTACCACCCATAGACTGAATCATGATAGATATTTGGCCATTCAGACTTTTCAAGTAGTATAGAAAAGGATGGTTAGCTGATGGCCTTACTGAGATTGGGATCCTATTCCATGTTTTAAGAAACCTACTATTATAGTCTGTCATTTGCTCTTGAGGGTCTCTTTTAATAGTTGTCAATTGTTCAACCAAGGATAAATTATCTAATTTGTCTTCAAAATGTTTACTTAAAGCATCCCCTAATGCATCCCAAGAAGTAATAGAACCAATAGCTAATGTTCTAAACCACTCAAGAGCTTTACCTTTTAGAGATGCTGCTAATAACTTTGTGGCTACATCTTCTTGTGTTATATTGTGAATGTTGTAGATGGTAGTCACATCTCTTATGTGCTCAAAGGCTGTAGTCTGCCCTTCACCAGTGAAATCACGTAAGCTTTTTAATGCCACCAAGGGTACATCATGATGCACTGCAAAGTCAAGAGGACTACCTTGGTTGAAAGGTGCAAAAGCAAACTACCTAGGCATGGTAGGAGTTGCAATTTGAAGGTTAACAACAATATGAGCTATACTTATTGGGTTTGAATCCTCTTCTAAATCTCTAGATAGAGATCTCCCTCTTCTTCTAGAATGAAAGGAAAAATGCCTCCTTTCTGAAGTATCAGGTGGTGTTGATTGAACTCTCCTTGCAGGAGATTCTCTTTGAGTTGACCTACCTTTGTAGCTTCTTTTTAAAGGCAACTCTAAAAATTCAATAGGCTTTGAGCTTCTAGTCTCAATCTTTCTCATAAACCTTAAACAAGGTTGGCTTGAATCTTTGAAACTAGTGGAGTCACCAGATATACTTGGTAAAACAACCTCTAAAGGTTTGTATTATGCAATCTACATATCAGAGATGACATAACTTTCAAACAATGAACTTCTTTGCGGTCCCATCGGGCATGCCAGAATTGTTATACACTAAGTTTGCACCCTTGTTTCAAGCTCTCTTGGTCTTGATAACCCAGTATAACATGGGAATCATCTCAAGGTTGTGGGAACTTTGCTAACCAAGATGAAACCTCCAGGTTCTAGGCTGGTTCCTCTTGGATTATCACCTTAGTCTACTCTTAAATAGGAAAGTAAACTTTGAAGGGAAAGGGTTAGAAGGAGTGCATGAAAGGGAAATGCTAAAAGAAAACTATCCTACTAGGTGATGCACCGAAACTAGGGGTCTGGATCTCAGTATAGAGGAATGAAACCAGTGAAAGGCTTAGGTCTAGGAGATCACAACTTACTATATAGGCTTGCATAAGTGTTTCATAAGAGGGTCTACAAACAAAAGAGGGTGTTCAAGGAAAGAGAAAGATTCTTTCACAACAAAAAGACTCTTAGGATTAGACAATAATCTATGACCTGCAAACAAACATTCATTCCTATAACTTAGTGTAGGATTGAGACAAGACTGTTAGGGGCTGAAGTATACCCACAAAACATCTAAATCAGATCAAACATAGGAAACACACAAAATTACAGAAAGAAAGAGGTATCAGAAAACCTAAGATATCACAGAAATCATGCATATACTTAAATCCAATAAGAGATAATCCACACAAGAAAACATAAGGATAGGAAGAATGTCACAAAATGCTTTGCAATATCTGAATAATCAATGAAAATTACAATTGTAGAAAGCCAAAGGGTAGGAAAATTGCCACAAATTGCTCTTTGAGAAAGAAACTTTCTTTTTACAATTGTTGGATTCTCTTTTTCAAAAGCCCCCAAAAAACAACATATATACACCTCTGCATGCAGGCAGGAACAAAAAAAATCTCGTTAGGGTTACATAAATCTACATAAAATAATCCAACCCTAAACCAGTCACTTCTAATCATAAATGTTCATCTTGAAAATATCATGACAGATCAGATATATCTTTCTTTATGTGTCCATTCCTGCATTGAGTCTATAAAAAAAATCAGGCCGCCATGATCCATCTACCTCTGCAAGCTGGACTCGCCATCAAAGCTCAGAATCCAATCTCATATCCTGGAAAGGACCCCAAAAATGGCAGCCTAAAACCCTGCAAATTCAACAACAACCACCCCTAAAATTAAATCTTAGCTACCCGCACTTGCAACATCCCCTTCAGAGATAAAAGAAGAAAAGCCTTGTGAAAAAAGTAGTTGCACCACTTTGAAAATATCATTGGTCGCATGATCACATGAGCCCAAAAGACTTCATGCGATCATACGACTAACCACATAGATCTCACCCTACCGCCACATAGACACCTGGCCCCGCAAGTAGTCACTTGTCAACCACGTGGACCAACCAAAAAATCACATGGGCTGGACACATGACAATGCCATCCAGAAACATCAGAGAATCCAACGGTGGTCGCATGATCGCATGAGATCGGAAGATCCCATGCGAACATGCGACCTCCATAGATTTTTAATCTACAGGGCCACATGTTACTGGGCCCGCTACAACCTTCACTGACCGCTAAGAAATGGACACGTCACCTCCCATGGACCCACCACCAGAGGCTTGGCAATAAAGAAGATCTAACAACAATCACATGATCTCATGGAATCAAAAGATTCTATGCGGTTACACACCGACCGTAGGATATTATTCCACCGGGGCCTACCGATCGGAGTTGTGTGCTTATGAAATCAATGCCGCTAGAGGAAGAAGTCTGAAACATAGAAGGGGGTTGAAAACACATAGGGTTTTTGAGTGAAGGTTGAAAACACACTGAGCTTTCAAAGCGGAGGTTTAAAACACACTGAGCTTTCAAATCAAAAGGCAGAAAACACAGAGGGTTTTCGACACTTTGAACAATTTTTTGAAAAATAGGACTGTGGCCCAAAATGACTGATAGGAAATTTTGGGTAACAACAATATGCAAAGCCACATATGCATTTCCCTTACAATATTCTATAGGACAAAGCTTTGAATCATTACCCAAATCTACTACCCAGAACTTCCTTAGACAACACTACAGACCTTTCTTATATAGGCAATTTCCACTGCCTTATAAGGTTCCAATAATTTAGCCTTTAAGGCTGACTTCCCTAAGAATTATTTTATTTTCTTTTTATTTTACATAGGGTCGGATCCAAATAATTATAAAATATGTTTTTAGATAGCCCAACTTCTGGAGGCCATAACTTTCTAACCGTACCTCTATTTTTCTATTATAACCACTTTTCAGAAATGGCAGGATCAAATCTACAGTGTTTGACTCATGCAAGCTCCAGTCAACTGAGGGTCGATCATGATCCGAAGCCTCTAAGGATTTCAAAATTGACTTGAAAGATTTCATACCCAAAAACCTCAATAACTTCATTGATACAGATGATATGACAATAAAACTCAACTAGTAGGCTGATATGACTAAGATGAACCTCCAACTGTGTAATCAGAACATTCTGATATTATATGACCAACTTACTAAAAATAGTAAGTTTCCATAAATAGTAGCTTTGCACAAGATAGCCCTTATTGAAAAGAAACCAGAAATATTTTTGGGTGATGCAAGATTGCTCTTACACCTAGGATGCTCATGCATCAGACACCCAGGGTAATTTAGGAAGTGACCTTGTCACGACTCAGGTGTGAAGAGGGAAACCAAGACAGTGAATCTCCTCCTTTGTTAGCCATGATGAATCTTCAATAGGTTGTCCTTTCCATTTGACCACATATTCTTCATATGTCTTGTTCCGTGTGCTTCTACCAACATGACTATCCAGTATGTCCTAAATCTCCTTGGTAGTTGAACTAGTTGCTAGAATACTTCACTGTGCTTCTATGATCTCATCTTCAACACCTCCTTCATGATACTCTGTCAAATCTAAAATGTTAAATATTAGTGAAATATTCCTGGCTTAGTAGGAAATTCTACCTCATATGCATTTACTGAATCATGCTTCTTCGATATCTTACATGGCCTAAACTTCTTCATTTTCAGCTTGTTATATGTACAAACTGGAAATCTCTCCTTCTACAAATGAACCATGACTTCATCTCCAACTTGAAATTCCTTATGCCTTCTTTTCTCATCTACCTTAGCCTTATATTGTGCATTGATCTTGGTAATGTGCTTCCTCACTTCCTCATGGATGTTCTTCAAATGTTTTGCAAAATCCTCAGCTTCAGCACTACTTATTTCTCCTTTATCTATCTTTCTCTAACTTAGATGCATTTCTAGGACTACTTCCATATACAATCTGGAATGGTGATTTACCAGTGCTCCTATTGATAGAATTATTGTATGCAAATTCCACCTTTGGTAAAATCAAATCCTATCATATTGGCTTATCTCCAACCAAACATCTCAGCAAATTTCTCAAACTCCTATTCACCACATCTATCCATCCATCAGTCTGTGGATGATGTGATGAACTGAACTTTAAATTTGTCTTCAACTTCTTCCACAATGTGTGCCATAAATATCCAACAAACTTAGTGTCTCGATCTAAAACTATGTTTTTTGGCAAACCATGTAGTCTCACCACTTCTCTAAAAAATAATTCTACTACATGAAAAACATCATTAGTCTTTTTGCAGGGAATGAAATGTGACATCTTTGAAAATCTGTCAACCACCACAAAAATTGAATCATGTCCCTGCTGAATCCTTGATAAACCAAGAACAAAGTCCATACTAATATCTTCACAAGGCTTCTCTGGTATAGGTAATGCTTAATACAATCTTGTATTCTGCTTCACTCCTTTTGTCATCTGACATACTCTACAACTCTATACAAACTTCTTGACATCTTGCTGCAACTATGGCCAATAATAATTCTCACTAACCAAAGCAAGAGTTTTATCATGACCAAAATGACCAGCCAATCCTCTGCTATGCTTCTCCTTGATGAGAGTATCCCTCATAGAACTTCGTGGAATGCACAACTGACTCCCTCTGAATAGCATGTCATCCTGAATGATGAAATCCAACTACTTTGTTCTATCTAGAGTAACATATTCTTTACAAGCTTTCCAAGCTTCTCTAAAATCAAGATCATCTGGATATAAATTCTTGAGTTCTTTGAACCCAACCACCTCTATCTGCATTTTTTTCATCAATAGTTTCCTTCTGCTAAGAGCATTTGCAACCCTATTAAACTTTCCACTCCTGTGTTTCAAAACAAATGTGTAACTCTACCAAAACTCAACCCATTTCAAATGCCTTTGATTCAACTTTCCTTTATTCAAATATTGCAAAGCTTGATGATCAGTATACAAAACAAAATCCTTAGGAAGAAGATAGTGTCTCCACTTTTTCAATGCTTGAACTATAGCATAAAATTTTTGATCATAAATAGAATATGTCATCTTGGCATCATTTAACTTCTCACTTAAATAAGCAATAGGTTTATCTTCTTGGCTCATAATAGATCCTATTTCAATACCACTAGCATCACAGTCTACTTGAAACACCTTATTAAAATCTAGAAGTGCTAAAATAGGTTGTTCTGTAACTTTCTATTTCAACAGTTTAAAACTCTTATCTACCCCATTAGTCCACTTGAACTCTTTTCTATCCCCTCTCATTGTTTAAGTCAAGGGTCCACAAATACTACTAAAATTTCTAATAAAATTTATGTAAAAGCTAGCCAAACCATGAAAAGATCTTACCTCAGTAGCACTTCTTGGAGTAGGCCATTCAAGGATAGCCTGCACTTTCTCTGGGTCCATTTTTAGACCTTCTATTGAAACTACAAATCCCACATACACTAACTGCTTCTTCACAAAACTGCACTTCTTCAAATTAATCAACAATTTTTCTTCCCTTAACTTCTCAAACACCATATGAATATGCATTATATGCTCCTCCAATGTCTTACTAAAGATCAAAATATCATCTAGGTAAAAAATGACAAACTTACCCAAAAATTGTTTTGGAACCTCATTCATGAGCTGGATGAAAGTGCTCGGTGCATTGGTTAGCCCAAAAGGCATGACTAACCACTCATACAGTCCTTATTTTTTCTTGAAGGAAGTCTTCCATTCATCTCCTTCTCTGATATGAATCTGCTGATATCCACTCTTCATATCTATCTTTGAAAAATACACAGCTCCACTAAAATAGTCCATAATATCATCCATTCATGGCAATGGAAACCTATACTTGATTGTGATCTTGTTGACAGCCTTCGAATCTATACATATCCTCCATTCTCCTTTATTTTTTAGTGTTAATACTGTTGGTATAGCACATGGACTCAAGCTCTCCTAAATCAACCCTTTCTACAACAATTCATGTACTTGTCTATTCAACTCTTCACTTTTTGCTAGTGTCATTATGTGTGTTGCCTTATTTGAAAAACTATCTCCTAGAATCAAATCCATATGATGACTAATCTTCCTTACCAGTGGTAATCCATTAGGTACATTATCAAATATAATATCCTAAAACTTGTTCAACATATCTGCAACTTCTACAAGTACATCTTCTACTTCCTCTTTACCAACTTTTGGAATTAAATAAAAACACATATGCTCATGCCTCATACCCTCTAGGAATTTTCTTCCATCAACAAAAGTTATTCTTACACTACCACATACCTTTTCTTCGATGTCCTTCAATGGATTTAGCTTATGTTACACTCCATCCTTTGTCAAGTAATAGGTATTTGCATGACCATCATGTACAATATGTCTGTCAAACTTCCATGGTCTACCCAACAACATATGACATGCATCCATAGGTATGATATCACATAGTACCTCATCATGATATTCGCTAATCTTGAACTTTACTAGGCATTGTTCATTGACCATGACCTTGTGGTCATCATGTACCCAAGCAATCTGATATGGATGTGGG